>CM076569.1:937847194-938232194 GCA_034641835.2 Pinus albicaulis | reverse complement strand
GCAACAAAGGCTTAAAGTAGTGGCAATCATCTTTGAAATAAATTTAGCATATTTTCATCTTAGAACTTGGAATAAAAGTTCTCTTTGTAGTAGCATCACATGCCTTCAAGGATTTTGAGTCTTCGCCATTAAATTGCACATAACCAAGACCAAGATTCTTGGGTCATTCCTCAACTGAAATGGGATCAACCATGCCTTGTGCATGCTTGCCTAATCCCTTGCCTTCGTAGCCCATTTTAATCTTTAATTTGGACCCTATACCCCTCGTATTTTTTTCGAAAGAACCAACACATCTTTCTAATGAGGAAATTGAAGACAAGTTAGAATGGGTTACCTCTTCATCACACATTTTCTTGGTCAAAGCCTGTTGGGCTTGATGGAGTTGCCTCTCCATATCATGCAATATTTGAAGAATTTATTCCTTCTCTTCCTTCATGGCAAACATCTGTTCATGAAGTTCAGTGCTTTCTCATTTATCCTCAAACAAAATTTGCACCATGTCCTTCAATATAATAAAGTCACGCTTCATATCATCATCGAAGAATATTGTGAAGCGGGAAACTTCACTTGTAGAAGTTGTCATTATGATGTCAATGAAAAAATTAACTTCAAAAAAGTTCTCAAAGCTTTTCAAAACCAAATGACAAGCTTTTTTAAACCAAATGGTTGTAAATACCAAACTCTTATTCAAGCAGCCAGACAACAAACAAACTCCAAGAGCTTCTTAACAAACAATCGTCAAGAGGGTTTGTTCCAAAAGTGACCTTGAGGTCCCTTGGGGTAAGGAACATGCCTTCAGCCCTTTCTTCCTTTTTTTCCTCTCCAAGACTTAGCTAATCAGTAGGTATCCCCAAATCTCAAGCAAAGTCAAACAACAATCATTTTGCAAATAGTAAAATAATTAATCTTTTACACTATTTAAACACATTTCAAGCTATAAAATCAAGCAACCAAGTGCTCTGTCAAGAAAGAAACTATGCTCTGATACCAACCTGATCTGAAAATGGTGTGGATAACTTGTATGGAGTTCAAGAACCTACCACTCAGCTTTAATTAAAATGATCTAGCTTGAACTTGACGTTTTGCAGAATTTTGGCTTGAAAGTGGTGTATGTTTTTTTTTACTGTTTATGTTTCTTAAGTTTATTTGTTATTGCTGTAATTTAACATGTACAATAGCAACATAATTCAGCAATAAAACCATTAAACACAACAACAATATAATATAGGATTTCACCTGAAATCTCGCGGTCTACGTCTCCTTTGAGTCTTGTCAACTAGACTCGACTCTTTGGGATTAAAGTAATTGTTATTTTAAAAGTTTCATGCTTAACACCAATGAATAAAAAAATGATCCAAAGGGCTGAGAATACCATTTAACATCCCTCTAATGGTTTTCCAAATTCTGCAAATAGCTTTAGGCTCCTGTTAACACATTTCCTTCTATCAGTGCACTAAGCTTATCTGAGCTTCTAAATGGCACAAAATCCCTCAGAATTCCATTTCAATCACTGAAACCACTACTGATGTATCCAAAAAACATCAGAAACCAAATTTCAACTGATAAATTTCTTAAATCAAGCACAACATCCCCAAAATATGCTATTGTCCACGGTTTGCCTAGGGTTGCCCAAAACTTCCTATCAACTTATCGAGCTGAAAAAGTTTTAAATTTTTTTTGAAACCACTTCCATTGGTTCCAAAATGTCTTAAATAGCCAAGTTAGACTATTTTTTCATCAGAAACGACCTCTAGCTGCTCCGGTTTCGCCTCCATACACTGTCGGCACCTCCTGGCACTAGGGTCAAATAAAACCTCTCTATTGTGTTTTCGACCTCTAAAAGTTATCCAAAATTTCTAAAACCTCTGTCATTATATTAAAAATTAAATTTTTAGTCAATAATGACCATTGGTTCGCTGCAAATGGTCTCTAGCTCCCCTGGCTAGGCCCTACACTGCTGTTGGCAAAAGTAGGCAAAAATGGCCTCTGGAACTTAAATGAAGCTTTTCGGATTTCTAATGCTCTCCAAAAGCTTTGAAAACCATTTCATCAGATTCAAAACATCTGAATTATCCAATTTAGCCTATTAGAACTCTGGAAAAGGACTCTATCTCTGCTGGCTAGGCCTCAAATTGAATGTCTCATGATGGCCCTGATGGCTCCTTCATCCTCCCTGAAGAAAAATCCTCTAAATGTCACCTCCATTTTACCTAAAACATATTCCAAAGTGTTCAGGAGGTTGAAGAGACCCAAAATTGACCAAAATTTCGTCCAATTTGGTTCAATAATGATAAAGTTATAACCAAAACAACTTTACCCCAATTTCCTCCACTAAATGTGGGGCAACTGCCAGTTAACTCCAGTAAAAGTGGAAGTCCACCTAAATTTAGGAGTGCCTCCAGAATCTCCGCCATATTAAACTCCACTTAACTTAAGCTTAATTAAATATTAAACTTGAGATTAGGCTCCTTAATTGCTCTTAACATTAAGCTCCCACACTGGTCATATGATGAGGTTCCATGGGAGGAGGACTGGCCCCTCCGTGCTCCAGTGGACCCACTCGGCATTCAAAGTGCAATAACTTCTTCATACCGTGTCTATTTTTCGAACTGTTTGTGATGCTAGAATAAGGAAGATGAGACCTATGCAACCATCTTAGTTTCAACCCAATCCTATAACTTTGAATTTTGAGCTAATACTTAGGTCCTTGATCTAGTTTTGATCAGTTTGATCCTCATTTATTTTTCCTTAGAGTGGATTTCGTTGATGCAACCTCAGCATGTGATACTGGGTATATCTAACCCAATATATCCAAGGATGCAGAGATTGGAAACTCTGATGGCTAGACATGCTGGTCAATCGACCATCGTGTTCTCGACTACATTCTTCGCTTGGTTCAGGTGAAAAATTATCTCCATCAATGATTATGAATATGCAGGCGTCGACTTCCAAGGAGATCCAGATTTAGCTTTACCAGAAGACGCTCAATGGGGTGAAATTTGTAAGAAATTTTTGACCATGTTCTTTTTATTTTTCTAAGGTTTTACATGTTTTTGTATTTTTGTGCTTTCCCAAGACTAAAGTAAAGTTTTGATGTATGTAGATGTAGGTTGGGTTCGACCAATGGGAAAGCCAGAGTAGGGAGCAGATGAGCCAGAAGAGAGGATTATCGAGAAAGCATTCCTTCAGGATTTGGATATGGCTGAGACTTTTGCTGAGCTATAGCAACACATACAGGGGTTGACCTTCAGGATTCCAAATTTCTAGATCAAAGAGTTACCCATGCGACTGTAGTGTCATACTATTTCCGTTCCTAACCGTTGGATGCGGTTACTTCATATGATAGCTAGATCAGTAGCATGTTATCATGAGCATCACTAGTTTACTTTGACATGTTGCATACATTTTGAGGTCAGATGACCAATGTGTCTTGGGCACAAATTTTGTAAAAACCTATAACTATCTATCTATTTTTTTCAATGTTTTCCTATGTTTAATGCACAATCCTATTCAATTATGTGAATATATGTTTACATGTGTTGCAAATTTCTGTTTATAACATAATTCGCTAAAGAATCAGTTAATGTGTTCAAGTTTATGGAAATGTGTTGATATTGAATGAAATAAAAATGTCTTTCCAAAAGTCAAACTCCTAGGAACGTATGTTGCAGTGTTGCGAAAGTATAAACACTAGTAAGTTGCAGTACCACAAGTTGTGAGTCTAAACTTATGATGATACAGTTAATACCAAATGAAATGGCATCCGAGAGAAGTTTGATCAACGCACTATACCCAACAATATTGTTTGTATATCGATCGATACAAATCCCTTGAAAACTCACTAAATTGCTGCTCGGAGCAAAAATGCCCCACACTGCAGAAGATAGATTCAGCGTACTATGACTAGCACCATCAAAATACCCAAGGAATGGTTCCAAAGATTCAGACATCTGCGATGAAATGTAAAGCGGATTACTAACTTCAAGAAAAATCTTGCAAAACAAACTAAGACAATGAATGCAAATCAACAACATATTTACAATATAATACAACAATTTACTACACTCATGTTTAATCATAGTAACGTTTCAGATACGACCCATTTCGGGGTTGCACCAATGAAATTCCATCGTAATATACCAACTCGTAGGTGCCCTTAGCAAGAACTCTTTTGACAATATAGGGGCCATGCCATAACAACTCAAATTTCCCTGTATCTGTTACATCCGCTTCCTGATCATAAATAAAGACCAGGTCACCCTCTGAGAAGATTTGAGGCTATACATGCTTTTCATATTGCACCTTTATATGTCGCTTATGCGCTTCATTGGCCAGAATTCACGACACATTTCATCAATATGAATGAGGTTAAAAATACGTGCTTCTTCAGAAGAGGTGTCAGGTAACAAGTTGATTGCGAGTTTTAATGACAATATTTCACATTAGATTGGCAAGATGGCTTCCAGATCATACACTGATTGAAAGGGGGTAAATCTAGTTGCATTTCTTACCAAGGTTCGGTACCCTCACAAAGACGAGTTGTAATGTTCCAAAATTTTCATGAAGAAAATTGGAACATTAATTTTTGCTAATTTCACTTAGGAGGTGAATGAAATGGGTAAAATTCCCATGAGTAGGAATAAGATCCTTCATAATGTGAAAAGGATCAATGGAGCAGCTTAATTTGGCATCTTCCAGTGTGAAAAGGGGCAATTGCATGAGGACAAGGTCAAGTTTGACCAAGTCAACAACGTTGCCTAAAGGTGTAGCTTGCATGAGAAGACAACATAGTTTTGGAGGGAGAAATATTCTTTGTGGATGAAACCCTAATGTGTGGGGTCCATGGAAAAGAGGTATTCACTTGTATAAGAAGAGGAGGAGGTAGCCATAGAGAGATATCTTGGAACATTTGATTGTTTGTCTATTCAAACAAATTGCACACTCCAACTATTCAGCAGAGTTGCAGTGCTGCTTAGCACGAGGGATTCCTGTTTAGGATTTCCTCTCCTTCTTGAGAGGCCTCTTGAAGGATTTCATTTCATCTTCTCCACATCTTAGCTCAAGGCCGAAGCCATTATTCGGATACTGCGTTATTTCTGCTCAAGTATAACGCAGTGTTGCTGGGGCATTGCAGTGGAGGGTTCCAGAACACTTCTCTTTGGCTTATCTTTCATAGGAGGGAGTTTCTCTTGCTCCGGGAGGTTAGTGAAAGGGATTTCAGAGTTGATTTTCACACCTTGGCATCAAGGCGAGCTTCTCCCATCATCAGCAGCGCAGTCCAGCTCTATGATTGCGTTATTCTAGAGTGCATCTGCAATGATAGGTTGCACCGACATTTTGGAGGGAAATATTTCCAGTAATAAGATCAGCCTTGTACTTGGGAAATATATTGGAGTAGGTTTGCCGCATATTTGACATCTTATTCAGCCATCTCCATATTGTATTAGTTTGAGTTGCATCTACTGCCCAGCAACTTCGGCATTTCTGCAGATTTTCCAATTTCATGTATATTGTAGCCAATCCTTCCAAGGATTGTGTATTAGTGTTTTTAGGGGTTGAGAGCTTTCCCCCCCTATTTATTTGAGCTGATATTGATATATCATTGTATTTAAATTTTTTATGTTGCAGTCTCCATTCATAACTGCGCAGTCATAGATAGGGCATAATTACATAACAGTGTTTTGTCACATTTCATGTACTTATCTTGTTGAGGCTTTCATTTCCAAGCTTGAGTGATTGAATCCTCAAAGCATTGTACACATTTATTGCTATATTATTCATTGATCAGCTATTTACTTCTTCATGTGCCATGGCTCAGTAAAATAACGCTATCATTCCATTTGTATGTTCATACATTGTTGCAGTCCCTCACTGGGCATTTTCTGAGGACATCTAAGTGTGGTAGATTTGTTTAACCACCTTATAAGGATTTCTTTGGAGCCATCTCTTGGATTTCATTCTTAGACACATTTTTATAAGGTATCTAGGTTTTGGTTTCAAATCCAACTGCCTCCATTTCTGGAAAATGCGTTTTCCAGACATGGATTGCTAACTGTTCCGAAAAAGGAACATTACGTGGTATCAAAGCAACTTTCTTGGCTCATCCTGTGGCCTTCAAGCCCAAGAAAGAAGAAGAAGAATATTTTGAAGAAGATGAGCTTGATCTCAACCATTTTCAGAACAGAGAAGAGCCTCCCCAAGGAGGATATGCAGAAAGAAGAGGAAGAACCTTGCACTTCTTATTCTCATCAAGGAGACAAAGAAATAAGTAGAAGAAAAACTCCATCTTTTGGAGAAGAAAAAGAAAAATGGGACAAGCTTGCCCAGATTCTTCCTAAATCTTTACATATGATTCATGAAGAGTATGAGGAGATCTGGAGAAAGTATAGAGAATCTCCTAGAGGGTTTGATTCAAATGCAAACTCTAGATTGGAGGAGTGTGAGCATGCAACTGCACACCATCTTGTACAATGCAGTCACATGCCCAAGATTGCCAGAAGAGAGATTGAAAGAAGAGAAGAGGTTGCTAGGAGGGAAATCCTTAGTGATTTCTTGGAGGAGTATGAGTCTCAAACTCATAAATACCAGGGTCATCTCAGTTTTTCAGAGTTTTGCAAGATTAAGGTGAATGGAAAGAAGCAGTAGGATAGATTTCATCTATCTACCTTTGAGGGTTCGCCTGAATGTTCATCCAAAGCTTGGGTGGAGGAGTTAGAGACCTTCTTGCAGCAGCACCATATGCCGGAGGATGAAGCCATCAAAGTTGCAGCGTTGAATTTGAGAGGTAAGGCTTATGCCTAGTGGATTTTTGAATCCTTTTCTTTGAGAAATGTAAACATTTCATCTATGCAAATTTCACTAAGGCATTAGTGGAGAAATTTGATAGAAGGATTCATGAGATACACATGGTGATTCTAAACAAGAAAAATCATATAAAACCCTTACACAAGAACGCACTACCATTTCATAAAACAATGGGGAAGGCTGAAAAATTGCACCATCCTTTGCCAGAGAAGGAACTTTCGTCTCACACTTCTGAGCAAAGAGGCATGGGGGTCTCTTTTTCAAAGAGGGATCAAATCATTGGGAGGTTGCCCACTCCTTTTGCAGATATTGAGGGAAACAACGCTATTAGATCTGGAGTTGATCTATTGCCTCATGCAGAGGAAAGAGGAGCTCTTGCTCCACATAGAGGGATGATTGCATCTTTGCAAGGAAGTCCCTAGGATCTCATGTATGGAGATCAAGGCACATCTCATGTTTTACTTGTGCCAACCATGGAGACACAAGGAGGAAGTAGGGAGAAGATCCAACATCATGAGATGAGGAGTACACATCCCTATTTATCTATGGAGGTTGATGCACCTGAGAAGGTGATTGGATTGCACAGTGGAAGCATGGAGGGTTATCTCCATTCATCTATTCGGTCATCTCTTGATGTTGATGTCTCATTGCATGGAGACATTTTTCCAGGGAGACCACTGGATCAGCAGAGGAGGATGGATGCTTCACATTTTGGGGCACAAATCATTGATTTCAGGAGGTTGGAGACGTTGAGAGAGCTTGATACAGCGCTGGGATTCTGGGGTAGACTCAAGGAGAGAGAGAGAATTCTATCAACATCATCAGTACCCACTTCCATTTCAGATTCTACGGTGTGGCAGGAGTAGCATGGGAAGGATAGCAGCCTTCCAACTTGCATCTTTGGCATGAGAGATGTCAAAGAAGATGATGCCCACATGACAGGTGCTCTTCATGAGAGATCATCAGCACTATCACTATGGAGATTAGATCCACATTGGAGCTCCCAGCTGTTGGTGGAGTATCCCAAGTTTTTTTTTACTTGCATGATCTTGGATGGCCAGTTGCACTTGGAGGAGTATTCAGTCAGAGAGGGGGTCATATTTTATCATGGTACGAGCTTCTTTCTTAGAGTTTCCAAGCTCAAGGAGAAGTTGCTACAAGCAGCTCAGGAGGATTTCCTTTTCAGCCCCACTTGTTCTATGAGAGCATACCACACCATAATGGAGGGGTATTTTTGGATTGGCTTTGAGGAGGAGATACATCAACATATGAGTAGATGCATGGACAATATGGAGATGGAGGAGAGACATGACTCTTTGAGAGAGTTACCACAACCACCTCTTTCCACTTTGAGGATGAGAGGAGACTCATTTTTGAGCCACTCGATTTTTATGAGTAGAGAGTATGGTAAGGGTATTCATTTTTGTTTACATGAGCATTCATATGATGTATGTATATGTCCCTTAACCATACATGTGAAGGATATTTCTCCAAGGAGGAGCAACCTTTCTTTTGAGCTTCATGGTCTAGTTGAGACCATAAGCATGGTTGATGGCCATCCCTAGGAGGACTTGGGGAAAAGAAATATTATGGAGGACATGTTCATTTTACACCTTACATCATTCACTTCCTATATACTTGTGTGGAGATTGGAGTAGCAGGCAAGTGGTTGAGAGGCCACCATTTTTATCAGTCTCTATTGCAGTTGAGGGTCAAGCTACATTGTTGCACTTGAGGGACCATTTTCCTTCACATTTGTTGCACATGGCAGCAATTATGATTCTCATTTTTTCTCCCTATGGTTCTATTGTATCTACCTTTATGAGGAGCATGCTTGGGAGGAAGACACATTGGATGGATGTGTCCTTAGAGGGAGGATTATCCTACACTTTTTTCACTACATGTTCTAAGGGGAGCATGGGAGATTGTATGACCACCACAACAGCACATTTGTCTCTTTATGAGAGGGGTCATATGATTGGATGGAATCCATATGATGGTGACTTCCAACTGATCATATATGGGAGGATTTGGGCCAGCTTGATTTGCAGCGTTGGGGGAGAGATATTTGGAGGTCTAGTCCTCATTTTTCCACTTGAGGGAAAACTATTGCAGCCCATGGATAGCCAACACTCTACACTTATCATAAGTGGAGAGATGGAAAAGGTGGGGTAGGCTACATTGTCTACCATGTGCATATTTTCATCCCACCTACTTTGCCGGAGCCAAATGTGGATGACAACTTTCAGGAGTTACCTAGATGGAAGGTGACTCATTTTGCATGGCTCATAGCTTGGAGATGGAGGATCCATATGGGAAAGATATTTCCCATTCCATTTCAGATCCCATTCTCCAAGGGGACCTCTAGACATCACTTTGTTATCCTCTTGAGTATTTAACTCTCACATGATGATAGCTTGATAGCTGACTTACATGCTGAGGAGGAGCATTGTGGAGATTTGATTGATGAGATAGCATCAATTTCCTTGGAGGAGATCATAATATAGGGATGCTATAGGGAGAGGAGAAGAAAATAACTTAGTCTATCCTTTCACTTGCTTGAGGACAAGCAATCTTTGAGAGGGGAGGACTGTAATGTTCAAAATTTTCATGAAGAAAATTGGAACATTAATTTTTTCTAATTTCACTTAGGAGGTGAATAAAATGGGTAAAAGGCCCATGAGTAGGAATAAGATCCTTCATAATGTGAAAAGGATCAATGGAGTAGCTTAATTTGGCATCTTCCAGTGTGAAAAGGGGCAATTGAATGAGGACAAGGTCAAGTTTGACCAAGTCAACAACACTGCCTAAAGGTGTAGCTTACATGAGAAGACAATGCAGTTTTGGAGGGAGAAATATTCCTTGTGGATGAAACCATAATGTGTGGGGTCCATGGCAAAGAGGCATTCACTTTTATAAGAAGAGGAGGAGGCAGCCATAGAGAGATATCATGGATCATTTAATTATTTGTCTATTCAGACAAATTGCACACTCCGGCTGTTCAACAGAGTTGAAGTGCTGCTTAGCACGAGCAATTCCTCTTTAGGATTTCCTCTCCTTCTTGAGAGGCCTCTTGAAGGATTGCACTTCATATTATCCACATCTTGGCTCAAGGCCAAATCCATTCTTCAGATACTGTTTTATTTCTGCTCAAGTATAACGCAGTGTTGCTGGGGCATTGCAGTGGAGGGTTCCATAACACTTCTCTTTGGCTTATCTTTTAGAGGAGGGAGTTTCTCTTGCTCTGGGAGGTTAGTGAAAGGGATTTCAGTGCTGATTTTCACACCTTGGCATCAAGGCCAGCTTCTCCCATCATCAACAACGCAGTCCAGCTCTATGACTGCGTTATTCTAGAGTGCATCTGCAGTGATAGGTTGCACCGACATTTTGGAGGGCAATATTTCCAGTATTAGGATCAGCCTTGTACTTGGGAAATATATTGGAGGAGGTTTGCCACATATTGGACATCTTATTCAGCCATCTCCATATTGTATTAGTTTGAGTTGCAGCTGCTACCCAGCAACTCCGGCATTTCTGCAAATTTGCCAATTTCATGTATATTATAGCCAATCCTTCCAAGGATTGTGTATTAGTGTTGTATTAGTGTTTTTAGGGGTTGAGAGCCTGCTCCCCCTATTTATTTGAGCTGACATTGATATATCATTGTATTTACATTTTTTATGTTGCAGTCTCCATTCATAACTGCGCAGTCATAGCTAGGGCATAATTACATAGTAGTGTTTTGTCACATTTCATGTACTTATCTTGTTGAGGCTTTCATTGCCAAGCTTGAGTGATTGAATCATCAAAGAATTGTACACATTTATTGCTATATTATTCATTGATCAGTTATTTAATTCTTCATGTGCCATGGCTCAGTAAAATAACGCTATCATTCCATTTGTATGTTCATACATTGCTGCAGTCCCTCATCGGTCATTTTCTGAGGACATATAAGTGTGGTAGATTTGTTTAACCACCTTAGAAGGATTTCTTTGGAGCCATCTCTTGGATTTCATTCTTAGACACATTTTTCTAAGGCATCCAGGTTCTGGTTTCAAATCCTACTGCCTCCATTTCTAGAAAATGTGTTTTCCAGCCATGGATTGCTAGTTGTCCCGAATAAGGAACATTACACGAGTACAGGATCAAATTCCAATTTCGTTTATGAAATCCTAGCATTCGTTGAAGCATTCGTTTAAGGATATTGTTAATAGCCTCAACTTGTCCATTTGATTGTGGATAATAAGGAGTAGAACTATCATGGGACAGTCCTAATTTGGCAGTCAACTAATTCATCATATGATTGTGAAAATGAGAACCATGATCTGTGACTATAGCCATTGGAACACCAAACCGTGAAATGACATGATTAAATAAAAACAATGCAGCTATTTTTCCCGTGTTATTAAATGTAGGCATCGCTTTGGCCCACTTGGTAAAGTAGTCTACTGCGACAATAATATAACCATGCCCCCTAGATGAACGAGGGTTACAGGTCATGAAGTCAATGCCCCATTTTGAAAATGGTCCCACAGAGACAACATGATGCTTTGGTGCTGGCGGTTTGCGGATTTTACAATAAAATTTCTGGCACACATGACAACTTCTGACAACGAGGATGAAGTCGAAAAATATGGTAGGCCAAAAGTAACTGACACAGAGTATCTTCTGCGTGGTAGCGTATCCAGACAGGTGTCCACCACAAGCCCCAACATGACAATCATTTAAAACATTTTCGACCTCCTCATGAGTGAGGCACCTTCTTAAAATTGTATCGACACCACAATGATAAAGTGTATCATCGACGATCAGATAATATTTGGTTTTCTATTAAATATGTTGCTGGTCTGAGTGAGAGGTATCAGGTGTAAAAGTATGGGTCTGGAGATAAATGATAAAATCCCCATATTAAGGATCAGATGATCCAATAAAAAACAGAGACTCATCAGGAATAAATGGTTATGATGAAGTAGCATTATTATTAGAGGGAACGTCACAGAGAAGCTCAGCGAAAACTAAATACTTCTTTGACTTGGATTTGATGAATTCTAAATCAAACTCAATCAAAATGACAATCCATTTTGAATAATTCCCCCCCAGCAATTGACGTGATAAGATATAAGTCATGGGTTTGCAATCCGAAATGATAATGGTCTTTCGGAACAGGATATAGTGGAAAAATATTTAGACAACTTAAATGGACACCAAGGCGAGCTTTTCAACATATGAATACTTCACTTGCATGTCATTGAGATTATGACTGAAATAATAGACCATATGTTCTATCCCATTTTCTACTTGGACAAATAACATAGCAATGTTCGTATCAGCCGCGACGATATATAAGAAATAATCACTCTGATAATTGGGGGGATACATTAATGACACCTGGACAAGTGTATCCTTGACAACATCAAAAGAAGCTTGCACAAACGTATCCTAATGGAAGGGAATCCCCTTTTTCAAGAGCCAAGTAAATCCTTTACCCATTTTGGCGTAGTTGGGTATGAACCTCCTTAGGAAGTTATCATTTCCCTAAATTTTCTGTAACTGAGGCAAATTTGATGGCGCGGGAAAATAAAGAATAGCCTGGACCTTCAGTGGGTCGATTCGAATTCCTTCTTTTGAGACGACGAATCCTAGAAAATGACCAGAACCAACACAAAACATGCATTTTCTAGATTGAGGCGTATTTTGTAGTGTCAGTAGTGTAAAAATATAGCTCCCAAATGCATTGGATGATCAATCCGGTTTCTTTAATGTGCGGGTAAATCATCTATATATGGTTGAACAATGTGCTTGATGTCATTTAAAGCATAATCCATTCCTCTATGAAAAGTTGCCCCAACGTTCTTTAAACCAAAAAGGAGTTTCCGATAAGTGAATGTGCCCCAAGGACAGATGAATGTTGTCTTATATTGGTCCTATGGGAGGATATTGTTTTGATTGTAGCCAGAAAATTCATCCATAAACAAAAATATTTCAAATCCAGCACAATCTTCAATAATATGTTCGATAAAGGGAGTAGGATAGTTGTATTTTCTACAAGAAAGATTGACATCCCGATAATCAACGCACACTCTGATGGTCCCTTGTTTTTTCATAACAGGAACAATGTTGGAAACCCACTCAATTAGCGGAATAGAGTAAATGAAACCAAAACGTAAAAAAATTTCAACTAATGCTTTAATGGTAGTAGCCTTCTTCGGATGAACAGGACGAAGGTGTTAATGTAGCGGTTTTAAATTAGGGTACATATTAATGGTGTGTTCAAAAATACTAGTATCTATGCCTGCCATTTCATCGTAAGACCAAGAAAACACATCACGAAATTGACGAAAGAGAGAGCAATAAGTTTCAAGTTCTGATGGAGAACAAGACATGCCGACATGAATGTTTTCTATAACACCGGGTTTGGTCGAAATATCGATAGAAATGGTTTCTTCAATATTTGATAAATTTTGCTCGGATTAAAATGCATTAATGGGAAAATAATTCGAAAAGAAAGTTTTGATCGACAGGTGATATATTTCATTAAGATTATCTTCTTCGTAATCCTGAAGATGGGAGCGATGATGATGATCTTCCCATGGTTCTCCTTCTGGCATCATGGATTCCACAATATTCTCATTTATCAAGAATGCAGATGAAAAAGGATCAGATGGAGTACCAAAATCTAATGAATGATCAACTAAAATGACCGGCGATGATGATTTCATATTTTTCGCCCAAGACATATAGATTTATTGCTATGCCAACTCAATTGGGCTAGGTGATAGAAATTCATCCAACGTAACAAATTCAGAATCACCCATAATCTTCCTTAAGCCAGATAGAGTGGAAGATATCATGTAGCAGGTCTATATGTTTATAGTTTCTATCAATGTCGTAGGCAGCGGTAATGCAAAGGTTCCCATAAGGGTGGAATCCTTTAAGAGTCCTACACCAATGTTTTGAAGTGCGAATTGGGGTGCGTGAAATAAAGAAACGCTTCCAGTTACGGGGGAACTGGAGGCAAAGAAGGATAGTTTATTGATGACTATGATAACACCTTTATGTGGAAAGGTGATCATTCTAAAATATGTAGAAATGATCACAGTCATAGCATATACCCATGGCCTTCCAAGTAAAATGTTGTAGTTAAGGGGTCTATCAATGGCCTCAACTTCAACATTCACTATTTTGCCCCTAGTTCAACATGTAGGTTATTGATGATACCGTAAGGCTTATATGTACATCCGTCGAAAGCTTTCAACGTCGTTGGCGATTGAGATAGGCATGACGAACCAAGTGATTTCTAGCAGTTTAGAGACATAATGCATGTAGATGCTCCCTCATCAATAATAGTATGATGAATGAGGTAATTGAGAACATTTTCTTGTATGGAGAGGTCCAATTCTGCTGGTAATTGCGACACATAGCTCGTATGGTTAAAGACTACAAGTTTGGAATTAGTCGGATCAATTCCACCAATTATTGACAACAAAGCCTGCTTCTGGGAAGGAAAATTTTGACGCACCTCAAGCGCTGACATAGCTGAAGGGGATTGAGCCAAATCTTCAACTATATTATAATTTTGAGCGGCCCGGGCTATAAGATTAAATGTTGATTTATTAACGACTCCCTTCGGTGGCTTGATTGTCAATTCAGGAATAGAAGTTGGTAGTACCATTCCGTAGACGTATTCGTGGTCGAGGTAGTAGGTTGATCAGTAGCCTAAATGCCATATATTACGTGTTGGCACCAAAACATCAGTCGATGGCTTCGTGATAGATTGCATAAGCACTTGGGAACTAGAAGCTGGATCCGTAGAAACCAAATTTGTGTCCAGATTCAGAAATGGATCTGTCAACACAGTGGATGCATGTGAGTTATTAACCAATTTTTAGAATTCAACGCGGTGAAGATAGTATCGAACACAATGGTCCTCATTATAGATTATGCAAGGGTAGTGAGGTTTCCGATTTCCATTCGATTGCTCAGAAGATCGATCCTGTGGGGTAGAAGTTTGCTTTTTCTTTAATTTCCACTTTTTCTTAATTCTAGGTTGCTTGTCACTTTTGCCCTTGTTAGATGACACGACATGAATTTCGGAAGAAGGTGCAGGATCATACCGTCTCCGGCACGAGAGTCCTTAGATGGAGGAGGAATAGAAAAATTATATCACGGCACATTGGGAATTTTCTCATAGAACATGCCAGATAGAGCATAAATTAAATCTAAGTATTGGGCATGAGCAATGACCTGCTCTTCAGTGACCACACCACCCTTAGCCACATCCTCAGTTATAGATGGTAATATGGACTTAATGAACCACTCAGCAAGGAGTTGATCAGGAACAAATGTCTTAACCATTCTACGATGACGACTCCACTCATGAATATGATCAGAAATGTGAGTAGAAATAGTCTGTTTAAAATTGTTCAAGGGTTCTATTCAAGTTTCATATCGTATGGGTAACCGGAAGTGGGTAAAAAAGACAGTAGTTAGGGCAGTAAAATTATCAAAAGAAGCCCTCGGTAACTCAATATACCATTTCGCGGCTAGAACAGTGAGTGTATTGTTGTCCTTTGAGATAACCGAAGGTCGATAAGTTATGCCAAAGCATCTAAAATATTTGTTGTTTTTGAATAATTGGATGACTAGTGAACAATTTTCTGAATAGGTGATTTTAACTTAGAAAGATCCTTGATAAAATAAAAGGTTGTTCTTTAAATACATATGGTTAATTTTATTTTAAGTGGGATGGATAATAATAATGTGATGAAGTATAAATGATTTAATATTTAGATAGATTATTTCACCATTTATAAGTAGAAATTATGAAAATTATGTTTTCATAATCAACAAAATATAATCAAGTCATAACAGGAACCTTTGTGTAATTAAATTTCAAGAGGAATTTACAATAACAGATAGCTTTGTAAATAAATCTCTTAATCCAACTACAACTTCACAACGAATCAGAAATGAAACTGAGATTCAATTAAATTTCCAATTGGATAACTTTTAATGAATTAAATTATATGAAGAATACATAATGAAAAACTGAATAGAAATAACTCACATGAGTACAAGCCATATGATGTAAATCGAGAATCCTTTATTATATAAAAAATTCTCCAGCTATTGCAAATATTTTTGATAACTAGCTCAAGGGTGCAACCCAGAATAATTTCACAAATGAAGTATTTAAACAAAACAAAACAAATTACGATAAATGCATGAGTGATAAGACAAGCTATATTTTCTCAAAATAAACTGAAAGGGAAGGAATTCGATCCAAAGTAATGAATCTATATATCTGGCACTGTTTTGATGGAAAACTATGGTTGAATGGGTCTCTTTTGATGGAAGTTGTTGCTGGCTTGGCCCTCAAAAATCTGATGTGCTGGAAAGATGTAAAATTTATCCTTTTAATCGATAGTTTCACAGAACTTATCCCATTGATCTTGAATTGGGATTTTGACACTCATCATTTTCCTGAAGATTTCATCTATTTCAGAATATCTTTCAAAAGTTGGTCTTTAAATAAATAAGTGTTTGATATGATGTTGAATGATCAAATCAAACTGCAGAGCTTCAAGAAAAGCTTTCCCTATAATGTGACCTTTGATACCTGCAAAATTTGACTTGTCTATTGCAATTGTATATAACTTTGTGCAATAATATTCTGACTTAATAAACTTATCATCTAATCCTACTAAGCCTGGCAATCCTTTATGATTTAAAACATTATTTAGTATGAAACCTTTGAACAATAATATTTAAATCTTCCCACTTAGTCTGCAATTGATTGATTAAGTTTATTTTTTGCAAAACCTTCTTTATCTCCATAATGGTTGCAGTTTTGTCCAAAGTATTGATTGCTTCTAACTCCTCTTTGTTCTTTGAATTGAGAACCTTGATCATGTCTGTTGCTTCACTTGGTTTCTTCTTGAGCTGATATTTCTGCTCTTGAATTGTTGTTCTACATTTGGTGATGAGTTCCTGTTGTTCGAAGATGATTTGTATGGATGGCCATACTTCAATGATGGAATTGCTGATATATTGCCAAATATTCTGCTTAGCTTCACCCAGAGTTGTTTCCATTAGAGATTCACTCTCTAGTTCTTTGACCTTAAGTGCTAAGTGATGAGTCTTTTGCAGTTCCTCTACTAACAAAGTATCATTCTTAATATTCTGATACTCAAGGGTATGAAACCTCTGTTGTAAATTTTCATGTGCCTATTTATGAATGGCCAAGTCTTGTGCCAATTTTACAACATCAATTGTAGTTAAAGCTGCCGAAAGTTCTGTAGTTGCAGAAGATGTTTGAGTTGCTAAAGTAGGATCAATATTCACTTGGAGTGTTGCTTTCTCTTTCAACAGTAATTCTTTAATTTTCTCTTCCATCTTTCTAATTTCTAGATTTTGATCAATGATCAACTTCAAAATTTCCTCCTTGTTACTTCAGTTGAGGGTATCTTAAGTTGTTTGTGTAGAGCAGAGATGTCTGCATTATTATTTTTAATGATTTCCTCAGCTGCCTTGCAGTATTTTGGATCATATCCAACTTTCACTACAAGGTCTTCCAATGACTTCATCATGTTGGGATTGAACATTTGATAGTGCTTCTTTTAACTTGGAAAGATACATGGATGTTGTGGTCATGGTTGAAAATAACATCTCTCCTCACTGCTTGTGCATGTCCATCTGGTTAATTAGGTGAATATGCTTTGTATCAATAGAGAATACTGTCTTCTTATACTAAGCATGAGTCTTTGGAAATGGCACTGTTGCCTATAGAAAGGCCATCTGCATTCTTCCTTTCTCACTGTCAAAGGTAGTGAGAAGCCTGTGATGTGATGTATATTTTTGTTTCCAGAATTGACTGTAAAGATCAGAATTCAATGCTTCATTTTTGTGCTTGATATTTAGGAATTTGGAGAAAATATTTTTATATTCAAAAGAGTTGGCATATGTATTCTGGATGATTTCCAGTGGTTCTCTAGCAGGTGATGCTGATGAAGGAGTCTGAGGAACACTAGTAGATGTGGATACTTCAGTATCTCCCAAATCTATGAGCTCTGGTTGTTTCTCCTATGAAAGCAAGGTGGAAGTGAGCTTCAGATTTTTGTGCTGCAAAATAAATTCTTTCATGATGTCCTTGGCTTGTGGAGTCTCTTCCCTGATTCCTTTTTGCTGCTTATTGTCAGGCATTGGTGTCTGTACATTTGAAGTGGAGATGACTCTTTCATATGCCTCCTGTAGAGTATCTTCCACCCATTTATTCTGGTTCATGTATTTCTCTATTTCTACTCTGGAGGTATGAGTGTAAGAAGTTGTCTTGAGTTAAACTCGCAGAGCAGAAATAATGCCATGGGGGTCATATGGCCAAATAAAACTTGGTTGAAAACCCATATTTTTTAACAATGCATCTGCATCAGCACCAGCTGATCGAGTATTGCAGATGAAGGATCCAATGTTAGCTTTGAGTTTAAAATGGGATTTTCTCTTTCTTGAGATAGAATGTAGTTCATCCATGTTTAACATTTGTCTTATGTATTCCAATGAGAAAACTCTCATAGGTACATATTTTGGAATCTTGTAAGGTGAGAGTTTGTAGCCATATACCCTGATCTTTGTATAATTTTTGTATAGGTACCAATCACCTGTCTTTGCTTGTTCACCGAGGTGTAGAAAGGATGGAGATGTAGTGCTTGGAGGTTATAGGAAAGATGGAGGATGCATATGGGGGATTTCTCTTTGGTAATTTTGCATCTCGAGGTAGGAAAATGTCAAATATCTAAGCTCTATGAGGGAAACATAATTTATGATAAATTTCCATGAGTGCAGCAGGAGAGAAATGGGACAAGGAATCAGATGAAGGGATGAGAAGCATATTGTTTATGTTTTTAGGGGATATGGTGATCATAAAGTTTCCATTATGAGTCGGCACTGACCTGGTTATAAGGTCATACTGCTTCTGGCACTAGGCAATTAAATCAAGAAAGGGATGAGTTTGTAAGAATTTAAACAAAGGAAACATAAATTCCCAAAACCTGCTAAGGTTCTGGTTATCCATGTGGTATTGTTTTAGCCACAACTGTAGCTCATAGAAGTCGAATTCACAGTGAAAATATTTGATTTTGAAGAAGGAATTAGCTAGGGGTATGAGGTCAAGGTTAATATTTTATGTAGCAGTAGGAATGTCTTCTGCAACAGCTTTGGTGACCTCAGGAATGGCTTCAGCAGCTGAATGAGAGACCTCAAAGATGACCTCTGCAACACTGTTGACGATATGGACTTCTTGTGTCACCCTTTTCTTTCCTTTACTCTTTGGAGTCGTTTGTTTATTTATTTTGGCCTTGGGTGCCATGATTGATAGGTATAAACTATAACAATAATTTGAAGCTCGGGTTATAGAAACGATAATAGGGTTTTAGGAATATGGAGGGTGTTTTTAGAAATGACAATTTTTCGTGAAATGAAATGCGAGGATAAAAGAAATTTGAACGGGGAGGTAAAGTAAAGAAAGGGAGGCTACAGATAATTATATAGATTGCGTTTTGGGTTTAACGATATGATGAATATTAATTGCATAACGGGGTGATTAATAGTCCAGGAGCAGTTTCATTGGCCAACAAGCGATTTAACGAGCATAATTGGATCGTTGGGGATTAACGGGAAAGTGACGTGGAGGGATATGATTAGACAGTGGACCAATGGGTATGGCATGGGAAGGAAGGTTCGTTGGCTAAAAACACGGGAAGAAATGATCATCAGACGCAAGAGAATGCTCAACGACAATGAAAACAGAAGGTGGATTTCAGGGGGGTGGGGGGTACCTCCCAGTTTCTTGTTTTAGACCTAGGGGGTGTGAAGTGATACAGTGTTGCCACGTCACGATTTTGGGCAGCCATGAATACCAGACTTCGAACCCCCCCCTCCTCTCGCGTTAACAAGAAATTTTCAGGGGTGGGGGGGGGCGGGTGTTCGCGAAGTAGATATTCGTTGTAGATCTAAGGCGGGCTTCAGAGCTACCATTGAAAAGTGCTAGCGCTTTATGAAAATTTGATTTGATCTTTTGTCGTGTAGCGATTTTATAATAAATTCAAAACACTTATATATATTTAACTTTTAATAATGAAATTAAAACTTCTTTTGAAGGTCTTAACATCAAAATTAAAATTAAATATCATTCCGAGTGTCTGGCACATTTAAACATGCATCCATGGTTTAATTTCAAAAACTAAAGCATTTACACATTTTTTATTTCATGCTTCCCTAACATTTTTTTCTTTGCCTTCTTTATTTAGAGAAAACTACTCTAACATTTTATTCTAACATGGATGTAATAAAAATATAATTTTCCTAACATTTTTTAAAATTTTCTCTTTCATCCATGTTCTAACTTAGAATTTTATTTTTATTTTTTCAAACTACCATGCTAACTTATCAAAACTAGATAATGTTACAACATCAGCTCCATCTAGGGACTCCTTCCCCCTGTGGGATGCAGAGAACAAGCAGATCCAAAAGCCTTCTCCTCGGGCTATGGAGTATTTTCTGAAATAGATACTCACTTCAATTTTCAAAAATAAATAATCTCTCCAAATATTTACAAATGTTGAATAAAGGAAGAATCAATACTGAATATAATGTTTCAAGTACTTCCCATTGACTGGAAATGAGGAATACTCTCCTTCCAAAGTTTGTAGGATAAATTTATCGTTCCCTTTGAATTCCGCTATGTTGAATGGACCAAACCATAAGTGCTAAAATTTTTCATGTTTTCATTTATCTTCTCTCCTTGTATCCCATCTGAGCATAATATCACCTTCCTTAATTTTTCTTTCTATTTCTTTTATGTCAAACAACTCTTTCATCTTGTTCTGGTATTTTCGTAGCTGATACTGAATTTCATCCCTGTCTTCATTCAACTCAATAATTTGATTAATCCTTCTTGAGAAATCATCTTTTTATTCATAATATTCCTAGAGAAATCTCATAATAGGTAAAGCTAAATGAGTAGGAAAAACTACCTCCTTACCATAAACTAATTGGAAAGGAGACTTGCCTGTTGATCTCTTAGGAGAAACTTTATTAGCCCAAATGGCATGGATTAATTGGTTGTCCCAACTCTTTTTATAATCTTCAAGAGTCTTCTTAATGACCTTAACTAAGATCTTGTTGGAATATTTTGCAAGTCCATTACCCTAAGGATAATATGGTGTAGAATGTTGTAGTAAGATTGAATATTTTGGACAAAACTCAATCATTTTAACATTGCTGAAGGCTGCTGCATTATCTGTTACAATTTGTTGAGGACATCCAAATCTTGATAGGATATTCTCTTCAAGGAATTTAATAACAACAATATTAGTTTCATTTTTAACAGGTATAGCCTCTACCCATTTGGTAAAATAATTAGTAGCAGTTAGAATCCATCTGTGTTGATTACTTGATTGTGGATGAATTTCCCAAATAAAGTCCAAACCCCATTGTATAAAAGGAGCATCAACTGATACTGGAACTAGGGGAAGTGCTGACAATTTTTGTTTACCTGGAAATAATTGACATTGTATACAACTCCTTACTCTTGGTCCAACTTCTTTGAAAAGTGAGGGCCAATAAAAACCTTCTTTCAAGATTTTGTAGGCTGTTCCTCTCCAAGCATAGTGTCCACCACAAAACCCTGCATGGAATTGATCTATAATTTCCCCTGTTTTATTTTCAATTAAACAAAGAAGAAGAATATTTAGAGGGTCTTTCCAGTATAGATTAGCATTAATAATGCAATATTTTATTGATTTGAGTTTTAGAGCTTTGCCTTGCTTCAAAATAAGATTAGTTGGAGATTGAAAATCTTTGAGAAACTGCACAATATCAGAATACTAATCAGAAAGTAGATACTTATGATCTATGTGAACAAGGATGGATTGATCTGAAGGAAGAGGTTCTTGTGGGTTCTCTCCTTCCATAAGAGAAGGAGGTTCTTGTGGATTCTCCTCTAATATAAAGAAAGGTTCTTGTGGATTCTCCCTTGATGTTGAAGGAGGTTCTTGTGGATTCTCTCTTAGTGACATTTGAAAAACCAGATTTATCCCTAATACTTTGTAGTTGGATTCAACTAATAATTTTGCCAGGCCTTGGCCTTTTACTAGCTTTTTGGTTTTAATTTGAAGATCAAATTCAAGGATTTTAACAATCCATGTTCCTCTCTTTCCATCAGTATCAAGCTGGGTTAAAATTTTTGACAGCATGATTGGGAACATAGGCATCAATGTGTGAATGCATGACATAGGTTCTAAAGACTTTGAGGGCTTGAATTAAGACATAAAATTTATTTTCCATTATATCATACCTAAGTTCAAAATCCCTCATAAATTTGGAAAAGAAGGGTATAGGCTGGTCATCACCATTGGATTTCTTTTGTAAAAGTACAACAGCTAGGGGTTGTCTCGGATGCAAAAGAAAATATGCTAAAGGGTAAAGAATAATCAAGACTAGCTAATGTAGGGGCTTCAGATATTACCTTTTTTATTTGATCAAAAGCATACCTATATGGAACTGTCCATTTGACTTCATTGTTTTTCTTTAGCATATCAATTATGTCCTTTACTATCTCTGCATAATTGGGGATGAACCTTTTGAGAAAATTGATTTTTCCAAGGAAGGTTTGAATCTCTTTCTTATTCCTTGGTAGAGATAAAGTCTGAATGGCTGATACTCTCTTTCTGTCAATTATAACTCCATTCTTAGAGATTATATGCCCTAGTAATTTCCCTTCCTTTACAACAAATAAAGATTTTTTTCGGATTGATGGATATACCAAATTTCCTGCACCTGTTAAAAACCTTACTCAAGTGTTTTAGATGATTTTCATCGGAGTAAGAGAAAGCAGTTAAATCATCCAAATAAATAATAGTAAATTCAACATTTTTAACTACAAACACTAGATCCATTGCTCTCTGAAAAGTGGCTCCAACATTAGTTAACCCAAATGGCATCTGAGCATACATAAATGTACCCCAAGGAGTGGCGAAAGCCATTTTCTCTTGATCAGCTTCACTTGCCATGATCTGGTTGTAACCTAAAAATCCATCTAGCATAGAAATCCTACTTGATACTAAAACTTTCTGAAGTAAATAATCCATTTTAGGCAATGTATAATTATCTTTTAAGGATGATTTTTTCAGATTTCGAAAATATATACATAGCCTAATCTCACCATTCTTCTTCCTGACTGGAACTAGGTTAGCTACCCAATTATAATACCTTAAAGGTAAAATGATATGAGCATCAAGAAGCTTTTTAAGCCCTTTTTCAATTGTTGGAAGTAGTATTGGATTAATTCTTCTTAATTTCTGTTGAAAGGGTTTTGCCTCTGGTTTTAAAGGAATTTTATTCTCTATTAAAGCTGTATCATAAGTTTTTAATTCGTTATAAGACCAGACAAACATTTCTTTGTAATTTTTAAGAAGATTCAAGTATTTGAGTTTTACATCCAAAGGCAAGGTTGATGATAACTTAACATTCCTTACATCATCTAAAGTACCAATATTGCATTCTTCAATTTCTTCTTCAGGTGATTTAGACAAAGGGTTCTAAGAGACATCATTATCGTCGAATAGTACTTCCAATGGAATTAATCCTTTAGGAATAAAATTATTAGATAATTGAATGATACCATGATGACGAATTTTAGGATTAAATGAATTTTCTGGATTTTGGTGATTTAATTCTTGAATATCTCTTTGGTCTTCAATTTGCATATTTGAGAATTCATCGATGACTTGAAGGAAAGACTTTAATTATTCTTCATCTTCAAAAATATTCCAATGTTTAAGGTTATCAGGGGTTGATGGTATGTATTTAACTTGAAATTGGTACTCTAAAGATACTGGCTGAGGGATTTTTAAAGAGCTTGCTGAAACAACAAGCGAATCAGCATGAATATTTTCATCTCTAGGAATAACAGTTATGTTAAATCCAAGGAAATAGTTTTCAGCTATATCCTAAACTTCGTTTCTGTAGGACCTAATCCTTGGGTGTTTAGTTTGACACTGGTTTCTAACCTGCTTGACTATAAGCTCATAATCAAAGAAAAAACTCAAGTTTTTAACCTTTAAACTTTTTGCCAGCTCAAGACCAAGAAGAAAAGCCTCATACTCAGCCACGCTATTGGTAACTTCAAATTCAAGTTTACATGACTAAGTAATGTTTTCTTTATTTGGTGAAATTAAAACCATTCCTGCTCCTGTTCCTTCCTTTGAGCAAGATCCATCAAAATAAAGCTTCCAGATATTTGATTCTAAAATATTTGGTTTAGAAACTATATTTTCAATGGAAAGTTGAGTGTTTGATGAGTTTTGGGAAGATAACTGAAAGCAACTGAAATCCTAATATAGTGCATAGATAGGGTGGTTTTTTTACTTGATCAGCTCTACAAACAATGTGAAGGAATCTGACATCTATATATAACCTTAATTTCTCACTTCCATAGACTGGAATAGTAGCAAAAGACATGTACATCTGAAGTGTTCCCCCAAGTTTAGCACAACATGATCTAGATAGAAGCATGAAAATTTGGGTAGAATATTAGTAACACCAATGTATAATACTATACCCTTGACAGGTATTTGAGCTAAGGTCACAACTAGATATTTAATCAATCCTAGACATGGTACTTTCTTTGAATCAAATGTGTAAAGAGCATGATAGGAACGAGCAACTTGTAACTGAAGCTGGTCCATAATTACCTTTGGCATAAGGTTGTTTGAAGCATCGAAATCAAGCATACGGTTATACAATAAAAATTCATGAGTCTTAAAGGTCACATAAACTGGTGGAACAATCTCATCAATCATATCAGAACTAGGGCCAAAGAATATTGAGGGTTTTTCATCTTGTAAAATGATAATATCTCCCTCAACATCTACACTAGAAGACTGTATCCATTTAGGCACTTGATTTTTATAACCAGGATTTTTGGAAAGTTTCATGAAAGGTATAGGAATCTTAACCCTTTCCAATTCCTTTTCAATATTAAAATTTGTCAAAATGATTTTTATCAGATGAAATAGTTTCAGTGGATGACTCTATAGTCTGAGGTGTTGGAGTTTGTGTTTGAATGGATTTTATCGCAGGTTCGATGGTTGTGGTAGATCTTGGAGGTCTGCCTGGGCATGATCTTGGTCTTAGACCATACCTTTTATTTAACTCTGCAATGAGAAATTCAGAAAATTCTTGGTATTTTGAAAGTTTAGTATCTTCTTGTTCTTGTTCCAAAGACTGTGATGAAGATGAAGGGACTATGGCCATCTGTTCTACTGAGGAATAAAAATTATTAATATCTTCAATGATTATAGGGCCAGTATCCTGTGGCTATTTATCACCAATCAACAGAGGAGGTTGAATTTTTTGATATGGTATCTGAAGGATATGAAGTTAAGGAGCTCTCCGAGATTGATTTTGATTTTGATTTTGAGGTTTTAAAGCAATTTGTTGAGAATTTCGAGGTTTTGTTTCAATCTTAGAGATTCTATTGGAAATATTTCTAGGTAAAGATGTGATTTCATCAATTTTCTGATCTTCAAGTTTGGATTTGGAAGAGGATGATTCATCAAGCTTAGCTTTTAATTTTCTTTGTTCTTTCTCTTCTTTAGCTCTAATTTCACCAGAAGCTGACCTATTGGCTTCTACCTCAATAGCATTAGTCTGCATGTCTTGTAGTGTGTTAGAAACTCTTTCTCTTAGCATAACTGCAAAGTCATAATCAAATGCTTTAGAAAATTTGACTTTTGCAACTGTTACTGGAGGTTTACAATCAACAGGAATTTTGTGGTAGAGTTTGTTAAATATTTTAATAAATTCAGCAGCTGGTTCACCAGGATTTCTCTTTAACTCTTGAAATTCAGTGAGGAAATAAAAATCATCTTTATTTACCCCCCATTGGTTTTTAAAGATAGTTATAAGTTCATTCCATGTGCGAATAGAATCAACTCTAAGTTGTCTAAACCATATCGTAAAGTTTCCTTCTAAATACTGTACAAATAATCTCATGTAAACATCTTCATGCTCAATGTTCATATTATCAGCAAAATATAAGAAGGCTGCTATATGATCGTCTGCTGAGGGACATGTTTCTCCATTAAATCTTGGAAAATGTTTTAGATATCCATTAGGAAATTTTGCCAAGATATTAGGAAGAACAAGAGCAACATAGCTTTTTTGTATAATGGGTTTAAAAGCCATAAAAAGGGTATGGGGTGTCTGAGTGGATGATGAAGATGATGATGAATCGATAGGTGAATGAGTATTATAGGATGGAGGAGAGAATGAAGGAGGAGGATGTGAGGATTTCAAAGGGAGTTTAACAATCAACTTTTGAGCTGATGGTGTTAAATATTCTTCCTTATATTAAAAAAAAGGATTAGAATAGGTAGAAAATGTCTCTTCTTGTTTAGTAGAGGCTGCTGGAATAGAATAATAAACTGGAGTGACGAAATCTATAGGCTTAAATTCATGTAAATGTAAGCCCAATTATGTTTCAGATGTAGGTGAGTTTAAGGGGAACGATGGAACTTGATATGACTCAAGTGATTCTGTCAACAAGGCTAACTGAAGATCTACCCCTTGTTGGGCCTTGAAATTGTCATTCACTTCCATTACAATTTCACTTATATTTCCATATTACCACCTTCACTTCACCTCCATTTCATTAAATTTACCTTACCATTACCACTATTGGGTTACATTTATGTTTTTCCAAACTTTATTAATTCTTAGCATTTTAAAGTGAATTTTTGGTTAAAAATTAGAAAATAATGTACATATGCTTATACCTAACAAGTGGGATGAGATTGTTGCCATGTGTAGGTCAAAAGGAAGCTTCTAAAAGACCTTTATGTGGCCTACCAAAACCAAATTCGAATTTGAGTGTAGAAGATCACGGGATCATGAGGATATGTGTTTCATTTCCTTTTTGTATTAAAAATCTAAGAAGATATGTGTCTCATTTCCTATTTTGTATTGAAACTCTAAAAAGAAATGTGTCTTATCATTTACTATTTTGATTGTAACTCTAGAGATAGAGGGAGAGATTCATGGACTCTCATTAATGAGATAAATTCTCATATTTTTGTATAAATAGGGGTAGCTTTCTCCTATCATGGGATGTAGAAAAATATAGGAAAAGAAGAGAAGGGATTATAGAGTGTTTTGTAACAAGGCTTAAGATGGAATGGGATTCAATTGTAATATTCTGAGTTATTAGCATTTCATTTTCTGTTATTTAGTTAAAAAGAAGATCCTCATTATACTACAGTTAGTCTCTTTCAAAAGCTTTTCCAATAAACCTCTAATTTACGAATGAGACTTACTTGTAATATTATGAGTTATTGATTGTTTTGCTTCATAGAAGATCCTTATCACATTATGATTAATGTATTTCAAAAGCTCTTCCAATAAACCTCTAACTCATGAATCAGATTTAGTTGTAATGTTATAAGTTGTTTCAACATTTCATAGGAGATCCTTACTAAATTATAGTAATCTTTTTCTCAAGCTCTTCCAATAACCTCTATCAAATGAATGAGATTTCACTGTAATGTTCTAAGTTACTGTTTGTTTCAGCATTTCCTTTCATGTCATAGGAGATCCTCATACACTACACTTAATCATTTTCTAAAGCTCTTCCAATAAATCTCAATCATAAGAATTGGATTTAGTTGTAAGGTTTGAGTTATTAATTGTTTTAGTATTTCATTTCATGTCATAGGAGATCCTCATACACTACACTTAATCCTTTTCTAAAGCTCTTCCAATAAATCTCAATTATATGAATTGGATTCAGTTGTAAGGTTTGAGTTATTAATTTTTTCAGTATTTCATTTCATGTTATAGGAGATCCTCATTACACTACACTTAATCTTTTTCACAAGATCTTCCAATAAATCTCAATTAAATGAATTGGATTCAATTGTAATTTTTGAGTTATTAGTTGCTTTCATTTCTTGAATTCTCAATTGAGTTGCAATATCCATGGATTAGGATTTCTAGTTTTCACCATTTCTTAATAAAACTTGTGAATAAAACTCTGCTTTAATAAAAAATTTCTTTCCTTCCTTTTTGAATAGATTAATTTCATCTTTTTCATAGACTGCTAAGAATCAAAATATAAAAACTTCCAAAAACATCAACAAAACCTTAAAACAACGAAGTAGGAAAAAGGGATACTTAGGCACATATAGTGCATTACACCTCAACAATTTACTAGCCCTAGTCGATAATTTATGTTAAGCAATTTAGGACACTAAATTGACTAAACACCCCTCTTGAATAAAGTTCAGAAAATCTAGGAGGTACTTGTGTCAAATCAGGATGAGATGATACTGCTGAAAAGGGATCTACAGATGAAAACTCTTTAGAGTGTAAAGCTGAAGAGGAAAAAGAAGAAAGTTTATGTTTTCTTCTTAAAGAGGCTTCCCTAATAAGTCTTTTTGGATCTGGTAAAGGATTAAAAATATCAGATTCAGAATGTGATCTTGTGTGCTTAAAGGGATCCAGCTTGAACCAGTGGAATCACTAGGTGAAAGGTTTTGACCTATATCCTTATCCTTTATTCACCTTAAAGGAAATGGAAAAATCGTTGCCCAAAATTTAGCCTTCAATTCTTAGTCTCCCCGAAAACGACGTCAATTTGATTTTGTCCTTTGAGATAACCCAAGGTCGATAAGTTATGCCAAAGAATCTAAAATATTTGTTGTTTTTGAATAAATGGATGACAAGTGAACATTTTTCTGAACATGTGATTTTAACTTAGAAATATCCTTGATAAAATAAAAAGTTGTTCTTTAAATACATATGGTTAATTTGATTTTAAGTGGGATGGATAAGAAGAATGTGAGGAATTATAAATGATTTAATATTCAGATAGAGTATTTCACCATTTATAGGAAGAAATTATGAAAACTATGTTTTCATAATCAACAAATATAATCAAGTCATAACAGGAACCTTTGTGTAATTAAATTTCAAGAGGAATTTACAATAACATATAGATTTGTAAATTAATCTCTTAATCCAACTACAACTTCACAATGAATTGGAAACGAAACTGAGATTCAATTAAATTTCCAATTGGATAACTGATAATGAATTAAATTATATGAAGAATACATAATGAAAAACTGAATAGAAATAACTCATAGGAGTACAAGCCACATGAAGTAAATCCAGAATCCTTTATTATATAAAAAATCCTCCAACTATTACAAATCTGTTTGATAACTAACTCAAGGGTGCAACCCATAATACTTTCTTGAATGAAGTATTTAAACAAAACAAAACAAAACAAATTACAATAAATGCCTGAGTGACAAGGCAAGCTATATTTTCTCAAAATAAACTGAAAGGAAAGGAATTAGATCCAAAGGAATGAATCTATATATCTAGCACTGTTTTGATGGAAAACTGTTGCTGAATGGGCCTCTTTTGATGGAAGTTGTTGCTAACTTGGCCCTAATTTTTTTTGATGTGCTGGCATGCTGTAAAATTTATCATTTTACTCGATATTTTCACAGAACTTATCCCATTGATCTTGACTTGGGATTTCAACACTCATCATTTTCCTGAAGATTTCATCTACTTCAGTATATCTGGAAAAAATTTCTCTTTGAATAAATAAGTGTTTGATTTGATGTTGAATGATCAAATCAAACTACAGAGCTTGAAGAAAAGCTTTTCCTGAAATGTGACCTTTGATACCTGCAAACTTTGACTTTTCTATTGCAATTGTATATAGATTTGTGCAATAATATTCTAACTTAATCAAATTATCATCTAATCCTACTAAGCTTGAGAGTCATTTATGATTTAAAACATTAAATTTAGTATGAAACATTTGAAAAATAATATTTAAAGCTTCACATTTAGTCTACAATTGATTGATTAAGTTTATTTTCTACAAAACCTTATTTATCTCCAGAATGGTTGTAGTTCTGTCCAAGATATTGCTTGAGCTTCTAACTCCTCTATGTTTGTTGAATTGAGAACCTTAATCATGTCTGTGGCTTTGCTTGGTTTCTTCTTGAGTTGATATTTTTGCTCTTGAATTGTTGTTCTGCATTTGGTGACAAGTTCTTGCTGTTCAAAGATGATCTGTATGGATGGCCATACTTTAGTGATGGACTTGCTTATGTCTTGCCAGATATTTTTCTTAGCTTCACCCAGAGTTGTTGCCATTAGAGATTCACTCTCTAGTTCTTTGACCTTAAGTGCTAACTGATGAGTCTTCTAAAGTTCCTCTACTAACGAAGTATCATTCTTAATCTTCTGAGACTCTAGAGTTTGAAACCTCTGCTGTAAATTTTCATGTGCTTGTTTATGAATGGCCAAGTCTTGTCCCAATTGTACTGCATCAATTGAAGTAGAAGCTGTTGAAATTTTTGTAGTTGTAGAAGATGTTTGAGTTGATAAAGTAGGATCAATATTCACTTGGAGTGTTGATTTCTCTTTTAGCAGTAATTCTTTGATTTTGTCTTCCATATTTTTAATTTGCAGATTTTGATCAATGATCAACTTTAGAATTTCATCCTTGTTACATTCATTTTTTGCCATCACCTTAGTCCGTGGGTCTTCAGTTGAGGGTAGCTTAAGTTGTTTGCGTAGAGCAGAGATGTCTGCATTCTTATTTTTAATGATTTCCTCAGCTACCTTGTAGTCTTTTGGATCGTATCCAACTTTCACTACAAGGTATTCCAATGACTTCATCCTATTGCCTTTAGCTAATGAAGACAATTTCTCATTTTTTAACTGGGATTTAACATTTGACAGTGTTGCTTTCAACTTGGAAAGAGACATGGTTGTGTTGGTCATGGTTGAAAATAACATCTCTCTTGACTGCCTGTCCATGTCCATCTAGTCAATTGGTTGAATCTGCTTTGTATCAAAAGAGAAGACAATCTTCTTATACTCAGCATGAGTATTTGGAAATGGAACTATTTTTTGCAAAAAGGCCATCTGCATTCTTTCTTTCTCACTATCAAAGGAAGTGAGAAGCATATGTTGTGATGTAGATGTTTTTTTCCATAATTGACTGTAAACATCAGACTTCAATGCTTCATTTTTGTGCTTGATATCTAGGAATCTAGAGAAAATATTTTTCTCTTCAGAAGAGCTATCATCTCTATGCTAGATGATTTCTAGTTGTTCTCTTGCAGGTGATGCTGATGGAGGAGTCTGAGAAACACTGGTAGATGTTGAAACTTCAATATCTCCCAAATCTATGATCTTTGGTTGTTTCTCCTCTAAAATCAAGGTGGAAGTGAGCTTTGGATTTTTGTGCTGCAAAATAAAATATTTCATGATGTCCTTGGCTTGTGGAGTCTCTTCTCTGATTCTTTTCTACTGCTTACTGTCAGGCACTGGTGTCTGTACATTTGAAGTGGAAATGACTTGTTCATCTTCCTCCTGTAGAGTACATTCCTCCCATTTATCCCTGTTCATGTATTTCTCTATTTCTGCTATGGAGGTATGAGTGTAATAATTTATCTTGAGTTCAACTCTTAGAGTAGAAATAATGCCACGGGGGTCATATGACCAAGTAAAACTTGGTTGAAAACCCATATTTTTTAACAACGGATCTGCATCAGCAGCAGTTGCTCGAGTATTATAGATGAAGGATCCAATGTTACCTTTGAGTTTAAACTAGGCTTTTCTCTTTCCTGAGACAAAATGTATTTCATCCATGTTTAACATTTGTCTTATGTATTCCAATGAGAAAACTCTCATAGGTACATATTTTAGAAGTTTGTAAGGTGAGAGTTCACAGCCATATACCCTAATCTCTGTATAATTTTTGTATAGGTACCAATCACCTGTATTTTCTTGTTCACTGAGGTGCATAATCCTTTTAATGTCTTCTCCAATCCCGGGCTCTGATGGACTTGTAAGGAGATGCCTTACTTGATGTATATAGCAGTCTATGAACTTTGAAAAAGAAGTGGTTATTGAAGAAGCTCTGACCAACTTTGTCTAGTGAATCATGTAGAAATTATACAAGATTCATGTATATTACCAGACTCCCCTGATCTAACAAATTAATATTATGTTAAATAAATAATCCTTCCACTTAATTCTTTACGGAAATTAAATCTCCAATTGCAAAACACATATGAAGAAAAATCAATCGCACATAAACACAGTTGTTTAACGGGAAAGCTTAAAGCTAAAAACCCCAACTATAATATATGATGTATATCAATGGATCATGTAACAATCTCATACAAATATTAGTACATTAAGATCTCATTACAATCAATGATCATTACACACTGTCATGCAGAAATTTTCATATCTATGCACCAATTTCTTGCCTCTTGATAGCTGGCTCCACTACCCAATCCCTGTTGAAGAAGATCACTGAATGAATTCAAATTGGCCTTGCCTTGACTACGCAATCCTCATTGGCATCTCCAATGTGTGTCAGATGCATTGAATGCATCACTATAGTCACAACATATAGTCCATCTCACCCTTTCACCTATCTCTCCACTGGAACTGACATGCAAGTAGTTAACTGATGTATTTGTTCAGTTGCAAGTGAATCTATAGTTGTAAATTAATTAAATAATTAATTCACTAAACTCTCACTAGTGCATCTTCAGTTAGAACTAGATACAACTAGCACAACTGAGTTTAACTCACTTAACTTAGTTAAACTAAATAATAGCTCACATAACTACTCTTCCAACTCTCTCACAACTTGCCACTATCAGTTATAACTGAGTCCTCTGTGCATGAGTCACCAACCACCCAAGGAATTGCGTAATTCCTTTAGCCCACTAATTTTCCAAATATTTTCACTGAAATAAAGTGCTCCAAGAGAATAAGTTGATATTTATTGTCAGATTATTATTAAGGGCTAATAATAATCGACATGCATCTATTTTTAGATTAGCGATCTATAAATAGACTTCACCCAATATTTTAAAAATAGAATCTCATCTATTTTTCCAACTTGATCAACCATATAAAAATAACATCCCGCAACTTATAGAATATGCTCACAATGTCTAAAAATAGACATACACCTAAAAATAGCCTGCGGGCCCCACTTAGTGAAGGTGCTTAATTTTCACTAAGCTCATCATCTTGTTGAATCTCAACACTCCCTCTCAACAATATAGGGGTTATCCTTCACCTCGATCCTTTATCTATGGTATTCGAATTTGGTCTTAGTGAGTGCCTTCGTCAAAATATCTTCATCCTAATCTTCAGTAGGAATGTACTGAAGCAACATGATCTTCCACTGCACACAATATCTGATATGATGATACCAGATATCTATAAGATTATATCTATCATGAAACATAGGATTAACCGAGATTTTAATGCAACTCTGATTATCACAATATATCACAGTAGGATCTAAATGAGAACCGAACAAACTGACCAGGATATTCCTCATCCAGATAGCCTCACATGCAGCTTGAATTGCTGCCATTTATTCTACTTCCACTGAACTGAGTGCCACGGACCTTTTTTTCCTATTGTACCAAGAAAATGATGTAGATCCAATACTAAAAACCCCTCCCAATGTGATCTTTCTGTCTGTTGGGCTGCTTGCCCAATTTGCATCCGTGAAGCCATGAAACTTCACCTCATTCGTATGTCTGTACCATAATCCATACTCAGATGTGCCCCTGAGATATCTCAGGACATGCTTTCCTACCTTCCAAAAGAGATTGGTAGGCTTAACCATCACTTGAATAAGCTGGTTCACTGCATAGCATATTTCCAGTCTTGTATTAACTAAATACATGAGCGAACCCACCAACTATCGATAGACAGTAGCATCCACTACCTTTGCCTATGTAGCATACTCATTCCTTCAATTTCCTGGAAGAGGAGTATCTATGGGCTTGCAGTCCTGCATGTGAAACTTGCCAAGTATCTCCCGAGCATACTTGCCTTGAGACACAAACAGTTCACCTTCTCTTTGCCATATTTCCAATCCAAGGAAATAATGAAGGAGGCCCAAATCATTCATCTCAAACTCCTTTTCAAGGTCTCCCTTGCATGAGTGTATCAACTGATCGTCACCCGTTAGTATTAAATCATCAACATAAAGAACAATGATTAAAATCTTACCCTCCACCACAATTTTGTATAGGTTTGCATCTGCCTCACTCTTGCTGAAGCCAAGTGCAGTGAAATAGTTTTTGATCTGTGTGTACCAAGCACGAGGTCCTTGCTTCAGCCCATACAATGATCTTTTGACTCTGCACACATGTGACTCACTGCTGAAGATCTCAAATCCTTCAGGCTGCTCAATGTACTCTTCTTCCTCAATGATCCCATTAAGGAACATAGTCTTCACATCAATCTGATGAATGTGCCAACCCATCTGCGCTGAGAGATCAAGGATGGTCCTTATGGAAGAATACTGTGTGACAGGTGCAAAGGTTTCTTTATAATCAATCCCCTCGATCTGTGAGAAGCCTCGGGCAGCAAATCTTGCCTTATAATTCTCGATGCTCCCATCAACAACTTTCTTTACCTTGTAGATCCATCTTGAACCTACCACTGATTTACCAACCGACCTTTGAACAATCTCCCAAGCATTGTTTTTGACAATGGAGTCATAATCCTCCACCATGTCATCTACCCATGTGGGCTCCTGTGTTTCTTCCTCAAAGGAAGTTGGATTGGTCATGATACACTTTCTCATGAGAGCCATGTATCTAGTGAATCGGTCAGGTGACTGTCTCTGTCTGTGCTGTGATGTAGGGACTCCTACATTTTCTGCCACATCAAGCTTCAGTCTCTCAACTTCTGTGGTACACCTTCTGCCTATTCTGATGTTTGGCTCTGCATGAGTGGACTCCTCCACTCCATGATCCTCCTTCTGTGGCTGATCCACATCTTGAGGCTCATATTTGGGAACAATAAGTTCCTCCTCTGCATGCAAGTGTAGCTCCCCCTCAAGCGACAACTTCATGGATTTCTTCTCATTAAATTTTATATCCCGTTGCACCACAATCATCCGACTGTTTAGCAAATACACACGATAATTATGGGGTGTTTATGTGTACCCCACAAATATCATAACTTATGTAGTCGACTCCAGCTTCTTCCTAGCGTCCTTTGGCACATGAATGTAAACAGATGAGCCAAAATTCTTCAAATGAGAAATATCAGACTTCTTACTAGTAAAAGCTTCTTCAGGTGTACTCATGCCAAGTACTCTATGAGGACAACAATTTTGCACATAAGCCGCAGTGTTGCATACTTCCGCCCACAAGTGCATTGGTAGGCCCTGGTCATGCAGCATAGCTCGTGCAACACCCATGATAATGCTATTCTTCCTCTCCATGACCCCATTCTGATGTGGGTTATGATGCGCTATGAGTTCTCTTCGAATTCCTTCTTTGCTACAAAAGTCTTTGAATTCGTTCGAGATATATTCACCACCATTATTACTCCGCAGAGCCTTCACTTGCTTCCTCGACTCCTTCTCCACCAATGCTTTAAACTCACAGAACTTTGAGAATGTTTCATTCTTCTTCTTCATGAAGAATATCCAAAATATACGAGAATATTCATCAAAAAATATAACATAATACCTATGTTTTGTTGTTGAAGCAACTGAGAAATTTCCACACACGTCTGTGTGAATTCTCTCTAGGATTACCGATGCACGGTTATCCTTCTCATAAAAGGTGGTCTTCACAAACTTACCCATATTACATCCCTTGCATTGATCTGACTGTGAAATAGTACCCTTGGGAATTCCAGTAGAAATCTACTGCAAAATCTTCAAGGCATCATGGTGAAGATGGCCCAATATCTTGTGCCATAATTCACCCTCATCCCGGCTCACCACTTCTTCTACTTTTCCCATAATTGTAATGAAGCCATCTACCTCTAGCTTGTAGATATTCTTAACTTGAATCCCTATCCTCTTGGTTTGACCCATTTTTTTATGTCGCAGGAAAGTTTTTACCTCACTGAAAGCAACTTTCTAACCTCTGTCCTCCAACATCATGACCGAGACTAAGTTCTTCTTCAGACCTGGAACATGCATAACATCTTTCAACATAAATTGGTTTACCTGACTCCCTCTCAAAGATAATGGTTCCAATTTGGGTCGCACTATATCTACCATCGTCGCCCATCTCTATATGCATTTGGAGATCTTTCTCCTCCAAGTCACTAAACAACTCCTTGTCTCCCATCATGTGGAAGGAAGCACCACTATTAGGATATGACACCGATCCCATTGCGCTTGAAACCAAGCATGCAATCAAGGAAAAATCAAGTTCAAATTGCGACACAAGGGCCTCACTAGCTGCAGCTCCAGCAACCTTCTTGTTCTTCTTTTTCTTTGGGCAGTTAGTGGTGAGATGCCCATGTTCGTGATAGTGAAAACAGTTCACGTTGGACAAATCCAAATTCTTTCCTTTAGCCTTAGATTTTGGATGGGATTTCTTCCCCTTCCCTTTCCTTTCTTTGGCATCCAAGGAAAAATTTTCTTCATCATCATTCTTTGAAGAAGACCCATCCCTGGTACTTCGCCTTATCTCGTCGTACACTAGATCCGACCAAAGTCGCTCCCAATTCGACAGTTTCTCCCGTCCATTGACAGAGTCCTGATAGCTGTGCCAACTCTTCGGTAGCCTAAGGAGAGCCAAGCTCACCAATTCGTCATCTACAACTGTGATTCCCACACTCCCCAACTCATTCCTACATTGGAAAAACTTCATGAGATATTTTGGAATACTGTCGCCCTTCTCCATTTTTATTTTTTTGAGCTTATCTTTCAGTGCCAACTTCCTATGGTCAGTGCTGCTTTGGAAAAGATCTGTCAAATCCTTCCACATTGAAAATGGAGTGGCTTTCCCATGATGGCTACACAACAATAAGGTCCTTCACACCTTCCAACAAAATTCTTCTTGTCTTCGCTACCTTATTTTGCCATGCGCCAAGTAATGCATCATCACTAGAAGTAGGCTTAGGAACATCGCTATCGATGAAATCCTTCAGACCATTATCTTCAAGCACCACATCCATCCTATCCTTCCAGGCTATGTAGTTCTAGCTACCCTCAAGGGCATACTCCAACCGCAACCCATTGAAATCCATTTCAATGAATACTCAATTTTCGCACCAAGAAATTCTTGCAGCAATTTTGAATTGTCCACCAGCACAAAAAAACTCAGCACTGCTTCAAGATTGCAATATTCAGTGATTAACAATGCTTCGATACCATGTAGAAATTATACAATATGCATGTATATTACCGAACTCCCCTAATCTAACAAGTTAATCTTATGTTAAATAAATAATCCTTCCACTTAATTCTTTGCAAAAATTAAATCGCTAATTGCAAAACACATATGAAGCAAAACCAATCGCACATAAACACCGTTGTTTAATGGGAAAGCTTAAAGCTAAAAACCCCAACTATCATATATTATGTATATCAATGGATCATGTAACAATATTGTACAAATATTAGTACATCAAGCTCTCAGTACAATCAACAGTCATTACACACTGTCATGAAGAAATTTGCATACCTATGCACCAATTTCTTGCCTCCTGACAGCCTACCTCCACTGTGCAATCCCTGCTGGAGAAGAGCACTGAATGAATTCAAATTGGCCTTGCCTTGAATGCGAAATCCTCATTGGCATCTCCAATGTGTGTTAGAAGCATTGAATGCATCACTATAGTCATAACATAGCTCATCTCACCCTTTCACCTATCTCTCCACTGGGTCTCCACTGGAACTGACATGCAAGTAGTTAAATACTGTATTTGTTTAGTTGCAAGTGAGTCTCTAGTTGTAAATTAATTAAATAATTAATTCACTAAAATATTACTAGTGTATCTTCAGTTAGAACTAGATACAACTAGAACAACTGAGTTTAACTCACTTAACTGAGTTAAACTAAATAATAGCTCACATAACTACTCTTCCAACTCTGTCACAACTTGCCACTATCAGTTATAACTGAGTCCTCCATGCACGAGTCACCAACCACCCAAAGAATTGTGTAATTCCTTCAGCCCACTGATTTTCCAAATCTATTCACTGAAATAAAGTGCTCCAAGAGAATAAGTTGATATTTATTGTTGGATTATTATTAAGGGCTAATAATAATCGACATGCATCTATTTTTAGATTAGCGATCTATAAATAGACTTCACCCAATCTTCTAAAAATAGAATCTCATCTATTTTTCCAACTTGATAAACCATCTACAAATAGCATCCTGCAACTTATAGAATATGCTCACCATGTCTAAGAATAGACATACACCTAAAAATAGTGTGCAGGCCCCACTTAGTGAAGGTGCTTAATTTTCACTAAGCTCATCATCTTGTTGAATCTCAACAAATCACTGATTGATTAACTCCCTATACATATTGTTTGTTGAACTTGATAGGAAACATATCTTCCCGTTGAAACAAAATCATATAAATGATCACAGAAGAATAATTAAATACTCCTTGTGTGGTGAAGTTCATGAATTGTTCATGTATAGTTTTAGCCAATAAATGGTTGTAATTATACATCAACAACAGTGATTTTTCAAGACTAAAGATAGATAAGAAACCCAAGATGGTTTCATCAACGATTTCATCGTTTGGGTATCCTAATAGGTAAGAAATATTGGAGATGCAGTGCTTGCAAGCTATAGGAAAGATGGAGGATGCACATCAGGGATTTCTCTTTGTAATTCTGCATCCTGAGGTAGGAAAATGTCAAATATCTGAGCTCTATGAGGGAAAGATAATTTATGATAAAGGTCCATGAGTGCAACAGGTGAGAAATGGGACAAGGAATCATATGAAGGGATGAGAAGCATCTGGTTTATGTTTTTAGGGGATATAGTGATCATAATGTTTCCATTCTGAGGCACCACTAACTTGGTTATAGGGTCATACTACTTCTGGCACCAGGAAATTAAATCAAGAAAGGGATGAGTTTGTGGGAATGTAAAAAAATGCAACATAGATTCCCAAAACCTGATAGGGTCCTGGTTATCCATGTGGTTCTGTTTTAGCCACAAATGTAGCTCATAGAAGTCGAATTCATAGTGACAATCTTTGATTTTGAAGTAGGCATTGGCTATGTGTATGAGGTCAAGGTTAATATGTGATGTAGTAGCAAGAATGTCTTCTGCAACGGGTTTAGCGACCTTAGGAATGACTTCACCAACTGAATGAGCGACCTCAGAGATGACCTCTGCAACACTGTCATCGATCTGGACTTCTTTTGTCACCATTTTCTTGCCTTTACCCTTAGGAGTTGTTTGTTTCTTGGTTTTGGCCTTGGGTGCCATGCTTGACAAGTATATACTATAACAAGACTTTTAAGCTCAGGTTATAGAAATGATAACAGGGTTTTAGGAATATGGAGGGTGTTTGCAGAAATGACAATTTGATGTGAAATGAAATGCGAGGATAAAAGAAATTTGAACGAGGAGGTAAATTAAAGAAAGGCAGGCTGTAGATAATTATATAAACCACATTTCAGGTCTAACAGTCTAATGAATATTAATTGCATAACGAGAGGATTGACGGTCCAGGAGTGGTTTCATTGGCTAACGGGTGATTTAATGAACATAATTGGATCGTTGGGGGTTAATGGGCAAGTGGCGTTGAGGGATATGATTAGAAAGTGGACCAACGGGTATGGCGTGGGAAGGAAGGTACGTTGGATAAAAACATGGGAAGAAATGGTCATCAGACGTGGGAGAATGCTCAATGACAATGAAGGTGGATTTTTGGGGGGAGGGGGGGGGGGTACCTCCGGGTTTATTGTTTTAGAAGTGATACGGTGTTTCCACGTTGCGATTTTGGGTGGCCGTGAATACCAAACATCGGACTTCCCCATCGCATTAACAAGAGAATGATGGGGGTTGGGGGGGGGGGGGGGTGCGTGGGGGTGCATGGTCGTGAAGTAGATCTCCACCGTAAATCTAAGGCGGGTTCCAGATCTACCATTGAAAATTTCCGGTGCTTTATGCAAATTTGATTTGACCTTTTGTCGTGTAGCGACTTTATAATAAATTCAAAATGATTATATATATTTAACTTTAAATAATGAAATTAAAACTTCTTTTTAAGGTCTTAACATCAAAACTAAAATTAAATATCATTCTAAGTGTCTGGCGCATTTAAACATGCAGCCATGGTTTAATTTCAAAAACTAAAGAATTTACACATTTTTTATTTCATGCTTCCATAACATTTTTTGCTTTGCCTTCATTATTGAGAGAAAACTACTCTAACATTTTATTCTAGCATGGATGTAATAAAAATATAATTTTCCTAACATTTTTAAAATTTTTTCTTTTCATCCATGTTCTAACTTAGCATTTTATTTTTATTTTTTCAAACTACCATGCTAACTTATCAAAACTAGATAATGTTACAACATGTACGCTGGAAAAGACGTAATCGAATGGATTCATCATTTAGGGAGTTAGATGAACACCACAAATGCTAAGTCATAACATGCGTCAATGGGTGCTCCCCAGGGTTTCCATTGAACTTAGGAATATCCGAGGGTAATTTATGAGGTATCACCAACCACCAAGGAGCGTAATTGATTGGATCATTGGTGAGTCGGTTTAAATCCGGTAACTCTAAAGTTGCAACAAAGGTCAAATGTCGATTTAAGTTAGGTTGAGCATAGCCAGGGTATGATGGAATTTCTTGGGAAATAGGCCTTTGAGCACCATCATAAGGAATATGTTGCTGGTAACCCAGATAGGGTTTTTTTTTATAAGAAAATGCTTGAGGATTTTGTTAACCAAAACCTGGGTACACTACTTGTTGAAATGAAGGTTGTGGCATTTGCGCTTATGGTTGCTAAGGGGTATGTACACCAATATTATAACCCAAAATAGGATTTATTGGATTCAGTTGTGGATAGGTATAACCTGGTTGTGGCTGTGACATCCCATAATAGGGTAATCCATCTTGTGAATAAATAATTCTGGATACAAGAGGTTGTTGTAAACCAACTGAAGGAGTTGGAGTCTGAGGGCCCAATACTTGAGGGTATTGGGTGGAAGGACCTGCTTGAGATGGTTGAGGTACAACATTTGCTTGTAATAGGGGTAAGGATGTATTAACAAGTGGAGTAGATGTGGGTGCAACAAGTTGAACCAGTTGATACGAGTGTACAACCGTTTGTGGTTGGATGGGTAGAGTGGGCTGCCAGTGACAAAAATTCATTCTGACATTAGGATGACCAAATAAAGATGGAGTATTGTCAAAATGGTTGACCATAGGTTGCCCCCAAGCATGAGGAGTATAATAATATGGAAAATATTGTTCTCCAAATGTAGGGAGTCTAGTTGAAACTGTACTGGATGGAATATACCTAGATGGACCAACTTGATATTGCCCTGATGATGTATATAAAGGATCAATCCGTTTAGTAATCACTATATAATTACCAGTTAGAATACTATACGATGACATTGGTGAATTCCATGGGTTTTAGGATGCATCAGAGAAGGTTCCAGATAAATATTGGTAACCAGGTGGGATGGAAGGGCCACCATATAAATGTGACTCTGGTGATGTTGTGAACATTGAAATTGTAGCAAGAGCAGGTGCTGTCGCAACTGGAATAGATGTTCTAGCCAAATATTTTGGCTCAGGCATGGATATTCGACAAAATGTATACCCTATTGGATCTACGAGAAATTGAATAGACACAGGATCAACAAAAGCAGTGGAGGGTGATTGAGGAAAAGACTCATACAGGTAAAGCTCCGCCCCAAAATGACTTGGAGTTAAAGGTGTTTTGTCTTGTGGTATTTCTTCAATCAAAATTAAACTAGGTGGAAGGATTTCGCTGTCAAACCCGAAGTATATTTCAGGAGGTTGACTGCGTGATATGGGAGACTCAATGGCTATAATAGATATTGGGGCGACCAATATAGGAACAACTTCCAGTCATTCGACTTCGTGATTCAGATTTTTTGGAAAAAAAGTGATAGGATCCATATCAACTTCCAATTGAACAACATCAAGTTCGGAAGGTATGGTTTCATTGATTGGATGGATCGTGACCATAGGTAGCTTGGAGGACTCTATCTCGACAACAGTTGAAAACCCAAGATTTGTAGAAACAACTTGATCCGACTCTGGTATATGTGATGATGATGTCGCACTAGAGGTACTGATAGTACTAGTTTCGGTAGAGCGATGTTGCCTTCACCGACCAGAAATGGCTTTCAGTGGTAAATGTTGTTTCAATGCTATTCCATGTGAATGACGAGGAAAGGGATGTTCTTCTTCCACGGTGATTGATTTATTTTATGACCAAAAATAAATAAACAAAATAAAAGGGTAATTCTAGGCAAAAGGTTTACCAAGTAATTGTGAACTACAAAATAATTCCTGGTGAACCAAGAAGTACAGGCAGGCAATCTCTCCGAATGCTGTGTTTGGTGTATCACAAGTTACAAGGGGGCCGACTCAGTTCACTATGTATGGATAGCAACCTAAATTTTTCCTCCCAAATATACCCAAAAGTATGTGGAGGCCCAATTCTGTATTAGCACTGTCTAATGTGAAACCCCACTGTGAGAGCACCCCCTTATACTTTTCGTACTAGAAAACCACCCTATATACCCGAAGGTATGTGCACGAGATCCGATATACTTACATATGTGGAGTGAGGTATCACACTTGGAATGTATCGCAGACAAGTTAGCAACAACTGCTATGTTTAACGACACCAGAACACGTCTCTAGCCTAGACCTTCTAAATGTTATCGTTATGGTTCCAATGATTTCTTAGGTAAATAGATGTAAATTTTATGTTGATCTTGTTTAGAAAGTTTGTCTTTGAGGTTCACCGCGTGATGTGATGGAAATTCCTAAAAATTCAAACTAAAATGATAAGTAAAATTTTCAATTTTAGTTTTTTCAATGAAAATCCTAGCTACTAAGGGAAAGAGCAATCGGTTTTAGAGCAAACAACAAAACGCACAAACTAAAATGTAGCTTTCCTAACTTGTTCCTATGAAACACACACAATTCACTATATGCACATGCATGTTTTTCTTTTTAGCTCCTTTAATGTGAATGCATGAAAGGAAACTATATGCATCAAATCAATAAAACAAGATGTTTTCTTCTTTGAGAAACGAGGAATTTAACAACAATTTCTCTTTTAGAATAAACGAAGAATGAAACTACAATTTTTCCTACAGGAAAGACGGAATGAAACAAAAATTTCCTTTACAAAAACAAATGGATCTAATGCAGAAATAAAATAATTTGAATTTGATTTGCCAATGATAAAGAAAAACACTAAAGATACATTGAACAAATTTACTTTTCAAAGGAGGAAGAATATGGAAAGTTTACTGGTCTCTAAGAGGTATCAGACAGTTGAGAATACATCAAAAAAATGGCTGAGAATGACAAAAATGAGAAATTTGAATGGAATTTGGTTGGCTAAGGGGGAAACACAGTCTCAAAGGGGAGACAATGCATTGCAGTGCAACCCTGAGTGGGGGACAGTGCACTATGTCTTGACCAACAGTGCGTTGGGCACAACAGTGATTGAAAATTCAAGCTAGAGAACACACTTGTAATGCAATTCTTTCATTAAAATGTATAATAAATGAAAGTAGATTCTACCGATGAGGACAAGTAGAGGCAAAAACAACAGGAATGAGAGGATACTCCCCACTTTTTCCCCAATAAGAAATGCCTCAATCGCTGCATCCCATGAACGAACAAGGAACTCCAATGGTTACATTTGTTGCCTCATACAAGATAGTCTGAATTAATTCAAAAACCCATAGTCTCTGAGGGCTCTTACAATACCTGGATCATTAGGGAAATCATGTTTTGTTCTTCATTTTCTCTTTTGCCTCCATGTAATCATCATTTTGGTCTGTTGAATCCATGAAACACAATAATAAGACTCATAAAGACCCATTTCATGCAAAAAACCATTCAAAATTTGGGCACTCTGCAAAGAAAAAAAATGTGAATGGCACCCATCGCACCCCTGGGCTAGGGAAAATGCATTGCAAGTGCACTTGGCCTTTAATTCCAGTGAAATGCAACACACCTTTCAAAATTCAAGGGTGTGTTGCCCTATGTGCAAAATAAATTTACCCTAAGGGTCCCAAATCCCTAAAAAATTACAATGAAATGAAACATAAATGCTACTGAAAGAAAGGGAAGGTTCATAGCTCTAACCTGGATCAAACGATGAGGAAAATCATCCACATAACCTCTCGCAATCAACTGGCGAAGTTCGAGGGAAAAAACTGGTTCATAGCTCCAAAATCCAAATGGTAACTTTCAAATGGTAAAAATGAATAGTAAAACTCCTTTAATTAGTCATTTTATTATTTGCAAATCATATTTATTGATGTGATAATGGTTTTTATTCATTTTTTTATCTTGAAATAGGTATTTTTAATCAATTTGATGATGTTCTGAATAGGTTTTACAGATGATATAGCAGATTAGTCGTGCACACTTTTTCAAGAATGATTTGACCACAAAGCATACTTTAATCCTTATTTTTCAAGCTTTGATAAAAACGAAAAAGGACTTGAAGCACACTTTTATCTCTTTTTAGATCTTCGATAACAGTGAAAAAGGAAACCCTAGATTCTTCTTTTAGTTCTTTTCAGACTCTGATAATGTGAAAAGATTTCCGAGCACTTGTATTTTCAAGCTCTTAAAAGTAAGTGAAACGACATCTACTCAGTATAAGTTTAACCCTTTTCCGGACTGAGATAGATTATTTATGAAAAAAGGAAAACCCTAGTCGAACATGGCTAGGAGGTTCTCTCAGATATTATTTTACACTTTTTCGGATCTCAACGATAAATTTACGAAAAATGACTCATGGAGTTTTATTTTGTTCTCTTTTTCAAACTCTTTAAATATGAAAAAGGACCAGGCTGTCACTGTCTTTAGGCTCATTAAAACATAAAATAGCGACGAGCTTGGCGATCACAGCAAGAATCGAGTTTCATTTATCACTAGATTCATTAATTTATTAAATAGCGATGCATATTCGCTCGAAGGGTTGAATTATATATCAAGCATATGTTATCCTCCTTAAGATTGTTAAAAAATAAAGAGGTACTGGTCGAAAAATGACCGGGGAAAATTTGGGAAAGTGAACAGAAATTTTTACGGTAGCAAGTCACTCTTGAACATGACACTTCACTCCATCATTGTAATCTTCTCTATGATTGATTAATACCTATGGTTCATCATACCTTCACTTCAGTTTTGGGTCAATGCTGCCAACTCATCTCATTGTCGCCGATATGTTCAAGAGAAGTCATCCAGTGAATACTCATCCTTCTGCAATACTCATAAACCTTCATTTTCATTATAGTCATCCCTAAACATTGCTATATCAAGTCACATTTTGTCTCCGAAATTAGTAACTCTAATTTTGCAATAAAGTGGCTTCCTGTCAACATCAGCTCATCATCCAGGAAGTTTAATTAGAAACATCATCTTCCAGTACCTTGAAGTTTTCCTCAAAATTGGCAAGTTTCATGCTTCCTGACCTTTCAATGAAAGATATTTTTTGGCGTTCAACATCAAATCATCGATTCATGCCTTGCAAACCATACTGCAATACCTTGAGAGCCATTGATATCAATAATGGTTCTCTCATGTTTGTTAACAACTTACATCATTGGATGATAATCAAATGATGTCTTACGATGTTTGACTACAAATCATATATTCACATGGCTAGACTTGTACCCAAACGATCGAGTGAAAGAGATAAGAAGACCTTAGATCTAGTTTCATCCATCCGGGTTGCGATTTTAGGATTGTTGTGCACATAATTTGTACAGTGACCTTACATACAGATCGTCGTCCGGACATGTTCCTATATCTGTAGGCATGTTTGTATTGGGAAAAATTCCAATGTAGATGACTTTCTGCACTATGTACATGTTATTAGATATTTATTTGCTAAGCATGGGAATGCCTCCCTTATCAATTCGTGATCAAGATGAAAATATCATGATGTAATGTATTGTAAGATTAATACAGGTCGCCACTCCACTTCAGTTCCAACTCATCACATCGTAAAGCATCTCATTCAAATATATTATTATTATTTTTACTTCATGCTTTAGGGGACTGCTGTTATAGGTCAATTTTTTCATCATCCCCCATGACCTGGTCATCTAGACATCATCCCTAGGACCAATGAAATAGGGTCTATCATCCACTAACGTTTCAGTTGTTATATGCCCTACGAGAAGAACAATTCATTCATGGCTTCTATTGTAATATTTCCAAGGTTTGAAGTATATGTTATATCACTTATATATTCACCAATGCAGCCTCTAAAGGGACTAACAGTGTTGCATATGCGGCAACCTCCATTCAAGGGTGCACTACAATGCACTTCCCTACATTCAAGAGTGTGTTGGTCAATTGGGAGCGAAATTCTCATTTTTCCGGAATCTCCACATGGCCAGTGCCTTCTATAAGATTCCATATGTGTCAAAATTTGAATCCAAGTGTTCATATAACACCTCTGAACTTGGAAACATGTATTTCATATTCTTAGAAATTCATTCAGTGAGAAACTACCATTAGTTTCCCTATAAATTGAGCACAAATCCTAGTGCTAGGGAAGGAAGAACTTTGGTAAATAAATGCTGTTGGATTCTCATTTGAGAGAGTGAAAGTACTGATATGCTGCTGGTATGATGTTGGATGTGATGAGACTGGGATGAAGTTGGAGTTGGTGGCATCAAATCCATCATTGGTTGTAACCTCCCCCTTCTACTATTTAATAAATATTGCTGTTCATTTTCCCATATATGTATCTCTTTATGTTTCTATTTCTCATGTAACGGATTCTTGAATAATATATATGTTTCACATCTAATCGATTTGAGTTTTTAAGATAGGTAGAGATTTGTATGTGCATGTTTTTTGTTGTTTTTTGTTTATGTTTACAAGAATTGATCCGGTGATCGAATTTGGATTGAGCGCGACAACAATAACGAAAGAAGGAGAAGGAGAAGCGCTTGGATCACAAGTAGTTTCTTTTATCATTCTGTGTATTTTATTTTCTTAGAGAAAGTGTTAGAAAAGTATTTTCTATATTGTTCTAAGATCCTAGCACCACACATAGGGAATTTTATTTATCCGTAGATCACAATTCCACATATCACCATTTCCCTCTGAAATGTGGCTCCAACATTCATCAATCAAAAAGGCACATTCACATACATGAAGGCACTTCATGGAGTAGTAAAATATATCTTGTCCTTATCATCAGGATGGACCAAAACCTAGTTGTAACTCGAGAAACCATCTAACAAATAAATCCTAATGGAGCCAACTACCTTTTGCAAAATGTGGTCCATTTTAGGTAAAGGGTAATTGTCCTTTAGTGAGAATTTACCGAGGTTTATAAAATATATACACAGCCTGATTTCACCTGTTTTCTTCCTTGTTGGTACTATATTGGAAACCCACTTAGAGTACCTATGAGGTAATATGATATTAGCCTCATACATTTTCTTGATCTCTTTATCAATTAAAGGCATCAATACTGGTTTTATCCTTCAGAGTTTTTTTTTATATGGTTTTTGATCTTCTTTAATGGGAATTTTGTGTTGTATTATGATGGTGTCATAAGATTTTAGGTCTTCATAACTCCAGGAAAACACCTTAGTGAATGCTTTGAACAGAGCAATTTATTTTTTCTTTTCAATAGGAGGTAATGATTTATATATTTTTATCATTTTTGGGTCTTTTTCACTACCTATATTGCATTCTTCTACATCTTCTCCTGTGGGCTCAATCTTGGGTTTCTTGGCTACATCATTAAAGTCAAAAATATCTTCTAAGGGAACCAATCCTTTGGGTAAAAAATTATATTTTAATTGGAGTATTTATAGTTCCTTTATTTATTGATCTATTTCAAGCAATTCTACTTTATTTACATGATTATCTAACTAGTTTTCTAAATCAGAATGTACACCTACCATATCTCCTAAATCACACTCTACATCTATATTATCTTGTTCAAACTCATCCATGGATTGTAGAAAATTTTCAATTTGTTTATCATTCCCAAATACTTGCCAATATCTAACATTGTATGGAACAATTGGCCTTTGTTTTACTTCCATTGTGTATTGACGGCTGGGATGAGTAATTTTACAGGTACTAACAGAAACAACAAGACTATCAACAAGGTTATTTTTATTTCTAGGGATCATAAAGAGGTCATATTCCACAAAAATCTCCAAAAAATATAGAACAACATTTCTGTAGGCTCTTAATCTAGGATATTTTGCAAAATATTATCCTTTTATTTGTTTTATTATTAGCTCAGAATCCCCATGAATGGAAATTATTTTAGCACTAGGTTTTTTCAGTAATTGTAATCCTAGTATTAATGCTTCATACTCAGCTATATTATTTGTGCATTGGAAGTTAAACTTGTATGAATGTCCTTCGACATGATTAGTTCCTGATTTTGAAACCCAAACTCCTGCTCGGGAGCCCTCTTTGATACAAGGTCCATCAAAGTCCATATCCAAAGAGGTTCATGCTGTGTGTCTTGTTCCTCTATTGTTGTTTGGTATTATTTTATTTCACATATATCAATCTATGAGTTGGAAATTTGAGTATTGATGTCCCCATCATTATAGAGAATGAATGAGTCTAGGTCTGAATGGACAGAGTAAAGAGGATAGTTGTGTGGCTTGTCTTGGCTACTTACCATGAACTTCATCAAGGTCTCCCTATACAATCTCCCTTGGTGACAAAAAACGGGTATGGTGGCAAAGGTAATGTCCATATGTAGGGTTCCTTCCAACTCAGCTGCCCATGAGCGTGACAACAACATGACATACTTAGGGGGTATATCTACAACCACTATATCCATAACCAATCTTTGAGCTAGAATTTTTGCTAAAGTAACACATAGATATTTGATAATACCTAATCATCTCACTTGTCTAGAATCAAAAGAGTATAAATATCCGTATGGTCTGGTAATTTCAATTCCTAATTTCACTATGACATCCTTAAGCATTAAATTATGTGAAGCACCTGAATCTAACATATCATTATGAAAATTTGTGTCATGAATGTTTAGGGTAACATAGAAGGGACACACACCTCCGTCTCGAGGCTTACCATCTACTTCTGGTCCAAATAAAAGTTCAGGTTGGTCATCATTCAAATTGACTGTATTTTTATTTTCCCCTTTATTTCGAGCTTTCAGTACCTGAGATCTGTACACATTCTTGTTCATCAACTCTGTTTGAGGGATAGGTATTTTTATTTTTGCTAACTAATTTTCAATATTGAAGTATTTATGAACTTTACTCATGTTTAGGAAATCTGATTTATCAACATCATCTTTTGGGATACGCTCTTGTTTGTGACTAGTGGTTGGAACATCTGTCTGGGTTGTTTTTGAAGAAATGTCAACTATATTTTTAGTAGGATTTTCTACTCTCTTTTTACCTAAAGTTTCAACAGTTTTCTTAGAAGAGGTATCTGTGGTTTTCTTACTAGGGGTATCAGAAGTTTTCTTACTGAGGGTCTCTGTGGTTTTATTACTCCTAAGGTTGTATTGTCTATAAAATTCCATGATAGCATTCTCAAAACCCTGTTTATAATCATCTAATTCCTTAGAATCAAGTTTTGTTTGAGACAAATGGAAAAGTTCTTGTTCCTCTTGAGTAAGAAATATTGTGTCATCATCATTTATTCCCATTAGATTTATTTGATTTTCCTCTTCATCTTCAACTATTTCACATTTTTCATCAAAATATTTTTCTTGGAAAGGAGGTCTGATTTGGTGGTTTGGTCCCTTTTGTTCCCTTTGTTTAATTTGTGTTGGATTTCTCCTAACATTTTGGTTTCGGTTTTGTGGACCTCGTTGATTTTCTCTTAGGGGAGTTATATATGTCAGACTAATTCTCTCCATCACTATCTCCACTGTTCTAACCAAAGAATCTATCTAAGCATCAAAATAAGATGTTGATGGTTCCTATTTCATTGTCACTGTCCTCTATGTTCTCATCCTAGCTCTTTTAGATAAAAAATTAGCCTCCACACTCACCACATCTCTTTGAATTTCTTCTAAAGTTGCAGAGTTTCTCTCTCTTAACTAGTAAGACATATCTGCCTCAAAGCCATCAAGGAATTTTATCAAGGCTAAACCTTGAGGGGGTTTAATGTTTGCAGGAATTACATTATAAACACTATTGAATTTGGTGTAATAATCTTGGAAAATTTCTCCTGGTGCCCTCCTAATACTTTCATATTCTGATAAAATTTGAAGGGGGTTCTTTTAACTTCCCATCTGTTAAGGAATGACTGATGAAATGCAGGGAGATCATTAATGATAGCAGGTGCTAAGGATTTGAACCATTTTCTAACTTCTCTAGTCATACTTTCAATGAATAATCTCATTTAACATTTTCTTCATCCACTTCTTGAAGATCAAAACTATCATTCATCCTATCAACGTGTTGCTGGGAAGTTATGGGTTGAGTGCCATCAAACTGGGGTATCCTAGTTTGATGGTCCTGTGGCATATTTGCCAAAGTAGCATTAAGAATCAAAGGAGAATATCTTGCTAGCATGATTGGTATATGACGATGGATAATAGATGGATTGGTTAAAGGTGATGTTGAGTGGAAGGTGGAGTTTGGGTTGCTTGGTGAGAAACTATGGGAGTGGTAGTAGAAATTATAGAAGGAGTGGGACTCGATGATCTTCGATGAACAAAATGAGATGAGCTAGATGAAACTATAAAATTTAATGCAAAGAGTTCAACATATTGTTGGATGAATGCCTCGTGGATAGATAGGTCAAGCTCTGATACTAAAGCTTGTAATTTATCAAAATCTTGAAGGATTTGAAGATATGGATCAGGTTGAGAGGACTTTCCTTCAAATGAATGTCGTTGTAAGGTAGAATGATCTACAACAGTTTGATCCACCCAATTTTCTAACTTAGTCCTAAATAGGCTATGATAAAATGGAAAATCAGTTTACTCAATATCCTGTAAAGTAACAAAGATCTTTGGAAGAGAATCTTACCTAAGGGTAGGACTACTACTTGAATCTCGGCTAAAATTCTCCTCCTCAAAATTTTTTTAGGGTCATCTACAATAGTGGAAGGTTTAGGATCAGGATGAGATATAGTATAAGCTATTTTTAGAGACAGAATTAAAATTTAAAACACACACTGTAATATTCCTTTTCAGGAATTTCTACAATTTCTTCAATGAGGACGCTGTATAAGGAAAAAAGGACTTGGATCCTCTTATATATGCTATATGTAGCTTAAATATGAAATGGCATCAGAAAAAAATCATCCTAGATATATTAAATAGATCTCCCTAGCTCATATATGCTCAAAAACACCCCAATCCCACAATTTCACAAAATATAACTACTGAAGACCGCAACAACGTAATTTTCATTAGGGTATCTACAGTAAAAGATGATTCAATACATATTTGGAACTTTCATTAATCATGAGATCAAAAATAAGAGGTTAGACCCCTTTTACAAGCACATCAGAACATTCCGGCAAGGGTTTCTGGAAAAATAACAATATAAAAGGCAGAACTACATAAAATAACGGTGTATATAGCAAATCAATATTATTAAATGCTGAACATGATCTGAAATAGATGAATGGTACAGAAATTTTCCCAAGGCCTTCCTCAATAGGCCTTCCGGAGTGAAATAGGCACCTCCTTCTCCAAAACAAGCATAAAATAACAGGGTTTCACCTAGCAGCTACTGCTACTGCAGAAATGATGCTATTACTGGAAGTGACTGCACTGTATATGATGTAGAATGAATATCCTCAAGATAAATGATGAAAATTAATCTTAGTACCTTCTCCTTAGATCTCCCAATCAGCTAGACCAAAGGTGAAGATGAAATTCCCGCATGAGAATTATTTGCACTAAACAGTGCTGCAACTCCCGCTAAACAGCTGAAGCTTGCAATCAATCAAAAGACCAAAAAAATATGAATACTGAATGCCTTTCTTTCTTCTATCTCCTCCTTCTTATCCTTAGTGAGCGTCCTCACCCCGGACCCCACTCATTGATGATGTGACTTTCTTGAGAAGATTCCCCTTTCAAAATTGCATTGCCCTAGCTAGTTTCCCTCCTCTTGTAACAACACTGTTGACTTGGTCAACTAGATCTAGCTCATTGCTTTGCTCCTCTTTCACACCAAAGTGGCTTTATTTTGTCCTCCTAATCCAATCCCTTTTCACACTGGGATATGTTTTATTGTCCTCCCTACTCTTTATTTAAAAAATGGAGTAGTTATAATATTCCAAGTAGCAGTGGCTAATTGGGAATATTACAATCATCCCCGCTCAAAATTTGCTTGCCCACAAGCAACAGTAAAGAAGGATGCTGCAATATTTTCTCTCCCCCCTAAGTGGCATCCTCATCTGGTAGATTCCTCCATCAAATCAAATATTCCTTGACGACTCTGTTTCTTAGCTGCCTCTCCCTTATGTCTAAGATTGCTTCTGGCTGAAAAATCAGGTGGCCCTCATCATCAATAGGGGGAAGATCCATGTTGGCAACTAAATTCCTCCCAATGGCCTTCTTGAGGCAAGAAACATGGAAGATATTGTGGATTTTTCTCCCCTTAGGAAGCTCCAACTCATATGCTACCTTACCAATACATTTGATCACCCTGTATGGCCCATAGAAATAAGGTTTGAGCTTCTCATCACCCTTCTCTTTGAGTGTGGACTTGATCTAGGTGGATATCGGTGGCCTCCCACCTATTCCATTTGGACCCGCAGCATCAATTCTTTTAGTTTTTCAGCTTCAGCACAGCTTACTATTTATAGCAGGTTTTCGGGTCCTGCACACCCGGAGCAGTTTTGGGGCATTAATAATCTAGGTGGATATTGGTGGCCACTCATCAAGTCCATTTGAACCCCCACCATCAGTTATTTCAATTTGTAAGTTTCGGCACAACTTACTATTTTTAGCAGTTTTTCGGGTCTTAAACTTCCGGAGCCGTTTTGAGGCCCTAAATGACGCTTTTTGGGAAAACGGAGAGCAACATGGGTCCATGGACCGATGTTGCTCATTCAAAAATTGAAATCCTCAGATAGATCTTTCTAACAAGCTATTGAGCGCGTCAAACGGAGATCGGATGCCAAAGTTACGCCCCTGGGAGGTTGAACCACCACTTTACCTAAATGGGGCCCACAGTTTTGGCGCTTCATCTCCTACGGTTACGGTTTTGGACGTTTCGGATTCTACATTGTTTCTCAACAATAAATAGGCCCTCGAGCCTCATTGTAAGACAGTTCAGAGGGCTGGGAGTCGATACATCTCTTCTCAGAGATAAGCGCTACCAGTGCCCTAGCTCGCCACATCTCCATCATGTCTGCATTGTAACACAGTTCAAGGGCTGGTAGCTGCCACATCTCTTCTCAGGGATACGCTGCCATTACCATAGCTCTTTTATTTCCATTATGTCTGTAATAGGCCTGCGAGCCTCAATGTAACACAGTTTAGAGGCCTGCGTACGCTACATCTCTTCTCAGAGATACGCTACCAGCGCCCTAGCTTATTTCCATTATGTTTGTAAGCTTATTGAAGTCATTATTTTATTAATAAAATGAAGCATTATTTCTGCTGCATCTCTGTATCTATGGTTATATCTGTATTCTGTTGCGTTCCTGCATAAAATCCGGATCAGGACTATTTGTAAGTTTGAAGACACAGATAGACAAGATCTCCCACCTGAAATTGTATTTCTATCTGACCCTGATCTGCATACATCTTCTGTTGGTTCTGGGCATTAGCAATGTTTTCCTTGAGTGCCCTGAGTATGTCTTGGTTCTCCTGAATCCATTCCTTTTCCCTTGGAGCCTTACTTGCCCCAAACATAACATCAGCAAATGAGAGTGCCTCATACCCATATAAGGCCCAGAATGGAGTCATGCCAATAGAAATATGGTGGGTAGTGTTGTAACAATACTCTCCCAAGTGGAGCCAACGTAGCCAAGCTCTCTACTGCCCTGCTACATAGTTCCTCAAGTAGCCTTCTAGTTCCTCAAGTAGCCTTCTAGCCACTTGTTCACTATCTCGGTCTATCCATCGGTTTGTAAGTAATAGCTAGTGCTTGGAGTCAAATCAGTCCCCACTAACCGAAAAAGTTCCTGCCAAAATCCACCCATGAAGCGGCTGTCCTGATCACTCACTATGGTTCTTGGGAGACCATGGAGTCTAAATACATCTCTGAAGAAGAGCTCAGCTACCTGTGAAGCAGTATAATGTGAAGAAATGGAAAATAAATGAGAGTACTTTGTTAGTCTATCAACAACAACAATGATATAATCCTTACCCTGTACTGTCAGTAAGCCAGTGATGAAGTCCATAGAGATAATTTCCCACTTCCCATCCGGAATAGGTAGTTGCTGCAATAACCCAGCAGGGTGGGTGTGTTCTCCCTTGTTTTGCTAGAAAATGGTGCAGTCTCTGACATGTCGGAGCACATCCTCCTTGAGACCCTTCCATGAGAATCTCTCCCTTATGGCCCTGTAAGTATTTGTGAAACCTTGATGCCCGACAAGTGGGGAATCATGTGATGCCAATAATACCTTCTCCTTGAGCTTGGAATTCTTAGCCAAGAAGATCTGGTACCGGTAATAGATGACCTCATTCATTACTTTAAACCTCTCATCCGATACCACCCCATCAAGTATCTCACATGCAAAGTCATCTTTGGAATACTCAACTAAAAGTTGAGCTTTCCAATCTGCGTCCATGCCCCTCAAAGACGACGTTGTAGGCCTCCTGGATAGTGCATTAGCTACTACATTGCTCTTCCCCTTGACATGCTCTATGTCAAAATCATAAGCTTGGATTTTTCTCACCCACTTCTATTGTATCTCCTGGAGTTGTTTCTGTTCAAGGAAGAATCTAAGACTGTTATGGTCAGTCTTCACCTTGAACTTATTTCCCACCAAGTATTTCCGGAATTTGGCTAATGCATGCATGATTTCCAACATTTCTTTATCATAGATGGGGTAAAACCTCTCATGAGGGAGCAACTTTCTGCTCTCAAAGGCTGTAGGATGCCCACCTTGCATTAAGGCTGCCCCAATACCTTCACCTGATTCATCACATTCTAGAAAAAAAGGTTGAGAAAAGTCAGGCAAAACCAAAACAGGACAACTACTCATTACCTCTTTGAGCTTATCAAAATCCCTCTGTGCTGTAGGTGTCCAATGGAAAGCTCCTTTATTTGTCAAGTCTGTCAGTGGTGCTGCTAGTTGTGAAAACCCTTTCACAAACTTCCGGTAATAATTGCATATGCCTACAAACCTTCTGAGTTCAGTAACATTCCTGGGCTCAGGCCATGTCTGATAGCCTGGATCTTCTCTTCATGTACGCTCACTCCATCTACTCCTATGATGTGCCAAAAATACAACATCTTTGTGAGGGAAAATTCACATTTGGAGAGCTTGGCATAGAATTGCTGCTCCTTGAGGATATGTAAAATTGTCTCAATATGCTGCAAGTGCTCCTCCCAAATGCGGCTGTAGATAAGAATATCATCAAAGAAGACCAATACAAACTTTCTCAAATTACCATGGAAGATGTGGTTCATGCACAATTGGAAAGTTGCTGGGGCATTGGTCAATCCAAAGGGCATTACCATAAACTCAAAATGCCCGTAGTGACATCTGAACACTGTCTTGGGGATATCTTGCTCCCTCACCTTGATTTGATGATACCCGGATCTCAAATCAATCTTGGAGAAGTCTTTAGATCTCCTCAACTCATCCATGAGTTCATCGATCCTAGGTATAGGGTACCTGTTTTTCATGGTCTTCTCGTTCAAGGCCCTATAGTCAATGCACATCCTCAATGTGCCATATTTCTTCTTTACTAAGACCATTGAAGAAGCAAAAGGACTAGTACTAGGCCGGATGTGTCCTAGAGCTAGCAAATCTTGGATAGCCCTCTCAATCTCATTCCTATAAGCCTTGGGATGCCTATAAGGAGTGGTGATGACTGCTTGGATCCCTTGTTCCAGCTCAATAGTGTATTCAAACCCTCGATCAGGAGGTCTCCCTGGTGGGATATCTCCAAATACTGTAGAATACTGGTCTAAGAGAGACTGAACATCTGGATGCACTGGTGAATCCTTTCCCTTCACCTCTGATATATGTAGCTCCACTGCCCATTCAACATCCCCTCTGCACAGATCTGCCTCCATCCTGTGTGCTGACACAACCTGAGGGGGGTATGTGTTTATAGCCTTGATATTTTGATGTTGGCCATCCTTCCCTCCTGTCCATTCCATCTCCAAAGTTCTCCAATTAGTGGTAACTCTCCCAAGAGTGAGTAACCACTGGAATCCCAATATGAAATTGGTGTCTGGAATGTCTACCACAAAGAAGTGGTCTGTCAAGGTGTAGGTCCCCATGGTGATGGTTAGTGCTGGAACATACTTGGCACACTGCAGGGTCATAGCTCCTGGGACCAAAACTGAGAATCCCTCAAACTCTTCCATGTGGATTCCTCTCCTTTGTACCAGTTGTGCATCAATAAAATTATGAGTAGCCCCACTATCTATCAACACAGAGACTCTTTTCCCCATAATAGTACCTATTACCCTCAAGGTTAGATACTTTGGGAGCCCTCTTAACGTTGCAATAGCTCCCCATCTTGTAGAAAAGTCTTCTATGGGTGGTACAACACTGACATCCTTCTTGGAGAAGGTCTTGACATGATGTGTCCTTCCTACAATGCACTCTCCCTCCAAATCCCGAACATGGATTGTCTTCCTTGCTCCTGAGTAAGCCTCCTGCTGCAATAATGTTCTTGTCCTGGGCAAGATGTGTTGTAGATCTCTAGCTTTCTCTACAGCTTCAAGGAGGGTGGTTGTTTTAGTGGATTTGACCAACCCTTGTAATGGTTCAGCCACCCCATTAATAAAAATTCATACCTTTCTGCTCATAGTGAGGTTGGATACCATCACTGAAAGCTGCAAATACTCAACAATATAATCCTCAAGATCTCCCTCCTGTTTGAGCTTGGTTAACTTGACAAAGTGGGCTTCTAGATCTCTTAGATCAAACCTCTCCACTAGCTTCTTAGTGAAAGCTGAGTATGCAGTGATATGATGATGCCCAAGTGTGGTCAGTCCATGAAACCACCATTCTTGAGCTTCCCCTTCGAGGTGCAACACAACTATGTTGATGGCTTCTATCTCAGAAACCTTGTTGAGCTGGAAGTATGTGTCCAGCTTCTCCACCCAAGCCTGGATGTACACTTAGGTGTCCCATACAATGTGGGCAAGAAGAAACCTACCATACAATGCTATTGGGTTGATCCCTGCATCAAGTTCTCCTCCTTTTGATGTGGATTAATCCTCCTCCCATCCTTGATCCGACAAAACTCCTGAAAGCTCAAGTGCTCCTTGAACCCTTGAGATTGGAGTTCATATTCTTCAAAATATTCTCCCAGGGTTCCCTCCTTATCTGCCCCAGTTAGAAATGAAGGCATGGTAGAGCATTATGATGCAGCTGAATGCCCCATGCCATTTGCAGTGTTGGTGCTTGCCTCATGGAAAAACCCTATAGAATCCCCTTCATGTCTCATCTCCTTGAGGTCTATTGCAATGTTCTGTAGGGTTTGAAGTAGGAGATTCGAAATTTCTTCCTCCTCCATCCTGAAGATAAATTTACCCCACAAGATGAGCCAAGAGCAGAGCTCTGATACCACTGTAATATTCCTTTTCAGGAATTTTTGCAATTTCTTCAATGAGGAAACTGTATAAGGAAAACCTTGCAATAAAAATGAAGAAAAGGACTTGGATCCTCTTATATATGTTGTATTTAGCTTAAATATGAAATTGACTCAGAAACAAATCATCCTAGCTATATTAAACAGATCTCCCCAACTCATATATGCTCAAAAACACCCCAATCCCACAACTTCACAAAATAGAACTACTGAAGACTGCAACAGCGTAATTTTCATTAGGCTATCTACAGAAAAAGATGATTTAGTACATATATATAACTTTCATAAATCATGAGATCAGAAATAAGAGGTTAGACCCCTTTTACAAGCACATCAGAACATCCCAGCAAGGGTTTCCGGCAAAATAAAAATATAAAAGGCAGCACTACATAAAATAACCTTGTATACATCAACTCAGTATTAGTAAATGCTGAACATGATATGAAATAGATGAATGGTATATAAATTGGCCCAAGGCATTCCTCAATAGGCCTTCTAGAGTTAAATAGGCACCTCCTTCTCCAAAACAAGCATAAAATAGCAGGGTTTCACCCAGTAGTTACTGCTATTGCAGAAATGACGCAATTATTGGAATTGAATGCACTATATATGATGCAGAATGGATATCCTCAAGATAAATGATGAAAATTAAGCTCAATACATTCTCCTTAGATCTCCCAATTAGCTAGACCAAAGGTGAAGATGGAATTCCCGCATGAGAATTCTTTGCACTAAACAGTGCTGCAACTCTGGCTAAATAGATGAAGCTTGCAATCAATCAAAAGACCAAAAAAAGATGAATATTGAATGCCTTTCTTGCTGCTATCTCCTCCTTCTTATCCTTGGTGAGCTTCCTCACCCCAGACCCCACTCATTGACGATGTGACTTCCTTGAGAAGATTCCCCTTTCAAAACTGCGCTGCCCTAGCTAGTTTCCCTCCTCTTGTAACAACGCTGTTGACTTGGTCAATTGGATCTAGCTCATTGCTTTGCTCCTCTTTCACACCAAAGTGGCTTTATGTTGTCCTCCTAATCCAATCCCTTTTCACATTGGGATATGTTTTATTGTCCTCCCTACTCTTTATTTTAAAAATGGAGTAGTTATAATATTCCAAGTAGCAGTGGCTAATTGGGAATATTACACACACACACTATTATTTACAAAGGTACACAATCTTTGAAATATTTCTAAAATAAAATTCTTTTAACTAGGGAAATGAATTCGCAGAAAGTCACAGTATTTTCATTCCCCAGTATGGTCGCCACTATGTTATCACTTTGTAATTTTTGAGATTGTGAGAGTAAACACATAAGTAACATCAAAAGGGCTTTTAAGTCTAGAATCTAGCCTTTCTAAACTCAGAGAGGGATATCTCTGTAAGATTTAGTTTTACTTTCTGTAGATTTTAGGCTAGTTATGACTATGCAATTGTTTGTTTGTTTGTAATTGATTTTATTTATTTTGTTGGTTGAATGGTTATACTTCCATTTGACTATGGATTCTATAAAACAAACATGGATCTGTATCAAATTTTAAAGGAGTTTCATAAGGAAAGATAGGTGAACTAGTTGGATCTTTTAAAATTTAAAATGATATGGAATGAAAGAAAAGCAAGATATAGTTAAAACTAAAGAGAAATTAATAATTCCTTAGTTTGAATTTAGAATAAAACATTAAAATTACTTACAGCCAAAACCAGGGTGGTCATTTCAACAAATGTTGTCTGTCACCGTTTCTGTAATATAATTAAGATTTAAGAAAGAACAGTAATGGAAACAACAAAATAACACATTAACGAAGAGAAGCACTTCACCAATTTGTCCAACACATGAATCCTGTGAGGTAGTCCTTGTATTAATGATCAATCGATCAACTGGAAAAAGTACAATATCTTACAGAAAATAATACTCAACAATTAACCCATAATACTTCGAAGTGTGAAGTATTTATAACAATATTTACAAAACTCCCGTGACAACCGACATGGTATATTTATCAAAATCTAAACAAATTATCTATTATGCAAACTAATAGGATATGTGGAAACTGTATTGAGAGGTGGCTCTGATTTGGAGGAAGTTGTTGTTGAGCTATCCTTTCTATCTTTGCTGCATTGGATGATCCTTTAACTGCCTTTGGAGTTATCAATTAATCCAATAACACACACAAGTTATCCCACCTATCTTCATCCCGAAGTGTCAGCTTTGTTACGTTCCTATAAATTTCATCTACTTCGGTATATTTTGAAAATGTTGGTTTTACCACAAAGATGTGATTCACTTCATGCTAAATGCAAAAGTCATTTCCCATTGCTTCAAGGAAATCTCTTCCTATCAAACTTCCCTTTATATTCACGAATTTGAAACTGTCTCTGGTAACTTCCTTCATCTTCTTGTTGTAATCCTCTTGTGTAATTAATTTATCAGTAATCACGAACACACTGGGTAATCCCTTTTGGTTCAATGCTTCAGTTCTACTTAAAAAAATTTTAACCCCTATCTCGAGTCCTTGGAATTTTTATTTTAATTGGATAATGAGATTCCTTTTGGTCAGAACCTTCTTTAATTATAGGATAGTCTCAGTTTTGTCCTCAATTCCTATGTCCTCCAACTCATATTTATTCTTGGAATTGAGGAATTTGATTATATTAGATGCTTTAGTAGGCCTGTCACCCAACTTCTCTTTGATGTTTGTAATAAATTTCATGTGTTTTGTATCAGGTCCTTCTGCTAAAAAATGATTTAGATGGATGATCAAATATCATTCATGGGATTGAGGATGCTCATCTATTGAGCCTTGTAATAGGTATGTATTTACTCTCAAATACTGTCCTTTTTCCTCTTCTTCATCCATTTTTGTGCCATAATATAATAATATCATGAATGGATTTTGATAAAAAATGAATGAAATAGTCCTGAAATGGTTTAACCGTACAAAATAATTCCCATTGATTTTATGATGAAAATAACAGATAAAACAATTGTTGTTCCCAAAAAGGAACAACAGGATCTAATCAAGGGAAAAGAAGGCACGTTAAAGGCGGTCAAATTAGAAGATGAATCAGTGAGAACGACCAACTGTTGGAAGATAGAAATCTGTTATGAATCCCTCAAGATCCCATGATCTTGAGGGATCGCATTTACCTTTTCCTTTAGCTATAAAGGAATGGGAAGAATACGAAGACAGACATGATGACGTAGGAGAAAGTAGAGAATGTAAATCACATCGTATCACATATTGTATCATGTCTCTTTTATTTATGTATCATTTTATAATGAACATAACGTAGTTCTTAAGGACAAGATTGTATTGTAATGACTATGATGATTAATATATAATTTGTGTTGTTGTTCATTCGATTGTTTTGGAGTAACTAAGCAGTGTTCGCTGGCGGTTAAGGGACCGGTTTCTGGTGAATTTCACTGTTGTTCCCTGTGTTATACTTTTCCAGTTATTGCAAGTATATTCTGATTTTTCGCTTTACAGTTGTAGTACTTTTATAATTCGAATTTCTGGTATCTATTTCCATTTGAATACGCATGTCCAATTTATTTCTTTGAATACGAATTTATAATTTATTTCTTTAAGGAATTAGTTACTAGCAAACATAATTGGTTTTGATTACTTAAAAGCATCGACAATTATTTATAATACTTGCCTTCTGTTCAATAGTTTAGATCCAGTTGAAAGAGCTCGGTTAATGCTTCAGTGCTCTCGGTTGATTATCATTTGAATTAGTTTAATTAGGAATGAATTACAATTTTGTATTCTAATGCGTAGATGAATCACTTCCTTTTAAGCTTCAATATTTATGATTGTATCTATATTCAGTGATTGGTTTTACTGTTACTCTTTGTATGAATGGTTTGCACATACTGTGTACACACTTGAGATAAAAGGACTTACCCTGGTTGATAATTAATGTGACGAAATTATGATTTTTTAAAGACACCTGTTAACACCAAACATCATCCATATGATTTCCTTGGATTGAGGCAAGGTTTGGCCAATAGTTTACTCTCTGCCTTCTGTATCCTTTCTAGTAGCCTTTGGGATATCTTTGATTCAGCCAAATGTGAAGCTTCACTTCTGGTTTTCTATTCCTACAAAGCTTAGATTTTCGCATGTAGTTTCTTTATCTCCTCTATTTGTATTGACATGCTTTCTATGGCCTTTTTCAATTGTTAAACAACATCTGCAGATTGGGTTGAGGGCATTATTGATGTTGTAGCTCCTGTAGTGGGGATTGTTGTGAGGGGAACTTCATCCAGAGGAACTATAGCCACCTATGGATTTTATTATTTCTCCTTAATCAACTTCTCCATTTGTGTCTCCATTTCCCTGATTTGAGCATTTTGTTCCATGGTTAATTTCATCATATCTCCCTTCTGTGTTTTAAATTATTTTATATCTTCGGTCTGTGGATCTTCTGTTGCTGGAAGTTTCAGATGCTTCCTTAATGATGCAATATCAACATTCTTCTTTTTAATCAATTCTTATGCAACTTTCACATTTTCTGGATCATACCCCATTTTAACAACCAAATATTCCAATGATTTTATCCTGGTGTCTTTAGCCAGAGAAGAGACCTTTTCCATCTTCAACTGAGATTGGATGTTTGAAAGTAACACCTACAATTTTGACATAATCATGGTTTTATTGGTTAGTGTAGAACAAATCATCTCACCAGTCTATTTGTGCATCTCCATTTGATCAATGGGATCAATGTCCTTGGTGTCAAACTCAAATTCTATCTTTTTTTAGTTTGTTGTTGTCTTTGGCTATGGAATTTGAGCCTCAAGGAAGGCCATCTGCATCCTCCCATTTTCTGAATCAAAGGCACATAGAAGACTACTCTGTGAACTGGCAGTCTGTTTCCAGAACTGTGAGTACGTGCCATTCTTGAGAATTTCATTTTTTAGCTTGATTTCTTTATATTTGTCAAAGATAATCTTCTCCTTTTCTCCCTGAACAAGCTTAGAAGTTTTTTCTGTGTCTTTCTAACCCTGTGACACTAATGAAATTGATAGAGATGTTACAAATTTTCTACCTAATTGTATTGAAGATGGTGTTTCTTTGATGATCATGGGAGCTCCTTGTTCTACATTCTTTTCTAAATCTATTTTAGGACTCATATTGGTCCTCTTTATGTACATGATATTGAATTATTTACCTGCCATGTATGTAACTAAAGTTGGTTCTTCCTCTCTTCGCCTATTTCCTACTTTCTCCTGAGGAGCAGGAGTCTTTGAAGTTGAAGTAGACACAAGTTGTTCTTCGGCTTCCTGTAAGGTGTTCTTTTTCCATGTAAATTTATTGACATACCTTTCTCGCTCGGTTGTTGAGAAATATAACTTTTGGTAGAGTTAAGTGAAGGTTTCTATGGAGAAAGGAGTGTTGGTCTCTACAGGAGGGGCCTACACCATCTGGTCAATGGTCTTAGAGGTAATGGTGAGTAAAATTTCACCACTTGGGGCTATGATGGCTCTCTGGTTTGGCACATAACAAGCTTGGCATTTTCTGACAAATTCAGGGGAGTGAAAGGTCTGGGAAAAATATAATGAGGGAGATTGGACTCCCAGAGTCCAATTTCATCAGATTTGTCTATGAATTTATCCTCAATCCAACAATAGAGTTCAAAAATATTGAACTCACACTGAGTCTCAGAGATTTTATAGTCTATGTCTGCAAAGGGGGTATGATCCAGGTCTACATGGGGATGAAACATAGGGCTGACAGATTCTTCAGGGTTTTTTTTCTTTTGAGGCATCCCGTTAAAGGGAAATTTAAAGAAATAGTAGGGAATGATGGATGATTACCAGTGATTTTGCAATTTTGTAGTAGATTGGAAGTAGAATTAGGATTTTTCGTGCTCGATTAGGCACTTGGTTAATTTAAGAACAACAATGCGTACTTGAATTTTGGAAATAAAGGAGAATTGATACAATCAGCAAAAGAAAAAGGGAAAAATGGTGGTGCAATGGATTTTATGGTAATGGATATTTTTCTGTTGGGGCGCGGGTTCGTTGGATTTTTGAATGGTTACCCGAGAAAACAATAAATGGGCTAACAATTATCCCGATAAATGTTTTAACTGGCTAACCGTTATAACCACGTGGCAGGATGAGAGTGGAGGGGAGCGCACGAGGAGGAGAGCGGGAAAGGAAGGTGTTTAAGTGGATTTTGGAGGGGGGGGGGTGCGAAATGCTGTGGGGATGACACGTTGCGTGGGACCAGCAGGGAGGAAACCACCTTTTCGGATTCCCCCCCCGCCCCCTTTTGGTTAAGGTAGGATGGAAAGGGGGGGTTGAAAATAGCTTTGGGCTGTATATCTGGTGGAGTATGAATCAGGACATTGATACCGAAAACGACAAACACTTTTTTGTCATTTACCAACCTTTATTTTATGGCGGAAAATTTGGTTAAAATGCATTATAAAGTTTGGATAAGAATTCAAATCATATAAAACTTGAATTTTAGCCTTTGAACCTTTTTGCTTTCAATTTCCTCCTAATCCTAAGACTAACTTCTTTTATCATTCGTAAGGGTGCATTTGGACTTGCAGACCCTTGTTTTATTTATTTTGAAAAATTAAATACCTACTCTATCCTATCCATTTATTGTTTTATTGATTAAGCTTAAACATTTGAATCGAAATTATTTATCTACCTAACTAACATTAGCCAAGATTAAACAATTTGGCTAAGTTTATTCTCTAATCTAATTAACAAAAATTTAAACTTGTTTGACCATTATTAAGCTATATGACAAAAAAATGACTCACGATTGTGGCATTTTGAACAAGCTGCACACAAAATTCATTTTATTTAACAGAAGCAAACTATCTACCAAGTAGTGGAATTTAGATGCGCAACACTTTTAGCTATATCTTTTTTGTTGTTCTTTTATGGGGTTTTCATCTTTATTTTTTTATTCCTTCTCTATTTTTTCTTTTGTTTCTCTTTTGTCTCTTTATTCTATTTTTTAAATACCCTCTTTTCATTTTTATTTATATATTTTAAAAATAATTTGCAAACTGAAATATGATTTACAATGTCATATAACTGAGATAAAATATCCAATCACCTTGTGATCCTATAAATTATAGGACCCTAATAATGGCTCCAGCTGGGGATGGCACTCTCCATGTGAGGTGCCAAGAACCTTTGATTAGTAGCCTTGAATGTTCTATTTCAAAAATGTCTGGATTTGATTTCTTTTGTTGATGTTGTAGTATTTATGGTGGCACATTAATTAGGAGCTTAAAGCTTTCTCTGCAGGCTTAAAATTTTGTCAATATGTCACCCAATCAAAATAGTAAATACAATGATATTTACAATGAAATTATCAAAGAAACACCTCTATTCTTGTGAGAAATAATGCTTCAACATCCTGCCATTCACAGGTCCACCAAGTATCTCTGTTCCATCCAACTCTTTAAGGAAAAATGAATTATGACCTCTGAAGGCATAAATGATATATGGTCCTTTCCACAAATGATAAAAATTTCCACGCTTGCCTTTATCTTCTCTTCTTGAATCCCACTTTAAAAAAATGTTACCCAACTAAAAATCATGTGCCTTGTTTCTTCTGTCAAAAATATTTTTGACATTCTCTTGGATAACTTGTGTTTTATTGTACACTTCTTCTCTGGATTGTTGCAACTGAATAGTCTGATTTATACTTCTCTGAGTATCATTTGGTTCCACCTGCAACTCCTATATTATTTTCATAAATTGAAACCATAAAGAAGATGGGAAAAAAACATCCATTCCATAAACCAATTGGTATGGTGACATGCCAATTGATTTCTTTGTAATATCCCAAAATCGAGACTGCTGGCAAGGCATGCCTGAAAACACATTTTTTAGGAATGTATGTTACAGGATTGGAAACAAACACTTGGATCCCTTAGATATAACAATATAAGACCGGAATCCAAGAGGGTTTAAAAAAAAAATCCTCCTAGGTGGGTTAAGCAGATCTCCCCACACCTAGTGCAGCTAGAAAATGCCCAAAGAAGGGACTGCAGCAATACAAAACAAAACTGCTGGAAAATAATGCAGTTCAGCCCAGTATTTGCAGTAGATCAATATGGAGGCTCAAATATTATATGTAAAATATAGAATCAGATTTATATTACAACCCATACAATGTATAAGAGAAAGTAGAAGACTATACATGAATAAACCCTCAGAAATGAGGTGCTACAACCACAAGAAATGTCTGCATAAACTTGAAAACGTTATTTTAATGGGGCTGAAGTAGCATTATATTATAGCTCAGGTATAGAGCAGATCTATATATAAAAATATGGATCTAATTCAGATATGTATACAATAAAATCTCATCTATACATTCCCCGTGGGGTTTTGTGCAAAACATGAAAGTACAAGAGTAGATCTAAGATCTAGAGTTGCAGATCTGCAGTAATATTCAGAAATTTATGAATCATATAATATAACAGCATATTATATCTGAAACAAACATGGATTGGATGGCCAATCCATGGATCACCACAGTGAGAGGAAGAATCCTATCGCCAGAGATCTCTCCTCCAAAATGCAGAAAAAACATCCTGCAACTGCAAACCTAAAAATAACAAAGTTTGGGAAGGGAAACTATGCTGTAAGCTCTGAGAATGATTTGGCCTGATGCCTAGGTCTGGATCTGTAGCTCCAATGATCTAGGACACTCTTGCCAATGGGATAATAGACTTTCCCAGTGAAAAGAGGGGCTAGATATGCATAGATCTCAAAAGATCTATCTCCCACTTGCTGCAACGCACAAGGACAACCCAACCCTCAACAGGATCAACACTGTAGGTGTAAGGTGAAGCTTGGCCCAAGCATAATAGTGGTCAAGACAAGCACAAATCCTCCAAGAGCTGCTCTAGGAAGGAGGTGGGATTCTCGCTCAGAAACACCCAATGCTAAACAACATTATTCTCAACTAAAAAACTAGAAAATGAGAAATGTCTAAGCAGAAAAATTATTCTGAAATAATATCTTCAACAACCCCTCTCATGCTTCTCTCCTCTTCCTTTTATAAGATAGGAGTCTTGTCAAACCCTAAACCACTTCATCAATTTAGCTCCTTTCACATGTAGAGCCTCCATCTAGAACTACGCTGTGCCTCAAGGAGGTTCAATGCATCTAGATTACGTTGTAGATATGGTCATGGTTGACTTGGTCAAGTGATCAACCTTTTTCCCACTCAAGTGTGTTTTATAAAATGGCCCAGATTTAGCCTTGTTTACATTGGGCATTGATTTATTTTGATGTTTTTATGAGTTTTACATTTCCTCCTTTACACTTTATTCATCAACATGAAAATCAAAACAAAACAAAGCAAAATTGAATATTCCCATTAGCTTGGGCTAAGTGGGAATATTACAGTCCTCCCCTCCAAAATGTTGCTTGTCCTCAAGAAACTGATAAGGTGAGTGCTGCAAAAACTCCCCTCCTTATCTTGTGGCCTCCTCATCCAATAGTCTCCACCATTGCTTCAGAATTTCTACAAAAAATTCATGTCCCAATGGTTCCTCCCAAGTGTGCAGGTTGGACTTTGGTGAATAAACCCAATGGCCTCCCTCATGAAAGAATGGAAGGTCTATGTGGAAACCTTCTTGCTGATCCATGGCCTCCTTGAGATATAATTGATGAAAATCATGGGGAATTTCATCATCAATGAAGGTCTCCCACCTCCATGCTATCATCCAAATGAAATGAATCACCTTCCAGCTTGGTAATTCATAGAAAATCTCCTCCCAATTGCTCATGATAGGCATGCCCCAAGTGCTCCAACCAATCATATGGTCCACATCATAAAGAAATAAGTGGTATACTATAGTGGCCATATAGTTTCCCTTGCTCCCCTTAGAACATATAGTGCAGAAAATGTAGGGAATTTCTTTCCCCAAGGACACATCCAAAAACCGTGTCTCTCCTCCAACCATGTTCCCCACAAAGATAATAACATCTTCAGCATATGGGATCATAATTAAGGTCATACTAGCTTCCATATGCAATAAATGAGAGGGATAATGGTCCCTCATGTGTAGCCAATGCATTTTTACTCCTAACTGCCACAAAATATGATATGAAAAGTGTTATCCCCAACACTTGTTTGCTGCCCCATCCTTCTTGCATGCTTGGAGAAGGTGTATAATGGTTGGTGTTAATGAATCACACCATGAAGAGTTCATCATCTCTCCAATATCTCCCAAGGAATGGCCAACATCACCATTGTTTATGTCCCAAAGTGGCTCATGAAGCCCATAAGAAAAGGTGCCCCCCTCTTGGAGCTAAGACCTGCACATGAGTGTTGAGAAAATGCAAGTATATAATAAATATATAATGAGGTTTAGAAATACAATGTTTATCATACACTTGTTTCAAATCAGCAAGGTAGTTCATGGATGAGCTCCTTCTCACACTCAATAAATAAGGAGGTGGTAATGATAACTCTTCCCAAGAGTTATGTTCCTCCTCAACCAACAAATGATCCATGCACTTCCTCATATGAGAGTGCATATCCCCTTTGAAGTTTTCCCACATGAATCCATATAAGATAGTATGATATGCTCTAATGAAACCAATGGGTTTTGAAATCAGGGTATCATAGGCTGCATTAAGTAGTTTCTCCTTGAGCTTGGAATCTCTAGCCAAATAAATCTGATCATGGGAATAAATGACTCCCTCAAATACTTTATACCTCCCATCTATCACTTGCCCATTGAGAACCTTACATGTGAAAAGGTCCTTGGAGTATTCCATCAAAAGTTGGGAATCCCAATTTGGATCTAGGCTCCCCAACAATGACAGCGCTGTAGGAATCTGAAATGCAACCCCTATCACAACATGGCTCTCCTCCTTGACATGCTTGATGTCAAAGTCACATGTTGGAGTATTATCAAATTCATTTTGCTACCTCCTTTGCAGCTGATCTTGCTCAAGAAAATATTGAATTAGATGGAAGTCAACATCCCCTTGGAAAGTCCTTGTCTTCCAAAACTTCCTCAATGTGGCCCATGCATGCAAGAGTGTTGATATCCTCTTTTCATTTTCAAAAATCTCCTTGGTGAATGAAAATATAATTGGTTGTGCTAAAGATATGTAGTTTCCATATGACATCATGTACAAGCCATCATAGTCTTCTGAATTCTCCTTTTTCAGCGCAAATAACTGAGAAGGAGATAGCAATGTCCAATTCAGAAAATTGCTGATCTCTCTTTTGAATCCATGAAAGATTCTCTGCGCTTTGCTAGTTTCTCCAAATCTCCCTCCTTGTCCAAGTAAGCATATGCTGCCCGTAGTTGAGAGAACAATTTATTTTTCCTCCCATCAGGAGGTCTCCCTGGTGGAATGCCTCCATGCAAAGAGGCATAAAGGCATAGAGTAGGATACATAGATGTATGGACTGAATTGTCCTTGCCTTCATTGCATAGATCCTCATGCCTTCTTTGTGCATAAAAATTCTGAAATAGAGAGGGGTATGTGCTCCTCATCATGTGATGCTTTCCCTCCTCTTTTCCTTCTTTTATCTTCAAGATCTCACCCTTTGAGGATGATGGCACATGCTGCACATGGATTGTGACATAATCTCCATATGTGAGATTCCTTGGAATTCCTTGCAAGAGTGCAAGAGTTTCTCCCCTTGGATAAAATTCTCCATCTCCCTCTTCATGAGGTCTTATATGTGCTCTTGTCATGACTGCGCTATCATCTTTAGCCTTCTCTTCCTTGATCTTGCAAGATCCTTGGAAGCTGAAGTGATTCTCTCCCTTTGGCACATCTCCTTCCTTCCTCTTCATGAAGAAGTTGCTGACAGAATGTTGTAGATTTGATGAAATGGATGAGTGATCATATCCATGAGATGAGGACTTAGAACCTTCCTCATGTATAGATCTTCTAGATCTGGTTGAAGGATCTGCATGTTTTTTCCTCCTCATTTATTTGATGTCCTTGCTGATACCCCGCAGAACTTGAGATAGAAGTTTTGTGAACCTCTTCTCTCCAGAAAACAAGGGTTTTCTTTGATTTCTCTTGCATATCTCCTCCTTCTCATAAGAAAACTCCATAATGCTTGAAGCTCACAGGCTGAGCCAAGAAATTAGCTCCGATACCATTGTAATATCCCAAAATCAGGACTGCTAGCAAGGAATGCCTGAAAAACACATTTTTCAGGAATGTATGCTACAAGATTGGAAACTAGCACTTGGATCCCATATATTTGACAATATAAGACTTGAATCCAATAGGGTTTCAAAAAAAAATCCTCCTAGGTGGGTTAAACAGATCTCCCCACACCTAGTTCATCTAGAAAATGCCCAAAGAAGGGACTGCAACAATACAAAACAACACTGCTGGAAAATAATGCAGTTCAACCTAGTATTTGCAGTAGATAAATATGGAGGCTCACATATCATATGTACAACAGAAAATCAGATTTATATTACAACCCATACAATTTACAAGAGAAAGTAGAAGGCTATACAGGAATAAACCCTCAGAAATGAGGTGCTACAACCACAAGAAATGTCTGCATAAACTTGACAACATTATTTTAATGGGGCTGAAGCAATAGTATATTATAGCTCAGATCTAGAGTAGATCTATATATAAAAATATGGATCTAATTCAGATGTGTATACAAGGAAATCTCATCTATACATTCCCCTTGGGGTTTTGTGAAAAACATGAAAGTACAAGAGTAGATATGAGATCTAGAGTTGCATATCTGCAGTAATATCAGAAATTTCTGAATCATATAATAGAACAACAGATCAGATCTAAAACAAACATGGATTGGATGGCCAATCCATGGATCACCACAGTGAGAGGAATAATCCTATCACCAGAGATCTCTCCTCCAAAATGCAGACAAAACACCCTGCAACTGCAAACTTGAAAATAATGCAGTTTGGGAAGGGAAACTATGTTGTAAGCTCTGAGAATGATTTGGCCCAATGCCTAGGTCTAGATTTGTAGCTCCAATGATCTAGGACACTCTTTCCAATGGGATAGCAGACTTTCCCAGTGAAAAGAGGGGCTAGATATGCATAGATTTGAAAATATCTATCTCCCACTTGCTCCAACGCACAAGGACAACCCAACCCTCAATAGGATCAACACTATAGCTGTAAGGTGAAGCTTGGCCCAAGCGTGATAGTGGTCAAGACAAGCACAACTCCTCCAAGAGCTTCTCAAGGAAGGAGGTGGGATTCCTGCTCAGGAACACCCAATGCTAAACAACATTATTCTTAGCTAAATAACTAGAGATGAGAAATGTTTAAGCAGACAAATTATTTTGAAATAATATCTTCAACAACCCCTCTCATGCTGCTCTCCTCTTCCTTTTATAAGACAGGAGTCTTGTCAAACCCTAAACCACTTCATCAATTTAGCTCCTTTCACATGTACAACCTCCATCTAGAATTGCGTTGTGCCTCAAGGAGGTTCAATGCATCTAGACTGCGCCGTAGATATGGTCATGGTTGACTTGGTCAAGTGATCAAACTCTTCCACACTCAAGTGTGTTTTATAGAATGGCCCAGATTTAGCCTTGTTTACATTGGGCATTGATTTGTTTTTATGTTTTTAGGAGTTTTACATATCCTCCTTTACGCTTTATTCATCAAGATGAAAATCAAAACAAAACAAAGCAAAATTGAATATTCCCATTTGCTTGGGCTAAGTGGGAATATTACATTCTTTATGGTGAGTGCATTAGTGTGTTTGGTGCATGCATGTACGAAATCACACCAACTTAAGGGGTGTGGTTTACCCTCTTAAGTTATTGGTCACAGGCAGAAAAGATATGGAGCTAAGAAAGTTAATGGAACATGCTAGAACATAAACATACTACACAAAGAAATAGCATGCATATTCAAACTTAAAATTAAAACTAAAACTAAAAAAAATAAGACAAAATCTCTAAATAGAGTTAAACAACTTCAATAATCCAAACAACGGTACTTACGTCCCCTCTTATTGAGTGCTGGTAGGAAATGAGGATGAAACTTTAACCCACTTGCCAAGGGGCCCTTAGAACTTGGGGTTCTAAGTCCTGATGCAAGGATGTCTTTATTTCCAAGCTTTCCTTGGCACAAAGTCTCCCTCTCTCTACTATGGTGGATTGAAGTTGTTGGATGGTCAACAATTGAGTCCCCTCTGTCTCTGCTCTAGATCACACACTGCTGGTATTGCTTGGGGAAATTCTGGCCAACATAACAATGTGCCCTCAAGTTTTTCATCTCTTAGTGGAATTTTATAGGAGAATTCAAATCCTCCTTCCCTCTCTTGGTACATTGTGGATGGTGACCCAAGAGAGGGTGGCGATTCCATTGTGTGCTCCCTTGATGTTTTAAGGAGGCTTGGGTGGCTGTCCTTAGGTGGCTTCAAGTGTGGAATCAATTTCCTAGAGTGTGATTTTTGTGGTACCATAAAGTGACTTCCGCCACTCCCAGGATTGCGTGCTTTTTGGGTCAAAAGGCGCACAAAGGCGCACTTATCGAAGGATTTTGCACGCAAAAGAATTTATGACTTATTCAAATTTGATTTTTCCTCAAACCTTAGAGATTTTAAAAACCTTCCATATTCTCTAATGTCTCTTAGCCCTGTAAATCCTTCTTCCTGACATTAAATAATGTTGTCTTTTCTTGTACATTTTTCTAGTGTTAACATTTTCCCCCTAATGTGTGAGGTCTAGGAAGAAAAATATAACAAAAATACATTATAGTTTCTTTTCTGTATACTGTGTGTAGAGAGAGAGAGACTTGCGTGTAGCTCAGAATTAGAGAAACCCTGCACCAGTTCGAAGAACGACCATGTGCTGTGGGACTCCTGTAAGAAAATAAAATACAATATATACAAATTTTCTATGAGGCAGGCATGTCCCATGCTCGTAATGGTGTGGCTCGTTAAACCAATATATTTGATAGATACATGTTCTGACTGTGTCATTGATATGGTAGTGATATGTTGGTTGATGACGATGATTGCTGATGCCCTCAGGGGAATCTTTTCTTTGAAAATAGGTGGAATGTGGTACCCATATGCGTAAACTCGGTATGGCATATAACTATACATTGCTGCATAGGTGCTGGCTGGGACCTTCAAATGTAAGCATTGCTGACATAGACGCTTATGTAGGCATGGGTCTTTGAAGAATTTCATCAAAGTGAAATGGTTGTAAGGTACGATACCATCTTGACATGAAGGCTTGTGTTGTAGTCGAATTTCAGGAGGATCGATGACATCTGTGGGAAATGATGTCTCCCATAGTGCCACCTGAGGATGTCCCTTTTATGAAGAGGGGCGATCCAAAGTACTGCTTCATTTTTGGAAAATAGTTATTGGAGTTGACAAAAAGGAAGCCTCAACAAAACGAGGGGATCGCTGATATGGAAAATCAAGATCCTAGACGTGATGGGTTTAACATAGGCATTATGAGGAGGGGTGACTAAAAACTGATGATGGAGATTCAGTGGCCCAAGGTCGGAGTATAAAAAATAGCTTGGCGACAGTCATAACTATTTCTAATGGGGAAATCCCTGGAGTCAGTAGGAATTCCAGGGTAGGTATAAACATGTTATGAATGTCGTAGTGGCTTTTTTGTGAGGGTGGTATACTTTGACCAAGGGTGTTTAGGGACTGCTGCCATGGGAGAAAAAAATGAATGAGTGGGTGGGGGAAATAGTGCATCGTTTGTGGTCTTTGTACATTCACCAAAATAATAAAATAATAGGTTTGAGTTTGTACAAAACATAGAGACAGGTGCCCCAAAACATGAAAATGTTTTCTCACTGAAGACGTGAGGAAGGTGTTTTGTTGAGGGTGGGGGATCCATTGGTTGGTATCACGTGTGAGGTTGATGAAGCAGATTAAAAATTATCGCAAATGGGATTATGTTGATGGAGGTATGGTGGGCCAAATGCGAGGCGTGATAGTGTGCTTTTGATTTGCTTGTATGACCTGACCGTCCGGGAAAGAGGTTTTATTTTGTATGGTAAAACTTGACCTTATGCATGGTGGATGGATGGGCATGAGGTTCTTCCTGGACTAACATGGTATGGCCATGGCGTCACTTTTGCTATGATATATGGTCTATTGTGGGTGACGAGCACCATGGAGAGAAGGATATACAGACCAACGAGGATGTTTATCATGTGTAGGGTGAGGTGATGATAAACACGGTAAGATATGTGGAACCTATGTTGATTATGATGGAGAAATGATGTCAGGATATGTAGAGTTTTCTAGGACTCTATCATGCCGGGGGTAGAATGATACCTGCTCTGGAACTTTTGGTGGATGGAGTTGTGGATGGTTTGCGAGATTTTCTGCAAAAACAACTACCTCAAGTGAAAGCATATTCTTTATAAAATATTTATTTGAAAGACATGTGCTTAAAAAATAAGATAAGAGAGGGCATACCTGTCGGCGTTGAAAATTTATTTTTTGAGGGGTGCGAATGTGTGGCATTGCCTTTGGGCGTGATGGAGCATTGATCAATGTGTTGCTTTGGGTTTCATGATCAGATACTCTAAGCTCCACTTTTCCCTTGGAGTTGTTACTTGGCTCCTAGTTTTGATGTCAGTTGGGGTTGCACCCATACTGATATCATGGGGGGCATTGCTGGTTACTGCCCCCTGTCTAGGATCTTCCTTTTTCTGTTCCTCGGCTTCTTTTTGCAGCATTTGGAGGACCGTAATAATTCTCCTGGTTGTATGGTTACTGATGAGCCTCAGAAGAGCTGCACTAGATTGACCGACGCATTACGCTGTGCCAGTGGTCCATTCTGTGCAGGGAATGGGGGTTATCGGTTCCCTTGTCCCTTATTGGTATATTGGTGCTGGGGTGACTTTCATGATAGCCAGGTTGTGATACGTTCTGAGTAGAATCGTGTGAGTATCCAGGGTACTGATTACTGCTGCCTAGGTGTCCTTGGGCCAAAGACCCGATCAAACCGTATGTAGTATCGACGCATATGGTACTGCTGTTTCCTGGGTGATATTGGGAAAAAGACCCGATCAAACCGTTTGTAGTATCGAGGTACATGGTACTACTACTGCTTAGGTGATCTTGGGAAAAAGACCCGATCAAACCATCTGCAGTATCGACGTGCATGGTACTACTGCTGCCTAGGTGATCTTGGAAAAAGACCCGATCAAACCATCTGTAGTATCAATGCGCATGGTACTACTTCTGCCTAGGTGATCCTGGGTCAACGACCTGTATCAAACTATCTGCAGTAGTCAACACGCCTGGTAACTCCCCAAATACAGATTAATTTTTCATAGGTGACCTTGGGTCAAAGACCCATATCAAACCATCTGCAGTAGTCGATGCACCTAGTAACTCCCTGAATATAAATTACTGCTGCCTAGGTGACCTTGGGTCAAAGACCTTGGGTCAAAGACCCGATCAAGCCATCTGCAGTAATCGATGCACCTGACAAATCAAGAGGATGAGGCAATCAGATTCCCCTATCCCTGGTTGGTGTACAGTGGCTTGGGGGGAGGAGGGACAAATGGTTGTATTTCTGGTGACTATCGTTCCTCCTGCAGGTATATGATGGTACGAGGTTCATCTCGAGCAAACTGGGTGGGGGGATCTTCTTGATAGGGTCGCTTGATGGCATGTAAGGCATACCTATATTGCAGTATTTCTAGGAAATGATGGGTATAGTGCCCATAATTGCTGAAGATGGCGCATGCGTGATTGGTATGCAATGCTTTGCCTTTACCTTTGGTTGCAGGTTCCTTATGGGAACGTGGCATAGCAATGTCCGCCTCAGAGCCAAGGAGCGGTTTTAATTCATCCAGCTCTGGGTAGATATGGGTAGGGTGGCCTATTACATCACATATGGTGCAAACTGGTGATTCCCATTGTATGGTAGGAGTTTCCAGCTTCTTTCCCCTCTTCTCAATTTTCTTAGCCGTAATCATCAGTTTTGCAATGGGAATTTCCTTTGCAGGGATGTTTTCAACCGTTTCCTAAATGGGTGGGGCCTCCTCGGGAATGAGGGGCTTTAACCCTATGGTAGTGATGTGTGTGGCTCCTATCCCAGTAGGGGGGATGAGATACCAAAATGGTATTTCAAACTATGTTTTGTAACACCAATGTTTCCAAAACCTATTGGGATACAAAACCAGCTGGGGTGTAGAGGAAAGGGGTTTGGGAAGCTGTGTAGGCTAGAGAGGCAGTCATGGCTGAGGGCTCGGTGTCATTATTTCTTGTGTCTGTGTCCTGACTAGCTTCGGCGCTTGATGTGGACATCATGCACACCGGAGCTCCTGTGACATCATGTGATGACTCAGGTATGATGGGGGGATCTCCTAGGAATGATCCTAGGATGGACAACGGTTTGAACTGGCCAGGGCTAAATTCTTGATACTATGAAAGTGCGTCCGTTGATGTATCTACGTAGGGTATAATTATGTCAATGTTTGTTAGGGGTCATTTTTTGCTATGCGTCAATTGGTCGACAGTAATGATGTGGTCCTCGTGGGGGAACATCATAGTGTGGAAGATGGAGGAGGCTATGGTTGACATGGCGTAAATATAGCTCCGAAAAAGGAGTATATTATAGTCCAAGTGAGCGTCCAAGACTTCAATGTCTATAAGGACCATCTTTCTGACTAAGCAGACCGAAACATTTTGGTAGAGGTCGACGGGGGTTGAATGATGACCATCATATGCTCTAAGTGTGATGAATGATGGTTTTATTTTGGGAGACCCTAACTTCTGCCAAACATTTTTTGACATGATGCACGTGGATGCCCCCTTGTCAATGACACATTAGTGAATGGTGATATTTTGGACTGATACTAGTATCTGAAAGGCGACCATCGAAGGAAGCCTAGGGGTGGATTTATCTAAATCAAAAGCCATTAGGCGTGTATCGTCAGGGTCGATAGTGCCTAATGTGAAAAGTAAGGCTTTCCGTTGTTTTGGGCATGACTGTAATACTTCCAAAGATGACATGGCAGCGGGTGATTTGGCTAGATCATCCACAATGCTATAATTATGGGCCGCTTTGGAATATTTTCCTGCTCACCTAGTTAGTCCCTTAGCCATATTTGGGAGAGGTTCAATAGGCATCTTTGATATGGTCAAAGGTGCAGTTGGTGCATTAGTACTAGCCCCTGACATGTTTTTGTCTGGTGGGGTTTCGTTATTTTGATTCCGTGTTTGAAAAAAAATCTCTTCACTAGTCATGTAGATTTCGTGGCTATTTTTCTGGAGTCGTTGGGATTTTTTTGCTGAGTGCTAACTATCCCTTGATGGGGGAAAGGTTCCTACATCACAGCTGTCTGCTGAGAAGATCCTTCTTGTCCTCAGTTACTTTGCAGCTTCTTCAGCTCAGGGAGATCGGGACAGTGGTGAGTGTAATGGTTGTACTAACCACAAATCAAACAAGAGTGGTTTGTTTGAAGAGGTGGCATTTTGCTCTGCCATTGGGCATTTCTTGGCTCCTGGTTTTGATTTCGGTTGGAATTACCTCCAGCCTGAGATCATGGAGGGCATTGTTGGTTGTTGCCCCCTTGTCCAGGATTCCCTTTGGGCTTGTTTTTTCCTTTTTTCTTAACCACATTAGGAGGGTAGCTATCCTTGTTATATGGTTGGCCTGGTTGGTTTTGGGAAGGTTGCAAAAATTTCACCTGTGCATTATTCTGCATAGGCGGGAATTGTGTTGGGGACTGAGCATAACACGGTCCCTGGTTTGCAACTGGCTATTGGGGGGGATCTCTTCCATCAGTATGTCTATCTGCATACTTGGTCCCCTGAGCCAAAGGATAGGGTCTTCCATGGTGATACGACGACACCCTACTGGTAAAATTTTGCGGAGGCATGTGATGACTTTGATAACCGGGTTGTGGTATGTTATGGGTAGAATCATACATGTAACCGTGGTTTTGACTGCTGCTGCCTGGGTAACTTTGGGTCAATGACCCAATTAAACTTTCTGCAAAGTTCGACATGCCTATAAATTATTTGTAAGTTTGCAGGCATGGGGAATTTAGCAGGATATTGTAAATATACCCTGATTGCGTATAAATCAGCGCGAACTGTTGGGCCTTGTTGATGGCGTCCTCTTCGGATATGGGCCTTTTTTGTGCCACATCCTTTGAAATCTCTGCAATGAGAGTTTTTAGGAATAGGTCTAATAGTACTCAATTGTCAAGTTTGGCTTTACAAAAACTATGACACCGCCGCCATTCGTGGAGATGGTTTGAGATATGGATGGTGGGGGTTTGCCTAAAGTGGGTCAGTAACTCCATTCCGGAATCATGGTGAATGGGCAATTGAAAATAGGTCAGGAACGAAGTAGCGAGGGTGCTAAAGGTTCCATGTGTAGTAGAGGGTTGCTCCACATACCATTTCACTGCAACTACTGTCAGAGTACATTGAAACAATTTCAATTGAATAGTATCATAAACATTTTTGTTCGATGAGCACCACAGGTGGAAAGTCATGACATGATTTCCTGGGTCTTCCACTTGCTTTCCTTCAAACTTTGGAATGTCCGAAGGGAGCTTCGTGGGCATGGGAGGCCATATGGGGTTGTGTGTAATGGGGTTGTTCATCAACTTGGTTAAATCTAGTAGATTCAACGAAGCTAGAAAAGGTGATTGCGAGGTTGTAGCCATTGCAACTTTGAAAACACAAAGTTATAGTTAGGAATATGGTTTCTCTGCGACGTACCTTGCTGTGTATTCTACTGGCTTCCTGAATGGGTAGCACTCCTCTGCCCTTTGGGGGTTGTGGGAGGAGTGGTATGTGGTGTGGCGTTGGGAGACCAACCAGTGTTCCCAACTAAGGATGCCCCAATAAATGATGGACCAATAATGGTGGCAGCGTTCCGTCTTTGACGCATAAATGGCGAAAGAATTGGAACCCCTCTCGATAATGGGGGGAGGTCCAAAAGACATCTAGATCGACGAGGTCCCATTGGGTCCATTCTGGCGTCAACTAGGTATGGATTTGGAAATATTTGAGAGGATAGAGATTATAATCAAAGAAAAATTCCGATCACATACATAAAACAAAGTGAAAATAAAATAATTTTCCCTTTAAATTAATCCTATGTGATCAGTTAATCAAAAAATATGGTTTTTGTTTTTTTGAATATGATACTCAAATCCTAGAAGACCTAATCATCCTCACACACTCATATTTAACTGGGCCCTGAAAATATATCTTGTGAGTACTGGCACAACATCCTGTAAGAGCTAGGGACGCCCCTAGTCAACTGAAGAAAATCCACCAAGGTAAGGGTAGAGAATCTAGTGCTTGCTTGCATCGTCACCTATAGGGAAAGGATGCCCTAATTTTGGCCACTAAGTACCACTGTCCCAAATGAGAATTTGAGTCTTGGGCTTCTTGGTAGTTCAAATAATAGTATTGAGTATCAGTCGGGTCAGGTAGCCCCAACTGATACCGCATGCACTTCACCTTAGCCTAAGCCCCTCTGAATCGGGTCTCTACCACGCTTGAGTTTTATCTTCCGTGGGTTGATAGGTGGATTTGAAAGCTCCTTAAATAGTCAACTTATATGTTTCAAGATGAAGAATGATCAAGGTGGCTTATTGGATTCCTACCCCCTTGTTCTTAACTTAGGCTATAAATTATTTTGTGGCTCCCGTGGGGAGAATTTAGTGAGTTTTGTTAAGTTAGTTTTAGGTGTCTTTTCTTTGCTTAGTGTGTGGATGTGTGTGAGGAAAAGGTGAAAAATCACATAGTTTGAGCGTGTGGATATGAGATGATCCTTTTCAAAATCCCCTATTAAAATATGTTCTATTGTTCCTTGCTCAAAAGAAAAACATTTGTGGATATGGGCCGCTTTCAATTTTTTCCTAATTAATCTATGTGATCAACTATAGGGATATGGTGAGTTGTGAATATAAAGCATTCATATGATTTCCTAGGATCACCGAAGGGTGAAAAGGAAACAGAGATTACTTGCTCTTCTATCGACAATTCGATCCTTGTCCCGAAATCCTTGTGCAAAAATTGTACTAAAATAATGACTTTTACACTAGAAAAAGGAACTAGCTAAGCATGCGTGGACTTGGGCCACTTAATTTGGCTAATTATCTAGGTGTGTTGGTACCTAAATTTTCAAAACATAATTTTTTTTGGAATGAAAGTTAATTTCCCCCCTACTTAAACTATGTGTGAACTTTGCAAAAAACAACTTGAAATAAAACTAACACTAATCCTACGAAAATCAGCTAAGAGTGAGCTTTAGCAAGCTGTGGGGTATCTCAACCAGTGCTGGCAGATGTATTATGGGCTACCAGGCATTTTACAAGTAGGAAAAGATATAAATATGGGAGAAATTTCTCATTCTATCTTTTGCGTGCAAAAAGATGCAAGAGATGCGATGTCTGCGTGTAGGTAAGCTCTGAACACGCGCCCTGGGTGCGACTGTCTGAGGGAAATGTGCACAAATTCCTGCAAGAGTAATTTTTTGGAACTATCTTGCTTCAGTCTGTCACTTGGGATGAACTAGGGACTGAAGGAGAAAAAGGGGGAAATTTCAGCCCAACTCCAGAGCACAGACGGAGGTCTCTGCAAATAGACACAACCACATAAACTTGGAGATAAAATTTAGTGGAGTCGCCAATCCTATGTTAGTGTGTTTGGTAAACACATGTACGAAATAAAACCAAATTAAGGGGTGCGGTTTACCCTCTTAATTTTTTGGTCACAGGCATAAAAGATATGGAGTCAAGAAAGTTAATGGAACATGCTAGAACACAAACATACTAGATAGAGAAATAACATGCATATTCAAACACAAAAATTAAACTAAAACTAAAACAAATAATACAAAATCTCTAAATAGAGTCAAACAACTTCAATAATCCAAACGGAAGCGCTTACATCGCCTCTTATTGAGTGTTGTTAGGAAATGAGGATGAAAAGTTGACCCACTTTCCAAGGGGCCCTTAGAACTTGGGATTCTAAGTCCCGATGCAAGGATATCTTTACTTCCAAGCTTGCCTTGGCACAAAGGCTCCCTCTCTCTACTATGGTGGACTGAAGTTGTTGGATGGCCAAAAATTGAGTCCCCTCTATCTCTGCTCCAGATCACACACTGTTGGTATTTCTTGGGGCAATTCTAGCCAGCATAACAATGTGCTCTCAAGTTGTTCATCTCTTGGTGGCCGTTTATAAGAGAATTCAAATCCTCCTTCCCTATCTTGGTACATTGTGGATGGTGACCCAAGAGAGGGGGGTGATTCCATTGTGTGCCACATTTTTTCCATTGTCTGCTCCCTTGATGTCCTAAGAAGGCTTGGGTGGCTGTCCTTAGGCAGCTTCAAGTGTGGAATCAATGTCCTGGAGTGTGATTTTTGTGGTCTCGGAAGGTGATGTCTGCCACTCTCAAGATTGCATGCTTTTTGCATCAAAAGGCACACTAAGGCGTGCTTATTGAATGATTTTACGCACAAAAGGATTTATGACTTGTTCAAATTTGATTTTTCCTCGGACTTTAGAGATTTTAAATACTTTCCAAATTCTCTAATGTCTCTCATCCCTGTAAATCCTTCTGCCTGACATTAAATTATGTCGTCTTTGCTTGTACAATTTTCCAGTGTTAACAGTGCACCTATCAGCCCATTGTGCATTTATTAGCTTATTATGCCATGTCTTCTGGTTGTATTCTAGCAGCTTTTTGATAATGTTAAGAAAACTTATATTTGAAGATTCAAATAACTCATTACCCTGGGGGTAGTAAGTAGTTGAATGTTCTAGAGTGATATGATATTTGCTGTATAAATCTACCATTTTCTTTGACTTAAAAGCTATTGCATTATCTGTGAGAAGCTTACTTGGACATCCAAATCTTGTTAGTATATTGGTTTCTAGGAATTTGATAATCACAACATCAGTTCCTTGCCTTGAGGGTGTGGCCTCAATCCATTTGGTGAAATAGTAAGTGGCTGTGAGGATCCATTTGTGTTGGGATGAGGATGGTGGATGGATTTCTCCAATGAAATCCAAACCCCACTATTGGAAAGGGCTTTCAACGAATATAGGTTTCAAGGGTAGTGGCAGTAGTTTGCTCTTTACTTCAAAAACTTCGCACTTGTGGTAGGATGTAACTTTTTTATGGACACCAGGAAAAATGTTGGGCTAGTAAAAACCAGCTCTTAGGATCTTATTGGCAGTGGTCTTCCAATACAAATGTCCACTATAGTCTCCTTCAGGAATTATTGCATAGTTCTTTCTGCATCATCCTTCAATAAATATTTTAGTAAAATTCCATCATCATCTTTCCAATCTAAAATGCTATCTAAGATACAAAATTTCACTGCCTTTAGCTTAAGAAATCTAGCCTTTCTCTTGGTCAAACCAGGAGGAGCTAGTAAATTATATAATACAAAAATGAGGTCTGCATACTAGGGTGAGGTTGTAAAAACCTCATCTATTTATGGAGTCGCCTGCTCCTCTTGATCATCTAATACAGCTACAAAATTAATATCTAGAGCACGAAAATTAGACTCAATGATTAATTTGAATAGTCCTTGTCCCATGAGCTTAGTGGGTTTAATTTCAATGTCATATTCAAGAATGATGGAAATCCACTTACCTCTTTTACCATCCAGTCCATTTTGAGTCAGGATATCCTTAACCACATAATTTGGTACAAAATCAACTATGTGAGAATGAATAATGTATACTCTGAAATTCTTAATTGCTTTTAATAGACAAAATGCTTGTTTTTCCATTATGTTGTATTTTAATACAACATCTCTTAGAGCCGTGCTAAAGAAAGAAATGGGCAGCTAATATCCCTCATTGTTTTTATGTAAGAGAACTGCTGCAACAATGTATTCAGATGCAAATGAAAATATTATAAAATCTTTTGTAAAGTCAGGGATGATTAAGACTGGTGCTTTTTTTATAGCTTTCTTCACTTGGTCAAATGACTGCCTGGATTCAATATTCCACCTTATTTTTGTGTCTTTCTTTAGCATTGTTGTTATGTTCCTGAGTAGATCTGCCAAGTTGGGGATGAATATTCTTAGAAAATTTATTTTACCAATAAATGATTGAAGTTATTTAACATTTCTAGGATAAATTATTCTCAAGATGGATTCAATCCTACTGGGATCAATCCTAACACCTTCTTTGGAAATTATATGCCCTAGGAGTTTTCCTTCTTCAAGGCCATATAGTTTTTTCTTGGGGTTAAGTGAAATCCCAAACTTCCTACACTTCTAAAAAACTCTTCCCAAGTGTAAAAAATTCTCTTCATCTATTTTGGAATAAACTGTGATGTCATCTAAATATATGATGATAAATATTCCAATTTCATCAGCAAAAGCAATATCCATTTCCCTCTGAAATGTGGCTCCAACATTCATCAATCCAAAAGGCATCTTCACATACATGAAGGTACCCCATGGAGTAATAAAATTTTTCTTGTCTCAATCATCAGCATGAACCAAAACCTAGTTGTAGCCTGAGAAACCATCTAACAAAGAAATCCCACTGGAGCCAACTACCTTTTGCAAAATGTGGTCCATTTTAGGTAAAGCGTAATTTTCCTTTAGTTAGAATTTATTGAGGTTTCTAAAATATATACATAGTTTGACTTCACCTATTTTCTTCCTTGTTGGTACTATATTGGAAACCCACTTAGAGTACCTAAGAGGTACTATGATCTTAGCCTCATACATTTTCTTGATCTCTTTCTCAATTAAAGGCATTGATACTGGGTTTATCCTTTGGAGTTTTTTTTTAAAGGGTTTCAGATCTTATTTAACGGGAATTTTGTGTTGTATTATGCTGGTTTCATAATATTTTAGGTCTTCATAACTCCAGGAAAACACCTCAGTGAATTATTTGAACAGAGCAATGTATTTTTTCTTTTCAGCATGAGGTAATGATTTAGATAGTTTTATCATTTTTGGGTCTTTTTCACTACCAATATTGCATTCTTCTACAACTGCTCCTATGGGCTCAATCTTGGGTTTCTTGGCTACATCATTAAAGTCAAACAACTCTTCTAAGGGAACCAATCCTCTGGGTAAAACATTATCTTTTAATTGGAGTATTTCTAGTTCCTTTATTTTTTGATCTATTTCAAGCAATTCTACTTTATTTACATGATTATCTAACTGGTTTTCTAAATTAGAATGTAGAACTACCTTATATCCTAAATCACACTCTACTTCTATATTATGTTCTTCAAACTCATCCTTGGATTGCAGAAAATTTTCAATTTGTTTATCATTCCCAAAGACTTGCCAATATCTAACATTGTCTGAAACAATTCACCTGTCTTTCACTTGTGTATTGATGGTTGGGATGAGGCATTTTACAATTAATGGAAGAAAAAACAAGACTATCAGAAAGAATATTTTAATTTCTAGGGATCACAAAGAGGTCATATTCCACAAAACTCTCCAAAAAATCTAGAAAAACATTTATGTAGGCTCTAAACCTAGGATGTTTTGCAGTATTTTCTCCTTTTATCTATTTTATTATTAGCTTAGAATCCCCATGAATGAAAATTCCTTTAGCACCAAGTTTTTTCATTAACTGTAATCCTAATATTAATTCTTCAAACTCAACTATATTATTTGTGCATTGGAAGTTAAGCTTGTATGAATGTCCTTCGACATGATTAGTTCTGAGTTTGAAACCCAAAATCCTTATCGAGGGCCCTCTTTGCTACAAGCTCCATCAAAGTCCATATTCCAAAGAGGTTCATGATGTGTGTCATATTCCTTTGTTGTTGTTTGGTCTTCTTTTATTTCACAGATATCAATCTCTGAGTTTGAAATTTGAGTGTTGATGTCCCCATCATTCAAGAGAATGAATGAGTCCAGGTTTGAATGGATAGTGTAAAGAGGATAGTTGTGTGGCTTGTCTTAGATACTTACCATGAAATTCATCAAGGTATCCCAAAACAATCTCCTTTACTGACCAAAAACTGGTATGGTGCAAAAGGTGATGTTCATATGTAGGTTCCTTCCAACTTATCTTCCCATGAGTGTGATAACATCATGCCATACTTATGGGGTATATCTGCAACCACTATATCCATCACCAAGCTTTTGGCTGGAATTTGTGATAAAGTTACACATAGATCTTTGATAAGACCTAAGAATCTCACTTTTCTAGAATCAAAAGAGTATAAATCCTTGTATGGTCTAGTAATGTCAAGTCCTAATTTCTCCATGACATCCTTAGGCATTAAATTATGTGCAGCACCTGAATTTAACATGGCATTATGGATTTTTTTTCATGAATGTTTTGGCTAACATAGAAGGGAGGCACACCTCCTTCCTGAAGCTTGCCATCTACTTCTGTTCCAAATACAAGTTCAGGTTGGTGATCATTAAAATTGACTGTATCTGTAGTTTCCCCTATATTAAGAGCTTTCATTACCTGAGATCTATACATATTCTTTTTCACCAGCTCGATTTTGAGTTTTGCTAACTCATTTTCAATATTGAAGGACGTCTAAACTTTACTCATGTTTAGGAAATATAATTTATCAGCAACATATTTTGGGATAGGCTCTTTTTGGTGACCAATGGTTGGAACATCTGTCTGGGTTGTTTCTGAAGTAGTGTCAACTATATTTTTAGTAGGATTTTCTACTCTCTTTTTACCTGAAGCTTCAACAGTTTTCTTAGCAGAGGTATCCATGGTTTTCTTAATAGGGGTATCATAATTTTTCTTACTAGGGGTCTCTGTGGTTTTATTACTCCTAAGGTGTAATATCCCCAAATGGGAAAACTCAACAATACATGCATGAAAAACGTATTTTTCAGAAATATATGCATTAACATAAAAATGCAGCCCATGGATCCATTAGATCTAACATTATAGCAACCACATCTAAAAGGAAATAAAAAACAAATCATTATAGCCTAGTTAAACAGGCCTCCCATGCTCAAAACAACCCAAAATCCCTAAAAACCTAAGAATACTGTGACATAGAAATACTGTAGAAAGAGATAGTGCAGTTTCTAGAGGGTTTATACTAAAAAATAATAAGAAAAATCAGATCTACTATTATATTTATCAATGAAGCATAAAAACAAAGATCTAGTCTCTTTTATATAGATCCAAGATGACCCGGGAAGGGTTTCTTGACATAAATGATATACATGAAATTCTTTGCTGCAGATCTATGGTTGAAGAACTGCATAAATATGGCTGATCATGCAAAGAAATGGCAATATAATCTCCTACTATCTTTCCAGGAAGTAGAATGAACCTCCTTCAGGGAAACTAGCTCAAAATACAAGGGATTAAACCCCTCCATTGCAATACCTTAAGAAATAACGCAGTTTCTGAAAGGGACTGTGCTGTTTCTGAAGGTGAATTCTTGGCCTAACACCAAGTAGTGGAAAATATAGCACAAAATTCTCTCCTCATATTCCTTAAACAAGATCTCCAAGCAAGAGTGAGGAATTCCCGCATGAGAAAACCCTTGCACTAAACAGTGCAGCAAACTTAACTAATCAATCAAAGGATGTAGAAAGTATAAAAAAACCACATAAAAAATATAATCTTCAATCATAATCATATGGTTTCCATTCCCTTCATTATATAGTTGATGAGCTTCCTCACCAAGGGTCCCACCCAATTATGAGGTTGCTTCCATGCAAAGGCTCCTCCACCAAAATTACACTGTCTCCATTAGTCTTACTCATATTTTTACTGTGCCATTGATTTAGTCAACCTTGCTTGGATCAAACTTGACTGGATCTTCATGCATTGTTTCTTCTCAAACTTAAGGTGTCTTCATTTTGACTAGCTAGATTGATCTTCATTCAAATTGAGTTGTATTTATTTAGGATATGATATGACAAGTGTTTTCCCCAACACTTGTTTGCTGCCCCATCCTTCTTGCATGCTTGGAGAAGGTATATAATGGTTGGTGTTAATGAATCACACCATGAAGAGTACATCGTCTCCCCAACATCTTCTAAGGAATGGTCAACATCACCATTGTCCATGGCTCCAAGTGGCCCATGAAGCCCATAAGAAAAAGTGCCACCTCTTGGAGCAAAGACCTATACATGAGTGTTAAGAAATTAAAAACATATAGTAGATACATCATGATGTTCAAAAATACAAGTTTCACCATACACTCGATTCAAATCAGTGAGGTAACTCATGGATGAGCTCCTTCTCACACCTAATAAATAAGGAGGTGGTAATGATAACTCTTTCCAAGAGTTATGTTCCTCCTCCACCAGCAAATGATATATGCACTTCCTCATATGAGAGTGCATCTCCTCTTTGAATTTTACCCACATGAATCCATCTAAGATAGTATGGTATGTTTTAATGAAGCTAATGTGTTTAGAAAGCAAGATTTCATAGGCTACATTAAGTAGTTTATACTTGAGCTTGGAATCTTTAGTTAAGTAGATCTGATCATGGAAATAAATGACTCCATCAACTAATTTATACCTCCCATCCATCAATTTCCCATCAAGAACCTTACATGTGAAGAGGTCCTTGGAATATTCCATCAAAGTTGGGACTCCCAATAAGAATCTAGGCTCCCAAACAATGACAGTGCTATAGAAATCTAAAATGCAGCCCCTGTCATGACATGGCTCTCCTCTTTGTCATACTTGATGCCAAAGTCACATGTTGGAGTATTATCAACTTTCTTTTGCTGCCCCTCTTGCAAATGATCTTACTCAAGGCAAGATTGAAGTTCATGGAAGCTAACCTCCTTTTGAAAGGGTCCTCTCTTCCAAAACTTCCATAGTTTTACCCATGCATAAAGAGTGGTAATACCCTCTTGTCATATTCAAAAATATTCATTATGTATAGAAGTATCTTTTGCTGCTCCAAAGCTATGGAGTGGCCTTTTGATACCATGCTGATGTCAAAACAGATTTTTGAATTCTTCTTTTCTAGCGCAAATAGATGAGTGGAAGATAACAAAGTCAATTTCAGAAAATTGCTCAGCTCTCCTTGGAATCCATCAGTAGTTCTTAGTGCTGTGGTAGCTCCCCTCAACCTCCTTCCTTAGAAAAATATGTCACTGCTGCACATATTTTAGAGAAAACTTTAGTATTCCTCCAATCAGGAGGTCTCCCTGGTGGAATGCCTCTGTGTAAAGAGACATCAAGGTATAGAGCAGGATGTATATGTGTATGGATAGATTTGTCCTTGCCTTCACTACAAAAATCCTCCTTCCTCCTTTGTGTATAAATCTTCTAAAATAAAGAAGGATGTGTACTCCTCATCATGTGATGCTTGTCCTCCCCTTTATCTCCTTCTATCTTCAGGATCTCACCATTTTCTAATGATGGCACATGATGGACATGCATTGCGCCATGATCTCTACATGTGAGATTCTTTGGAACTCCTTGCAAGAGTGCAAGAGTTTCTCTTCTTGGAGCCAATTCTCCATCTTCCTCTTCCTGAGGTACTAGATGTGCTCTTGATATGACAACGTTGTTACCTCCAACCTTCTCTTCCTCCTCATCAATAGTTGAAAATGCCTCATCATCAATAAGAGACATTATATCTTGGTATTCCCTTGAAAGAGGAACCTCCATGTCTTTCTCTTGAGAAGAAAGCTCATCATGCAATGGGGATCTTTCCTTTGGCAAAGTATCATACAAGTTTTCATCCCCTTTGTTAGAGTCGGTCTGGTCATCCCTCCGTCAGAGATCATTTCTCTTATTGCATTTCATTTTTAGGTGTCTCATTTAGTTCATTTATCTGCATTCCATTAGAGGCATGCCATAATCTGACGGAAGGGCTTTCTCAGTCATACCCCTCATGCCTTGTACCTGCTGGCCCAGGTCTATCCATCAAATCAACTCTCAAAAGCCATTCATAGTCCTGCTTTGTCTCTTGGTCAGCAAGAGTCATTTTAGGGTTTCTAGGTCATATTAGGTCTAGGGTTTGTCAATTCAGTCTACAAAAAATAGCCAAGAGTTTTGTCATTCAACGCAAAAATAAAAGGAAACAAGCAAAAACAGAGTTAAGTGAAAAGTGCCAATGTCTGCGAAATTGCAAAGGCGGGTTGTTTCTAAAGGAAAATCAAAGTCCATGATATATAAGACATTTTTTGTGTTTAAACAATCCATTTACACGCCAAAGGTAAGAGAGAAGCCAAGTCAAATTTGAAGGAGCGAAAGTATTTGTTAAAGGCTGGACTGTGGGCAAATTTCAGTGTCGCGGCGCATTGGGTAACTGGTGCAGCGCACTGAAGGTGCGCGACGCATTGAGCTGTTTTCCACTGTGTTAATCTGCTCCTACGCGGCGCATACAGCCTACGTGGTGCACTGAGTGTGCGTGCGACGCACAGGGCCGACACCCCAAATTTCATCAGTACAGCCAACAAATCTCAAAATTTTCGGTCCTATTTGTTCCATGTAAGTTCAAATCATTTTTCTATCGCCATTATTCAGTGTTGGGTGTGGTTTGGAAGGATGGTTTTAAGATTTTGAATGCCAAAACTCAAACCTTCTTATCTTGTTGAGAAATGCTCCCATAGTGTTTGAAGTTGGAATTTTAAACTTGTTTTGGTGTTAACCATTATATTCCCATCACTTTGTTTTTCTCTTCCCCTCACTATTCTCTAATTCATCACTACAGTCACTCCCAAGTCCTATTATTCCTATCCCTAACCCCTACCATTCCCTATCACTCTCCTTCTCTCATTTCACTTATAAAATCCTCAAATCCCCAAACAATCAAGTGACTATCCCTTATCCATATATTATCAAATATCACTTGATTAAACTCCATTTTTCCCACTACACATATTTCCCACAGTCCCCTATTGACTTTGACATATTTGACAATCGAGACAAAGACACCAAACTCTTTATATTCACCTCAGGCAACATATATGAAGAAGGCATCGAGGAAGGCGTGAAAAGACATGATCTTGGCTAAAAATTCATTGGCTAAGCATGATACGTGATGGAGGACCTTTAGTCCAAGTTTCAAGGAATTTGGAGAAAATTTTGTCATTTTTGAAATTTTGGTCGCAAAACAGATTTTTCCGCCCAACGCGTCGCGCCACTTGGCGCGCGCTTATGATTGGGACATCTTCTGGAGGAAAACTTGATATTTTTGGATTTTTTATGAAACTTTATGCATTCTCAGGAATGGCTGAGATATTTCATCAAGTTCTGGGTGGCCTAAAGGGTCAAAAACACCTTGAAAATGGCCTTTCTGCCACCTTTTGCACACACGGGAACCAGTCTTGGGAGATTGAAGTTTTGGAGGGGAAAATGACATCCAAATCCAAAAATTCTACTTGGTTTGGATAGTTTACAGGAAAGGCTTTCCAAAGAGCTATCATGAGCTCAATTTGGACTTCGGGAAGTGCCTCAAAAACAGGATCAAAGTGGAGCGACGCATTGAGTTTTTGGGCGCGGCGCATAGAGAAATTTGGCCTCATTTTGACTCTTCAGCTCAGAAATTCGCTCAATTTTGACTAGTTTTGCTTTTTGATGTAACTATTGATATATCTTGATGTAATTTGATGATTATGATGTAAATTTGGCTCATTTTTACTTGTTCTAGAGGATTCATTCACTAAAAGGTGAAAATTAAGTGAATGGATCAGTTTCCTAGCATATAGAGGCAAGTTGTTTGGCTGCTTAGATTTCTGTTCCATGTTTAGAATTGGTTGAAACAGCTCCTAGAAGGATGAGATCGACCCCTAGAGGCATGGGAAGAGGTTAGGATGGTCTATATATTGTATTTTCTGAAACATTTTCAGGGTTGGACTCTTGGGAATAGTTTGGCACCTCACTGTATATTCATTTTAGCATTTTTGGCAAAGGAAAGACCAGGGTTTTGCAGCACTTGTTGGGATCCTTGTGGCTCTGAGTTTTGACGATTTTTTTCTCCATGTATCTGTAAGTTTCATTAATTTTATATTTATGCCATTTCTGTTCTCTTTGTTGCTGAATTAAACAAATGAGTAACTAAGGTAGAATTCATTAGTTTGCTGGTGCTCTGCCTTAAACTTTTGTTTAGTTTTATATGTTTTCCTCCATTTGAAGAGGATCCTTGCACATTATTTCCCTCTTAAGCTCCTCAGCAGTATTTTCTATCCATTCATTGAATCTAAGACATCAAAGCCATTGCTTTCCCTGCCCCAACTTGAACTCTGCAAGAATTTGGCGTCATCCCCAAGCCCAAAATTGCCTTTCCCTTTTTCAACAAAAAAACTCCAAAAAATCATTCCAAACTCCTTGATTAATATACCTAGCCTAAAATTAGCACTCATTTCAGTCATCTCAAGGCCTATTGATACATTTTTCCTGAGATTGACCCGGAGAGAGCCCTCTCCTGTTCTGGTAGGGCTAGCTACCAGACTGAGTGTGGTTTGGTGTTACCCTGAATCCCGCCTTCCTTTAGCCTGAGGTGGATTTGGGCTCTAACACCCTTCAATGGTTTTCTGAAATGGATTTGGATTTATATATCCTCCCAAATCATGCAAAGGTTTTGTTTGATAGGATTTGATAGTCTCCATAGAAGGTGTTTCATTTTATTTTTAATCAAAACTTTCCACTATTCTTCTAATGAACTTTGCATAAGTATATGGATTTGCATTCTTTAAGGAAAAATATTCAAACAACCACCAAGCATAAGCCTTACCCTCAATATGCAGCGCTGCTACTTTGATGGCTTCCCTTTCTGAAACTTGATGTTGTTGCACATAGGTGTCTAGTTCCTTCACCCAAACCCTCACTGGACATTTAGGTGATCCATAAAAAGTAGATAGAATGAATCTACCCACACCATGCTGTTTTCTCCTTCTGCTTCTTTCCTCCTTGATCTTGCAAAACCCTTGGAAGTTCAAGTGATATTTGAACCCCTCAGATTGAGCTTCATACCCTTGCAAATAATCACCAAGAGTCTCCCTCTTTGGCACATCTTCTTTCTCCATCTCATTTGTCTTGAACATATGGCTGGTAGAGAATTTTAAATCTGATGGTGTGGCTAAATACTCACACCCATGATATGAGGAATTATATTTTCCCTCATGTATAGATCTTATAGATCTTGTTGAGGGATCTCCATGTTTTTCCCTCCTCATTTCTTTGATGTCCTTTTTGATGCCATGCAAAGTGTGTAAAAGAATCTTTGAGAACTTCTTCCCTCCATAAAACAAGGGTTTTCCTTGATCCCTTATGTGGATCCTCTCCTTCCCATGAGAAGACTCCATAATGGTTGAAGAACATAGGCTGAGCCAAGATTAGGGCTCCGATACCACTATAATATCCCCAAATGGGAAAAATAAACATTACATGCATGAAAAACATATTTTTTAGAAATATAAGCATTAACAGAAAAATGTAGCCCATGGATCCATTAGATCTAACATTATAGAAAGCACATCTGAAAGAAAATCAGAAAAAAATCATTATAGCCTAGTTAAACAAGCCTCCCATGCTCAAAACAACCCAAAATAATTGAAAACCAAAGAATAATGCGACACAAAAATACTGTAGAAAGAGACAATAAAATTTATAGAGGGTTTATACTCAGAAATAGTGAGACAAATCAGATCTTCTATTATGTTGATCAATGAGGCATAAAAATAGATATCTAGTCTCTTTTACATAGATCCAAGATGACCCGGGAAGGGTTTCTTGAAAGAAATGATATACATGAAATTATCTAATACAGATCTATGGATGAATCACACTATATGGCTGAATCACTACATAAATATGGCTGAGCATGCAAATAAATGGTAGTAGAATCTCCTACTAGCTTTCCGGGAAGTAGAATGAACCTCCTTCAGGGAAACAAGCTCAAAATACAAGGGATTAAACCCCTCCACTGTAATACCTTAAGAAATAACACAGTTTCTGAAAGGGACTGCATTGTTGCTGAAGGTGACTACTTGGCCTAATTCCTGGTAATGGAAAATATAGCACAAAATTTTCTCAGATTTCTTAAACAAGATCTCCAAGCAAGAGTGGGGAATTCCTACATGAGAAAACCCTTGCACTAAACAGTGCAACAAACTTAGCTAAACAAACAAAGGATGTATAAAGTCTAAACAGACCACATACAAAATATAATATTCAATCATAATCATATGGTTTCCATTCCCTTCATTATATAGTTGATGAGCTTCCTCACCAAGGGTCCCACCCAATTATGAGTTTGCTTCCATGCAAAGGCTCCTCCACCAAAATTACGTTGTTTGCATTAGTCTTACTCATATTTTTACAATGTTGTTGATTTATTCAACCTTGACTGGATCTTCATGCATTGTCTCTTTTCACATTCAAGGTGTCTTCATTTTGAATAGCTAGATTGATCTTCATTCACATTGAGCTGTCTTTATTTAGGATCCACTCCTCACATATTAATGCTATTGATTTGGTCAAACTTGAATTTGTCCACACATTTTAGATTATGTTCACACATGAGGATGTTTGATCTGGTTATTAACATGATCCCTTTCTACATTATGAGGGATTTTATGCCTACTTAAACAACTTATGATCCTCCTTGCCCATTTATTCATCTAACTAGATATTGAAAGCAAAATTAATATTCCTATTAGCTGCATGCTAAATTAGGAATATTACATAAGGTTGTATTGTCTATGAGCTTCCATGATAGCATTCTCAAAACCCTGTTTATAATCATTTGATTCCTCAGAATCAACTTTTGTCTGAGACAACTGGAAAAGTTCTTGTTCCTCTTGATTAAGAAATACTGTGTCATCATCATTTATTCCCATCATATTTATTTGATTGTCCTCTACAACTTCAATTGTTTCACCTTCATCATCAAAATAATTTTCTTGGAAAGGAGGTCTGATTTGTTGCTCTGGTCCCTTTTGTTCCATTTGTTTAATTTGTGGTGGATATCTCCTAACATTTTGGTTTTGGTTTTGTGTACCAGGTTCATTTTCTCTTAGGGGAGTTCTATCTGTCAAACTGATGCTCTCCATCATTCTCTCCACTGTTCTAACCAAAGAACATATCTTAGCACTAGAAGAAGATGTCGGTGGTTCCTCTTTCATTGTCACTCTCCTCTCTGTTCTCATCCTAGATCTTTTAGCTAACAAATTATCCTCAACACTCACCACATCTCTTTGCATTTATTCTAAAGTTGCAGAGTTTTTCTCTCTTAACTGGTAAGACATATCTGCCTCCAAGCGATTAGGGAATCTTATCAAGGCTAAACCTTGAGGGGGTTTAAGGTTTGCATAAATTGCATTATAAAAACTATTGAATATGGTGAAATAATGCTGGACACTTTCCCCCGGTGCCCTCCTAATACTTTCTTATTTTGATAAAAATTGAAGGGGGTTCTGTTAACTTCCCATCTATTAAGGAACGTCTGATGAAATGCAAGGAGATCATTATTGCTAGTAGGTGGTAAGGCTTTGAACCATTTTCTAACTTCTCCAGTAAGAATTTGAGTGAATAATCTCATCTTAACATTTTCTTGATCCACTTCTTGAAGATAAAAAACATCATTCATCCTATCAATGTGTTGCTAGGTAGTTATGGGTCACGTACCATCAAATTGGGGTATCCTAGTTTGATAGACCTGTGGAATATTTTCCAAAGGAGCATTAAGAACTAGAGGAGCATATCTTGCTGCCATGATTGGTATGTGAGGATGGATAATAGGTGGAATGGTTAAAAGTGGAGGTTGAGTTGAAGGTGGAGGTTGGGTTGAAGGTGGAGTTTGGGTTGCTTGGTGAGAAACCATGGGAGTGGTAGTGGAAATTATAAAAGGAGTGGGACTGGATGACCTTGGATGAACATACTGAGATGAACTGGATGAAACTGCAAAAGTCAAGGCAGAGATTTCAACAGATTGATAGATGAATGCCTCGCAGATATATAGGTCAAGATTTGATACTAAATCTTGTAATTTATCAAAATATTGAAGGATTTGAAGATCTGGAATAGGTTGAGAAGACTTTCCTTTAAATGAATGACGTTGTAAGGTAGAATAGTCTACCATAGTTTGGTCCACCCAATTTTTTGACTTAGTCCTAAATAGGCTATGCTCAAATGGAAAATCAAACTCAATATCCTGTAAAGTAACAAATTTCTTTGGAAGAGAATCTGCCCTAAGGAGAGGACTACTACTTCCTTGACTCTTGGCTAAAATTCTCCTCCTCAACAATTTTTCAGGGTCATCTACAATAGTTGAAGGTTTAGGATTAGGATGAGATCTAGTATAAGCTCTTTTTGCAGCCAAAATTAAAATTTAAAACACAGAAACACACTATTATTTACAAAGGTACATAATATTTGAAATATTCCTAAAATAAATTTATTTTAACTAGCGAAATGAATTTGCAGAAAGTTATAGTATTTTTGTTCCCTAATATGGCCGCCACTATGTTTTCGCTCTATAATTTTTTAGATTGTGAGAGTAAACACAGAAGTAACATCAAAACCGATTTTAAGTCTAGAAGCTAGCCCTTCTAAACTCAGAGAGGAATTTCTATGTAAGATTTAGCTTTATTTTCTTTAAATTTTAGGCTAGTTATGACTATGAAATTATTTTTTTGTTTGTAATTGATTTGATTGATCTGGTTGATTAAATGATTATAATTCCATTGGGCTATGGAGGCTATAAAATAAACATGGATCTATATCAAATTTTAAAGGAGTTTCACAGTGCAAGATAGTTGAACTAGTTGGATCTTTTAAAATTTAAAATGATATGGAATAGAAGAAAAGCAAGATTCAGTTAAAACTAAAGAGGAATTAAGAATTCCTTAGTTTTACTTCAGAAGAAAAACATTAAAATAAATTAAAACCATAGCTAGGGTGTATATTTCAACAAATCATGTTCATCACCATTTTTGTAAAGTAATTAAGATTTAAGAAAGAATAGTAATGGCAACAATGAAATAACACATAAACGAAGAGAAGCACTTCACCAATTTGTCCAACACATGAATCCCATGAAGAAGTCCTTGTATTAATGATTAGTCCATCAACTGGAAAAAATACAATAGCTTACAGAAAATAATACTCAACAATCAATCCATAATACTTCGAAGTGTGAAGTATTTATAACAATATTTACAAAAATCCAATCAAAACTGATAGGGTATATTTAGCAAAATCTAAACAAATTATTTATTCTACAAACTAATAGGATAGGTGGAGACAGTATTGAGAGGTGGCTTTGATTTGGAGGAAGTTGTATTTGAGTTGTCCTTTTTTTCTTTGTTGCATTGGCTGATAATCTGATTCCCTTTTTCATCTGCCTTGTTAGGTTCTGATTCAAAGTCTGAGCATATATCCAATTCATAAGCCTTCAGCTCATCCACGAGTGACTGCTTGGCTCGACACTCACTTTTGTGAGTGGAGCTCTAATGGAACTCACACCACTTTCTTGTGTCCTTCTTTGGCTTCATAGTGTTGTTCTTTACTTGCAGCTTTGGCGGGTTATCATGGGCTGCTCCGTCTTGTATTTGTCCTTTGTTCTGTAGTTTGGGGGCATCTTTCCCTTACTTCTGATTTGCAGATCCAAAGTCTCACTTCTCCTTTTTTAACTTCTGCTCAATCTTGGCAGCATACGGGTATGCTACACCAAGCAAGGAGATGTAGAGGAACTCCATTTCCTGTTAAATGCATATGTGTAGACAACTACAGTACTTCAACACCAAATTTTTCTTCGAATATTTGATACCAATTTTTTGTGTAGGGTATGGAATAGATTCATCAGCTCATGCACCTCTTGATATCTTTGTTGCCACAACGTAGTCCATTATATGTACTTTCCATCATAGATCCACAAGGGATAATATTGTTCCTTAATGGCATCTCAGAAAGAGTCCCAAGTGGGTGTGGCCAAAAATAGAGATTTTTCCCTCTCGTCCTTTTTCTCACAGTAGGTTTCCCACCAGTCCTTGACATAGGGGATGAATTTGAGGAGTGAAAAAGTAATATTTTCCTGGTTTGAAATTCATGAACTAAGAAATAGTATTATGATATATTTAACCATATATATACAATTCCTGCATCTATTTTTACCTGTAATATTCCTTTTCAGGAATTTCTGCAATATCTCCAATGGGGATGCTGTATAAGGAAACCAGTGCAAAAATAACACAGTCTAGGGCTTGGATCATTTAATATATGCTACATGTAGCTTAAATATAGATTGGAATCAGAAAAAAATCATTCTAGCTACTCTATACAGATCTCCCCAACTCATGTATGCATAAAAACACCCAAATCCCACTGCTTCATAAACTATAAATGCCGGAGACTGCAACAGCTTTATTTTTATTATAGAATCTACAAAAAAAACAGTTTAACACATATTTAGAGCTTTCATTAAGCATGGAATCATAAATTAGAGGTTAGACCTCTTTTACAAGCACCTCAGACTGCCCCGGCAAGGGTTTCTGGTAAAATAGTAACATAAAAATTGGCTCTGCAGAAAATAACACTATTCCAAGAAACAATATATAAATAAAGACAAAATATGATTTTAAATGAACAAAAAATACAATATTTGGCCCAAGGCCTCTCTCAATAGATCTCCCGGAGTGAAATAGACTCCTCCTCTTCTGAAACAAGCACAATTAGAAAGATGCAACCCCAGCTACTGCAGCTGCTGCAGAAATAACACACTCACTAGGAGTGACTGCACTGTCTAGAGTAGAGGATGGTTCCCCTCTAGATAGATGATGAGAATTGAACTCAATACCTCCTTAGATCTCCCAATCAACTATATCAATGGTGAAGATAAAATTCCTGCATGAGAATCCTTGGCACTAAGTAGTGCTGCAACTCTGGATAAACAACTGAAATTTCCAAATCAGTCATAAGACTGAGACAAGAAGAATGAATGAATCATTTTCTTCTATCCCCTCCTTTTTATCCTTGATGAGCTTCTCCATCTCGGGCCCCACTCATTGGTGATGTATCTTCCTTGAGAAGTTTCCTCCTTCAAAATTGCCCTGCCCTAGTAGCTTTCCCTCCTTTTGTGACAACATTGTTGACTTGGTCAACTATAGTTAACTCCTTTCTTTTCCCCTCTTTCACACTAAAGATGCTTTATTTAATCCTCCTACCTCAATCCCTTTTCACACTGGGATAGGTTTTATTGTGTTTCCTACTTCTTATTTCAAAAATGGAGAAATTATAATGTTCCAAGTAGCAGTGGCTAATTGGGAACATTACAGTCCTCCCCGCTCAAAAGTTTCTTGTCCACAAGCAACCGAAAATAAGGATGCTGCAAGATCTTCTCTCCCTCCCAAGTGGCATCCTCATCTGGTAGATTCCTCCATCGAATAAGATATTCCTTGATAACTCTATTTCTCAGCTGCTTCTCCCTTGTGTCTAAGATTGATTCTAGCTGCAAGATCAAGTGGCCCTCATCATCAATAGGGGGAAGTTACATGTTGGCAACTACATTACTCCCAATGGCCTTCTTGAGGCAAGAGACATGGAAGATATTGTGGATCTTGCTCCACTTAGGAAGCTCCAGCTCATATGCTACCTTACTAATACATTTGTTCACCCTGTATGGCCCATAGAAACGTGGTTTGAGCTTTTCAGCTCCCTTCACCTTGAGTGTGGACTGTTTGTAAGGTTGAAGACGTAGGTAGAAAAGATCTCCCACCTCAAACTATCTCTCTATCCAACCACGGTCTGCATAAATCTTTTGCTAGTTCTGAGCAGTGGCAATGTTGTCTTTGAGTGCCCTGAGTATGTCTTGGTTCTCTTGAATCCAGTCCCTTGCCCTTGGAGCTTTACTTGCTACAAACATAACATCAGCAAATGAGAATGCCTCATACACATATAAGGCTTGGAATGGAGACATTCCAGTAGAAATATGGTGAGTGGTGTTGTAACAATACTCTCCCAAGTGGAGCCAATGCAACCAAGATTTCTGCTACCCTGCCACATAGTTCCTCAAGTAGCCTTCTAGCCACTTGTTCACTATGTCGGTCTGCCCATCAGTTTGGGGGTGATAGCTAGTACTTAGAGTCAAATCAATCCCCACTAAGCGGTTGTCCTGATCACTTACTATGGTCCTAGGGAGACCATGGAGTCTAAATACATCTCTGAAGGAGAGCTTAGCTACCTGTGAAGTAGTATAATGTGTAGAAATGGCAAAGAAATGAGAGTACTTTGTTAGTCTATCAACAACAAAAAAGATACAGTCCTTACCCTGCACTGTCGGTAAGCCGGTGATGAAGTCCATAGAGATACTTTCCCACTTCCCATCTGGAATAGGTAGTGGCTGCAACAATCTAGCAGGGTAAGTGTGTTCTCCCTTATTCTGTTGCAAAATGGTGCATTCCCGGACATGCCGGAGCACATCCTCCTTGCGACCCTTCCATGAGAATCCCTCTCTGATAGATCTGTAAGCATTTGTGAAACCTTGATGCCTGGCAAGTGGTGAATCATGTGAGGCTAATAAGATCTTCTCCTTGAGCTTAGAATTCTTAGCCAAGTAGATCCAATCCTTATGATAGATAACCTCATTCATTACTCTAAACCATTCATCTGATACGACCCCATCAAGTATCTCACATGCAAATTCATCTTTGGAATACTCAACTAAGAGTTGAGCCTTCCAATTTGCATCCATGCCCCTTAAGGACAGTGCTGTAGGCCTCCTAGATAGTGCATCAGCTACTATATTGCTCTTCCCTTTGACATATTCTATGCCAAAATCATAAGATTGGATTTTTCTCACCCACTTCTGTTATCTCTCCTGGAGTTGTCTCTATTCAAGGAAGAATCTACGACTATTGTGATCAGTCTTCACCTTGAACTTATTTCCCACCAAGTATTTCCGGAATTTGGCTAATGCATGCATGATAGCCAACATTTCTTTATCATACATGGGGTATAACCTCTCATGAGGGAGCAAATTCCTACTCTCAAAGGCTATAGGATGCCCTCCTTGCATCAAGACTGCCCCAATACCTTCACCTGATGCATCACATTCTAGCACAAAAGGTTGAGAAAAGTCAGGTAAAACCAAAATAGGACAACTACTCATTACCTATTTGAGCTTATCAAAAACCCTCTGTGCTGTAGGGGTCCAATGGAAAGCTCCCTTATTTTTCAAGTCTGTGAGTGGTGCTGCTAGTTGTGAAAATAATTTCACAAACTTTCGGTAATAAGTGCATATGCCCACAAACCCTCTGAGTTCTGTAACATTACTAGGTTCAAGCCAATATATGATAGCCTGGATCTTCTCCTCATGTACTCTCACTCCATCCACTCCTATGATATGCCCCAAATACAACATCTCTGTGAGGCCAAATTCACATTTGGAGAGCTTGGCATAGAATTTTTTCTCCTTGAGGATATGTAAGACTGTCTCAATATGCTGCAAGTGCTCCTCCCAAGTGCGGTTGTAGATAAGAATATCATCAAAGAAGACCAATGCAAATTTTCTCAAATGATCATGGAAGATGTGGTTCATGCAAGATTGGAAAGTTGCTGGAGCATTAGTCAATCCAAAGGCATTACCAGAAACTCAAAATGCCCATAGTGACACTTGAATGCTGTCGTGGGAATATCTTGCTCCCTCACCTTGATTTGATGGTACCTGGACCTCAAATCAATCTTGGAGAAGTATTTTGATCCCCTTAACTCATCCATGAGTTCATCTATCCTGGGTATAGGGTACCTGTTCTTCATAGTCTTCTTGTTCAAGGCCCTATAATCATTTCACATCCTCAATGTGCCATCTTTCTTCTTTACCAAAACCACCAAGGAAGCAAAAGGACTAGTACTAGGCCGGATGTGTCCTAGTGCTAGCAGCTCTTGGATAAATCTTTCAATCTCATCCCTATAAGCCTTTGGATGCCTATAAGGAGTGGTGATTACTACTTGGACCCATTGTTCCAACTCAAGGGTGTGTTCAAACCATCGGTCAGGAGGCCTCCCTGGTGGGATATCCCCAAATACTGTAGAATACCGGTCCAAAAGAGACTGAACATCTGGATGTATTGGGGAGTCCTTGCCCTTCACCTCTGATATATGCAGCTCCACTGCCCATTCAACATCCCCTCTACACAGATCTGCCTCCATCCTATGTGTTGAAACAACCTGAGGGGGATATGTGTTTATACCCTTGATTCTTTGTTGTTGGCCATCCTCCCCTCCAGTCCATTCCATATCCAAAGTTATCCAGTTAGTGGTAACTCTCCCAAGAGTGATTAACCACTGGACTCCCAATATGACATTGGTATCTGGAATATCTACCACAAAGAAGTGGGATGTCAATGTATAGGTCCCCATAGTAATGGTTAGTGCTGAAACATACTTGGCACATTGCAGGGTCATGGCTCCTGGAACCAAAACTAAAAATTCGTCAAACTCCTCCATGGGAATTCCTCTCCTATGTACCAACGGTGCATCAATAAAATTACGAGTGGTTCCACCATCTATCAATACAGAAACTCTTTACCCCATGATGGTGCCTCTCACCCTCAAGGTCAGATACTTTGGGACTCCTCTTAACGCTGCAACAGCTCCCCCTCTTGGAGCAAAGTCTTCTATAGATTGTATAATGCTGGCATCCTTCTTGGAGAAGGTCTTGACATGATGTGTCCCCCCTGTAACACATTTCCCCTCCAAATCCTGAGCAAGGATTGTCTCCCTTGGTCTTGAGTGAGTCTTTTGCTGCAAAAAGTTTCTTGCCCTGGGCAAGATGTGTTGTAGATCTCTAGCTTTCTCCACAACTTCAAGGAGTGTGGTTGGTTTGGTAGACTTGACCAACCCTTGTACTGGTTCAGCCATCCCATTCAAAAACATGCATACCTTCCTACTCATAGGGAGGTTGGATACCATCACTTAAAGCTACAAATATTCAGTAATGTAATCCTCAAGATCTCCCTCCTGCTTGAGCTTGGTTATCTTGGCAAAGTGGGCTTTCGGATCCCTTGGATCAAACCTCTCCACTAGCTTCTTGGTGAAAGCTAAGTATGAAGTGATATGATGATGCCAAAGTGTGTTCAATCCATGAAACCACCAATCTTGAGCTTCCCCTTCTAGGTGCAACACAGCTATCTTGATGGCTTCTATCTCAGAAACCTTGTTGAGCTGGAAGTATGTGTCCAGCTTCTCCACCCATGCTTTTGCTGTGTACTTAGGTGTCCCATAAAATGTGGGCAAGAATAACCATACCATACTGCACTATAGGGCTGATCCTTGCATCAAGTTATCCTCCTTTTGATGAGGATCAATCCTCCTTCCATCCTTGATCTGGCAAAACTCCTGAAAGCTCAAGTGCTTCTTGAACCTTTGAGACTGGAGTTCATATTCTTCAAAATATTACCCCATAGTGCCCTCCTTATCTCCTCCAGTTAGAAATGAAGGCATGGTAGAGCGTTGTGATGCATTTGAATGCCCCATGCTATTTGCAGTGCTGGTGCTTGCCTCATGGCAAAACCCTAAAGAGTCCTCTTCATGCCTCATCTCCATAAGATCCCTTGCAATGTTCTGCAGGGTTTTAAGTAATATATTTAAGATTTCTTCCTTCTCCATGATGAATATAAATCTCCCCCCCACTAGCTGAGCCAAGAGTAGAGCTCTGATACCACTGTAATATTCCTTTTCAGGAATTTCTGCAATATCTCCAATGGGGACGCTGTATAAGGAAACCAGTGCAAAAATAACACATCCAGGGCTTGGATCATTTAATATATGTTGTATGTAGCTTAAATATATATTGGAATCAGAAAAAAATCATTATAGCTACTCTATACAGATCTCCCAAACTCATTTATGCATAAAAACACCCAAATCCCACTGCTTCATAAAATAGAAATGCCGGAGACTGCAACAGCTTTATTTTTATTATAGAATCTATAGAAAAATATAGTTCAATACAGATTTATAACTTTCATTAATCATGGAATTAGAAATGAGAGGTTAGACCTCTTTTACAAGCACCTCAGAATGCCCCGGCAAGGGTTTCCGGTAAAATAGAAACATAAAAAGTGGCTCCGCAGAAAATAATGCTATTCCCAGCAAAAACGTATAAAGAAAGACCAAATATGATCTTAAATGAACAAAAAATACAATATTTGGCCCAAGGCCTCTCTCAATAGATCTCTCGGGGTGAAATAGACTCCTCCTCTTCTGAAACAAGCATAATTGGAAAGATGCAACCCTAGCTACTGCAGCTGCTGTAGAAATAATGCACTCACTGGGAGTGACTACACTGTCTAGAGTAGAGGATGTTTCCCCTCTAGATAGATGATGAGAATTGAACTCAAGACCTCCTCCTTAGATATCCCAATTAGCTATATCAATGGCGAAGATAGAATTCCAGCATGAGAATCCTTGGCACTAAGCAGTGCTACAACTCCGGCTAAACAGTTGAACTTTGAAAATCAGTCATAAGAATGAGACAAGAAGAATGAATGAATCCTTTGTTGCTATCCCCTCCTTTTTATCCTTGATGAGCTTCTCCATCCTGGGCCCCACTCATTGGTGATGTAGCTTCCTTGAGAATTTTCCTCCTTCAAAACTGCTCTTCCCTAGTAGCTTTCCCTCCTTTTGTGAAAACACTGTTAAATTGGTAAAATATAGCTAACTCCTTACTTTGCCCCTCTTTCACACTAAATAGGCTTTATTTTATCCTCCTACCTCAATCCCTTTTCACACCGGGATAGGTTTTATTGTGTTGCCTACTTCTTATTTAAAAAATGGAGCAATTATAATGTTCCAAGTAGCAGTGGCTAATTGGGAACATTACAGTACCTCAAATATGGGAATTTCAATGTTTAATTGTTTCTTTAAAAGAGTTGCGCCTCTAGAGTGGTTGCTGGATGCAGATATGCTGTCGGTGGGCAATCATTGAAGGATCTAGGTAAATTTATCCATCATCGCGTTCCTTTGTTTCTCGAGGGTCTCCTTGAGCAATATTTTGATAAGATCTCCTGCTCCTTCATCTTTATTTTCATCCCCCATGGGCGGACGTTGGGGTTTGCAAGGCTGATATTGCAAATTTTTAACCAGATCGAGGCCTAACTCCTTATACCCCGACCTCGTTGGGGACATGCAAAGAAGGATCAAGAAAGAGCAGACTGCTATGATACCACTAATCCATACTTATGAAGGAACACAATAAAATACATAAATACACATAAATGTAGAGATGCAGTAGAAATAAGACTTCATTTCATTAATATCACATAACTGAAATATGCTTATAGATAGAATGGAAATAAACTAGTTAGGGCACTAGTGGCTTATCTCTAAGAAGATATGTGGAAACAAAAAGCCTTTGAATTGTGTTACAATGAGGCTTGAAGGCCTATTTATTATTGAGAAACAATGGAAAACCATAAACATCCAAAAACCTAACCCTGGGATATCGATTATATGAAAAGGAAAATTGAAAGCATAAACCATTTAAATATTTAGGTCGATTTATTGTACTAAACATCATACATTGTCGGGGTCGTAACTTTGGCATACGATATCTATTTGAAGCACATGATACCTCATTATAAATATATAGCAAATGAATATAATTTATGATAGGAGACAAATTCAGACATTCTATGGATCTGATTTTCCAAAAAAACGTCGTTTAGGGCCTCAAAACGGCTCTAGAAGTTCAGGACCCGAAAAAATACCAAAAATAGTAAATTGTGCTACAATTAAGGAAACTGAAAAAACTAAAAGAAAAAATGGTGGGGTCTAAATGGAATAGGTCGTGGCCACCAATACCCACCTAGATCAAACATAGATATAAAGCTTCCAATCTAAAAATTGAAGAAGGACTTGACTTGACCCATCCCAACCAGGACTGGAATTTCGTCAAACACATTATGAACATGTAATCTATAGGTCATGAATGCATATATGAACATAGGGATCTAAAATTATATGAGGTTTAACCAGCCTAGATCCATTTTAACTCTGGATCTATCAAGCGCCGAGAGGGATCAAATCTCTTAGGGTGCAAACCTATTTTTTGAGTGCAAAATGTGAGGAAAGGTTTCCTCCTCGAGAGATTTGATCCCTCTTGATGCTTGATAGATGTGGATTTAAGATGGATCTAGGTTGGTTTCAGTCATGTGAAGTCAAGGAAAAGCTATCGAACATATGATTAATTTTATCAATAATATGTAAATACATCTAATATAAATATAATAATTTTATATATGCTAAATATGTCTGATATTTATCTCGTCATTTTAATTTTAAAATTTCCTTAGCTACCTAATTTTTTTGAGATGATAAATATTGTTAATAACTTTAATGATGAAAAATTATGAAATAAAATTTTTAAATGAAAATGACAATGTAATAGTGTTGAACGATAGAAAATGTGAATAATAAGAATGCGGTCAATTACAAATATTCTTCATTGTGATCAATCTATAATTATTTTCTTCTACTATTCTTATTGTCACCCTTGTTAGTTTTGTCATCTTTTCATATCGATTATATGAAAAGGAAAATTGAAAGCATAAACCATTTAAATATTTAGGTCGATTTATTGTACTAAACATCATACATTGTCTCTCTTGCTCTTCAATATTAATAGGTTGAATTAGTATAACACAAAAATTAATGTACGTTGTCAATAATTTTGTTTGTTTACACTGAAATCAATGCAAAATGTTAATCCAATCACTTGTGTTCTTACACTTAAATCAATGCACATTGTTAATCCAATCACTTGTGTTCTTACACTTAAATCAATGCACAATGTTAATCCAATCACTTTTAAATTAATGTACCATCAATGTACATCAAATCAGAAATAAACGTCTACACTAAAATCAATGCATCTAATGCAAACAATAAAACAAGAATAGAAAACAACATCTACACTGAAATCAATGCATCTAATGCAGGTAGTCAAATAGGATTAGAAATCAACATCTACATAGAAATCAATGCCTCTAGTGCAAGTAAGAAAATAAGATTAGAAACCAACATCTACACTAAAATCAATGCATCTAGTGCAAGCAATCAAATAGGATTAGAAATCACAATATACATTGAGATCAATGCATTTAGTGCAAGAAATCAATAGGATTAGAAATCATCTACATTGAAATAAATGCATCTAGTGCAACCAGTCAAATATAATTAGAAATCAAAATCTACACTTAAATTAATGCATCTAGTGCAAGCAATCAAATAAGATAAGAAATCAACGTCTACACTGAAATCAATGCATTTAGTGTGAGAAATAATATAGGATTAGAAATCATCTACATTGAAAACAATGCATCTAGTGCAAGCAATTAAATATAATTAGAAATCAACATCTACACTAAAATCAATGCATCTAGTCAAAGCAATCAAAATAGATTAGAAATCACCATCTACACTGAAATAAATTCATCTAGTGCAAGAAATATTCTTCCCTCTCCCCCCCCTCGAACTACATCTCTCTTTCCCTCCCTCTCTCCACTCTCTCACATCCTCCCTCTTCCTTCCTCTCTCTCCATTTCTCTCCCACATATCTATCTCTCTCTCTCTTCACCCTCCAACTATGTTACTATATCCTTCCCTCTCTCTTTCTCTCCTCCCTTCTCTCCATCTCTCCTTCTTTGTCTCTTCATCTCTCTCCATCACTCCATTTTCACTTCACCTCTCTCCACTTCTCAGTCTTTATGCATTTATTCTTCCCTCCCTCTCACCACCTTCAACTCTATCTCTCCTTCTATCTACCTCTCTCTCTCTCTACCCTCCAATTTCATCTCTTCCCCCATCACTCTCTTCCTCTCTCTCAATTCCTATCTCTTGTCCTTCCTCTCTCTCCCTTTCTCTCCCACCTTCCTCTGTTTTTTCCTCTATCTCTCTCTCTTACCTCCAATCCTCTTTATCTCCCCCCCCCCCTCTCTCTCTTAAGATCTACACTAAAATGAATGCATATAGTGTAAGAAATCAAATAGGATTAGAAATCACCATCCACACTGAAAGCAATGCATCTAGTGCAAGAAATCGTCTTCCCTCTCTCCCCCCTCCAACTCCATCTCTCTTTCCCTCCCTCTCTCCACTCTCTCACACACTCTCGCTCTTCCTTCCCCTATCTCCCTTTCTCTCCCACATCTATCTCTCTCTCTCTTCACCCTCCAACTCTGTTTCTATATCCGTCCCTCTCTCCTTCTCCCACCATTCCCTCCATATCTCCTTATTTTTCTCTTTATCTCACCCCCAAATGTACACACACACTCACTATTTCACCCTTTTCACTCCCTCTCTCTCTCCACTTCTCACTCTCTATGTATTTTTGCTTCCCTCCATCTCTCACCATCCAAATCCATCTCTGTCTCCTCCAATCTCCCTCCCTCTCTCCTCCTCCTCTCTCTCTCTCTCTCTCTCTCTCTCTCTCCATTCCTACTCTCCTTATCCTTGAGTTTATCCCCATCTCTCCCTTCTCACTCCCCATATCTCTCCACCTCTATCACTTATGTCTTTGTTCTTCCCTACCATATATATGTAGAGTTAATATATATCATGATATATTAATGCATATTATAATATAAAAAATTTAATATTGTATTAATCCAAATTTATTAAATATAATAATATTAATATGAATATTATATTTAATAATAACAATAATAATATTAAATTTTTAATATTATATTAGGGCTAATAATATTTCTTTTTACATGGTATTAATAATAATTTGGCCCATAGGCTTCACCTAAATAAAACCTATTTTTTTGAGTGTTCGTAAATATAAAGAGGACAGTAAATATAAAAAGAGGTTTTATTTATTTACCATACCTCTTCTATAAATATGGTATTTAGCCCATGGTATTAATAATAATTTGGCCTATAGGCTTCACCTAAATAAAAATGCTGAGTTTTTGTAAATATAAAGAGGTTTATGGAGTAAATATAAAAATAAGTTTTATTTATTTACCATACCTTTGGAGTAAGCATACAAGATGTTTTAATTATTTACCATACCTCTCGTTTATTTATATCTTTATTTATTTATCATTCCTAAACCTCTTTATATTTTAAATTTATATTATGTTTATGCATAATAATAATTAGGTTTGTTTTTAAATAGGACCAACATTAGATCGAAAATGTTAAATTTTAAACATTACATTTACTTTTACATTTTTGCGTTTTTATGCTAGATCTACCCCCATAATGGGTTGTAAAGATAATACACAGCTATAATTTAATAATTAATTTTAGCCTATTAATAAGGTTAGAAATTTATATATAATATAAAGAATCAAGTTAAATATGATTTAAGATTCAGGTTAGTGTTTTGGCCGAAATTGGTGAAAATTATTTTTATTATTTTTTAGTACGTGACATACTTACACATCACGGTCATACTAGGCTGTAGAATGCACCTCTTGGCGCAAATATCCCCACGGGATAATATTATTCCTTGATGGCATCTCGGAAAGAATCCAAAGTGGGTGTCACTGAAAAAAGAGAGGGTTCCCTCTCGTCCTTGACATGGGGGGCGACTTTGAGGAGTGGAAAAGTAATATTTTCCCGGTTGGAAAAGTCATGAACTGAGAAATAGCCTTATGATATATTCAACCATATATCTATGATGCCTGAATCTATTTGTCCCTCAAATATGGGAATGTCAATGTTTAATTGTATCTTAAAAAGTGTTGCGTCTCTAGAGTGGTTGATGGATGCAGATCCGCTACTAGTGGGCAATCGTTGAAGGATCTGGGTAAAGTTGTCCATCATTGCGTTCCTTTGTCTCTAGAGGGTCTCCTCTAGAAATATTTTGATAGGATAGCTTGTTACCTCGTCTTTATTTTCTTCCCCCATGGGTGGACATTGGGGTTTGCAATGCTAATCTTGCAAAGGTTTAACTAGATTGAGCCCTAACTCATTATAACCTGACCTTCTTGGGGACATGCAAAGAAGGATCAAGAAAGAGCAGACCGCTTTGATACCATTGATCCATACTTATGAAGGAACACAATAAAATACATAAATAGATATAAACATAGATATGCAGTAGAAATAAGACTTCATTTCATTAATATTAGATAAGTGAAATATGCTTATAGACAGAATGGAAATAAACTAGCTAGGGCACTGGTGGCTTATCTCTGAGAAGAGATGTGGCAACAACAAGCATATGAACTGTGTTACAATGAGGCTTGAGGGCCTATTTATTATTAAGAAACAATGGAGAACCATAAATATCCAAAAACCTAACCATAGGAGATGAAAAACCAAGCTATGGGCCTTGTTGGGTAAATTGGTACATCAATTTCCCAGGGTCGTAACTTTGGGATACGATCTCCGTTTGATGCACATGATACCTCATTAGAAATATATATTCAAGGACTAAAATTGATAATAGGAGATAAAGTCACTCATTTTATGGATGTGATTTTCCAAAAAAAACATCATTTAGGGCCTCAAAATGGATCCGAAAGTTCAGGACCCAAAAAACTGCCAAAAATAGTAAATTGTGCTACAATTAAGGAAACTGAAAAAAAGGAAAGAAATAATGGTGGGGGACTAAGTGGAATAGGCAGGTGGCCACCAATATCCACCTGGATAAAACATAGATACAAAGCTTCCAATCTAAAAATTGAAGAATGACTTGACCTAACCCATCCCAACTAGGATTGGAATTCCATCAAACACATTATGAATATGCAATCTATAGGACATGAATGCATATCTAAACATAGGGATCTGAAAATTATATGATGTTTAACCAGCCTAGATCCATCTTAACTCTGGATCTATCAAGCACCAAGAGGGGTCAAATCTCTCGAGGTGCAAACCTATTTTTTGAGTGCAAAACGTGAGGAAAGGTTTGCTCCTTGAGAGATTTGATCCCTCTCGGTGCTTGATAGATCTGGAGTTAAGATGGATATAGTCTGGTTTCATTCGTGTGCAGCCAAGGAAAAAATATCGAACATATCATTAATTTTATCAATAATATGTAAGTATATCTAATATAAATATAATAATTTTATATATGCTAAATATATCTGATATTTATCTCGTTATTTTAATTTTAAAATTTCTTTAGTTACCTCAGTTTGTTGAGATGATAAATAGTGTTAATAACTTTAATGACGAAAAATGATGAAATAAAATTTTAAATGAAAATTGAAAATGTAATAGTGTTGAATGATAGAAAATGTGAATAATAAGAATGCAGTCAATTAAAAATATTCTTCATTGTGATCAATCTAAAATTATTTTGTTCTACTATTCTTATTGTCACCCCCCATGCTACATGAAGTAGATTGTATCTCTCCATGCTTCCATCCTTGGCCGTGTTGGCCTTGTTGGATCCAAATGATGGGCCTCTAAATTAGCCATAAAATAAGCCCCATCTAACCTTTCTTAAGCCCATCTACCTTCCTTATGCACATGTATATATATATATATATATATTATATCTCTCCTTCTACACTTAATAATGTTTTCTTATGCTTTAATATTTTCTTAGGAAGGTTTAAAGGTAATTTCATATTTGTGCCTAATATTGGATTTTTTTTTTGGAATATTGTGAGAATATTTGGCTGATTATGGAGATTTGGAGAAGGAGATGATTTAGGGACTTTCTCCCTGCCACTTGAAGATCAAGATTGGAGAATAAATGAGCATAATATTAGGAAATTAGGGAGAAATATTTGAGATATTCAAGGGGGTTTTACACCCTCCTTAACTCTCAAAGGCAGCCAAAGGATCCTCATGAGATCCCCTCCAGCAATTCGAATTCCAGAGGCATCCAAGCGACTCAAGACCAGGTGCACTCAAGCCATACTTCATTTGGAGTCAAGTGAACTAATTACCTATTTTTTTGGGAACTGTTGGTAGCCGCCTTCGAGGATAAATAAAGCTAATCAAGAGCTAATTAGGGTCGATTCTTTGATTCCATTTTGGGAATTTTGCTGCAAGCTATTAAGCTTTTTATTGAACTCAATGATTAGACTTTCAGAAATGTAACAAGGGTGTTTTCTTCTTGAAATGAGTAGAAAGACTCCATTTTACTGATTTAGTTCTAGAGAGATGGGCTCATGGGTTAGGGCCCAACCCATGTGCCTCAGATTCTCTTTCATTGTCATACTTTCCTTTCTGTTATTTAGCTAGTTTTATTTCTGATATTTCCATTGCTATTATAGTTACTGATATAGATTTAATTTGCTTATCTACGCTGTCAAATAGTTGATGAACTCCATAAAACTGTGAGGCAGCCTTCCCCTCTCATCTTTGTCGATAGAGATTGAGGAGGGTAGACCTTCCCGTAGACCAAAAATGCTTTCTGGGTTATGATTCTCTATTTTTAGGACTGGGCTAGAATTTTTTTTTTGTCTTTAGCATGCACTCTCCATCTTTCTTGCATAACTTGGCAGTTAATTGCAGGTGCAGGTAGCCATGGAGAAGTTCATTAGTGCCTTCCCTCTTCATTTTCCATCTTTGTCTTCAAGGCATGTGTCTTCATGGCTTGAACACTGTTGTTACGCCTCCATTCCCCTCCTTTCTCTTCTTATCAGTTGTCGTGTTTTTTTTATTCACAAAACACTTCAAAACTCTGAAAGTTTGACATCCGCCCTCGCTCCTCGAACTTCTCACTACCATACATCGCACATCACACTCCGTAGTGTTTAGTTTTTTTCATTTACACTTACCGCTCACTATTTCCGATTGCGATATTGCGATATCACAAATCATACATAGCACATTTTCACTTTTTCTTTAGGAATTACCACCTATTTTCGCCGGTAGGGATATCGCGAAATGGAAAATCACAAATTGCAATGTTTACCTTTTTCTTTTAACACTTACCACTCGTTCTGCCGATGCAATAAATCCATCGCATATCACATCACACTTCACAAAATTTCCCTTCTCCATTTAACATTTACAGCTCCAAATTGGAAATATTGAGATTGTGATATCGATCCCACCACTACGTCACCCATCGCAAACCGTACGTCGCAAAATTTACCCTCTTCTTTAAGATTTACCGCTTCGATCCACCGATTGCGATGTTGCGATCATGCTCCGTTGCCGATCCCACCGCCACGTCACCCATCGCACATCGTACTTCGCACCGTTTTGTTGGTTTTCGTTACCCTTATCGCTTTTTTCCACCGATTGCAAAATCACATATTGCAACTCTTGCCTCCATCACAATTTTCAATTCATTCCGCTCCAAAGCCATTTCTGCGCTATAATAAGGTTTTATAAGGTTTAACCCCGCTCTTTCCACTTCTAAGCCTTGTTTCATATGTTAAGCCCTCCATTAGCCACTCTAGCCCTTTTCTTTCCTCCAATCTGCAAATCAACACTCATTTTAATTAGAAGTAAGTCATGGATATCATAGTTGCATGGGTAGAAGCGTGGTAGACAGAACATAGGATAAGTAGAGTGCATTTAGGTGTTTGGCCGAGTTAAGTGTGGTTTTGAACTAGTTTCCTACCTACCATTTATTTTAAGCAAGTTAAATTAGTTTCTTTTCTATCATTTCCTTTCTACAATTTAGTTTAGTTTCCTTCCTATCATTTATTTTTAGCAATTTAGTTTAGTTTCCTTTCTCTCATTTCCTTTCTACAACTTAGTTTAGTTTCATTGAAGTGTGACAAACTTCACTGAGAACCCTTAGAAATAGCAGCCTTTCGTAAAGAAGAAGAGGATGATATGAACATAATGCATAAGCTGTGTATATAACATTGTCACCTCCAAGTTTGTACTAACCCTGGGTTGATAAAGTAAAGTAGGGTAGCCCTTGGGATTTGCAACACTCTTGGTGCAACACCAGGGCTCACCACTTTTTGGTGCCATTGCCAAGAAGGTGTCTAGTAGATGCTTAGATTTTTTTTTAGCATTAATTTCTTCGTTCATTTCTTTTCATGTCATTTCATAAATATTAAAAAAAATATACAATACCAACCAATACCAACCCCCCCACTTGACCATGTGGTGCAGTAAGAACCACATCACCACACACTTTTGAAGGTAGAAGAGATGGATGGATATGATGACAATGAATAAGATCTTATTGGGTTTTCCATTCAAGATATGGACATCAATGTACATATGAAGAACATCCCTCCATATTTCCTTCCCAACTTCCATGGTATGAGGACAGAGGATCCGGAAATTTTTTTCTTTGAATTTGAGATACTTTGTAGGTCTTATGGCTACTTATCACACACTCAAAAACTGATATTTTTTCCTGCAAAATTGAAGGATAGAGCTCTTAAATGGTTCATGAGTCTAGGTACTAGTTCAATAAGATCATGGAATGATATGCCAAATACATTTATAGAAAAATACAAAGATTGTGATCTTAGAGAATAAATTTTTAGAATGAACCAAGAAGAAGACGACAGCCTTGAGGATCTAATAGAGAGGATCATGTATAATGTTAAGAGAGAAAAAATGCATCATTTAGGATTTGACACACTAAAAAACCTCTTACTTAGAATAATTAGAGATGAGTGGATTGATCTCCTTAATCTAATGAGTAGAGGAGATGTATATCAATTTTCATTTGAAGAAATTTCCAAAACATGCAAGCGCCTATCAGGAGGAAGGGAAAGAGTAAGTAAGTCAAAATCAATATTGGTAAGGCTAGATCAACTTGGAAATTCTCTTGATAACTTTAAAACATAAATTCTTAGTAATGTAAGTGGAAAAGTAGAAATGTTAAGAATGAAAAATGAGCAAAAATAAGATGCTGATATTTTTGTTATCCATGCAGAATCATATGCTACTAAATGTTGTTCATCATTCACCAGGTTTAAAGAAGTTTACCAAGAAGGCAATGGAGTAAGGTAATCACTAAAGAAGCTATGTTATGTATCTCCAAGGAGACCCTGACAGCCTAGTAACCTTCATATGATGTAATGACCCACTCCAAAATTTCAATCTTATTCACATCCATCTCAAACTAATTGGGACACACTCCCTCCTTGAAAACCTTGGTCATATCAACTCCAAAACCAATCTTGGAAACATGGTTGGGAAGGACCTTATTGGGAAAATCCTCAACATCCTCAATATTTCCCTCAATATCCTCCACACCCATCTCCATGCTATCCCTACCATCCACCTCCACCTCCACCATAACCTCAACCACATCCATATCATATATCCACCCCCACTCAACTACCTGTACCACCATTTCCAAACCCACACCATGAAGTATCTCATCCCACTTACAATGCTAAGGTACAACACTGCCAAACATATCCTCTTCATCTAAATATTCTGCATCTTAGTTCAAGAAAGGTATTGAAAAGACGAGATTTTATTAATGTAATTGAAGGAAAACATCAAGAAGAAGAAGATCCAAATGAGGAGATAAAAAGATCAATGGTTGCACTTGATGAAGAGCCGACATCAAAATAAGATGTTGAGAAATTTTCCTCATGGTTACTAACATTTCCTCTATGTGTTCAAGAGAACAATCAACAAAAAGTGGAAGATTTGAATGTCATAATAGAAGAGGATATCCAAGATGATCCAACTCATCAAGTGGACCAGGGACATCACAACTATATTGAAATATGGTTCCAAAAAATCATTAAGTTGCAGCAACACACTTTTCTCCAACAATACTTGATACAATCCCAGTCAAAGAAATTCATCTCTCATATTCATGTACACGTAAAAGCATGTATTCCAAGTGTGCACTTGATTTTACCTGTCATCTTGATGTGTACATGGATCCGTTGGAAGTATTCCTATACTTGAAAAAGGTTTTGTTTCCTTCAAGTATAGTAGGAAAGTGAAAAAAAAGGGAAAAAGAATAAGATCTCAGGTGAAAACCTCTTTTGAGGCGTCTAATATTGGCTCACTAATTGAAAACCTCCATGAGGCAGTCATTGGGTTAAACAAAAAAGAGAAAAAATAAAATATCCTAGGTGAAAAACTCCTTTGAGGCGCTTAGGCAGACCTACTAGTTGAAAACCTCATTGGGGCAGCTAGTAGGTCTTACAAAAAATAGAAAGAAATTTCATTTCTCCATGTATCTCTCTCTAATGAATGTAGGTGCACTCCAACTTTTGCAAGCATAAAAATAGCAAGTTGGCACAAAAAGAAAATTTTGTCAACACTTTAGTCAAATGTAGTCACACTTGGACTTCCTCCTCCTGTGCTCAAAAGCTCCAAAAGGACCTCAAGCAGATCACCACATGCAACTTCAGTAGCAGCTTCAATATCACCTGCAAAAACAAATCAATGTTAAGACTTAGGTAAGAAATCATCTAACACTTTCTTTGAATCTATTTTAGCTTAATAAAATATTAAAAATTGTGAGAAGACATTTTTTTTTATATAGCCAAAACCAGTAGAAGAGAAACCTCAGCCTTATCTAGCAATTAGCCTGATTTCTTCCACCAAGAAAAGGAACAAGACAAAAGTAAAAAAGGAATTGAGAAAGTGGGAAGTAAGTAGTTCATTGTAATAGAAGACAAGGAGTGCCAAGGGATAACCAAGGGTTAAATCAGTTCCCATAAAAAAAATAGTGAGTTTACTTTGCAGGCAATATATATATATATATATATATATAAGAGAACAAAAAAAGAAAAAAAATCAAATATAAGGTGGATCCACCGCCTCTTGGCATGAAAAACAGATTTGATTAAGGCATCTGAGGACCTCCATGAAGCACCTACAAGAATAAATGCAAGAAGAATAGCAAGAATATTAGCAGCAGGAGCAGCACATGGGCCAAAAAAAAAATGAAATAAGCCATAATACAGGAAAAACCATAAGGCAGGTAGGATGAATAGGTTTCTCAAAGGATGAGAAATAGTTTCAGTAGGGGGGTGATGATGGGCCTCTAAATTATACATAAAATAAGGCCCATCTAACCTTTCTTAAGCCCATCTACCTTCCTTATGCACACACACACACACACACACACACACACACACACACACACACACACACACTTAAATCTCTCCTTTCAAACTTAATAATGTTTTCTTATGCTTTAATTTTTTCTGAGGGAGGTTTAAAGGTAATTGCATATTTGTGTCTAATATTGGTTATTTTTGTAGAATATTGTGAGAATGTTTGGCAGACTATGCAGATTTGGAGAAGGAGATGATTTAGGGAATTGATCCCTACCACTAGAATATCAATATTGGAGAATAAATGAGCACAATATCAGGAAATTAGGGAGAAATATTGGAGAGATTCAAGGGGGGTTTCCACCCTCCTTAACTCTCAAAGGCAGCCAAAGGATCCTCATGAGATCCCCTCCAAAAATTCGAATTCCAGAGGTAGCCAAGCGACTCAAGACCAATTGTACTTAAGCCACACTTCACTTGGAGTCAAGTGGACTCATTAGCTATTTTTTTGGGAGTTTTTGGTAGTCACCCTTGAGGATAAATAAAGCTAATCAAGAGCTAATTAGGGTAAATTCTTCAATTCCATTTTGGGAATTTTGCTGCAAGCTATTAAGATTTTTATTGTACTTAGTGATTAGACTTTCAGAAATGTAATAAGGCTATTTTATTCCTGAAATGATCAGGTCGAATCAATTTTACTGATTTAGCTCTAGAGAGCTAGGCTCATGGGTTAGGGCCCAACCCATATGCCTAAGCTTATTTGTCATTGTCATTCTTTCCTTTCTGTTATTTAGATAGTTTTATTTCTGATATTTTCATTTCTATTATAGTTGCTTCTGTAAATTTAATATGCTTATCTGCGCTGTAGAATATTTGATGAACTCCATAAAACTATCTGGAAGCCTTCCCCTCTCATCTCTATTGATAGATATCAAGGAGGATAGACCTTCTCGTAGAAAAAAAATTCTTTCTGGATCATGATTCTCTGTTTCTAGGTCTAGACTAGAATTTTTTTTTATCTTTAGCATGCACTGTCCATCTATCTTACATAGCTCGAAAATTAATTGTAGGCGCAGATAGCCACAAAGATGTTCATTGACGCCTTCAATCTTCATTTTCCATCTTTCTCTTCACGGCCTGAACACTGTTGTTACGCCTCCATTACCATCCTTTCTCTTCTTATCAACTCTCGCGTTTTTTTTATTCACAAAACACTTCAAAACATTGAAAGTTTTACCTCCGCCCTCGCTCCTCAAACTTCCCGCTACCGTACATCTCACATCACACTCTGTAGTGTTTAGTTTTTTTCCTTTACACTTACCACTCACTGTTTCCGATTGTGATATTGCGATATCACAAATCTCATTTCGCACCTTTTCCCTTTTTCTTCAAGACTTACTGCTTGTTTCCGCCGATTGCGATATTGCGAAATCACAAATCGCAAATTGCATTGTTTACCTTTTTCTTTTAACACTTATCGCTTGTTCCACTAATGCGATAACTCTACTGCATCACACATCGCACTTCGAAACATTTCCCTTCTCCCTTTAACATTTACCACTCTAAATTGCCGATATTACGATTGCAATATTGGTCCCACTGTCACGTCACCCATTGCAAACCATGCTTTGCAACATTTACCCTCTTCTTTAAGACTTACCGATTCGATATGCTAATTACGATATTGCGATTGCGCTCTGCCGTCGGTCCCACCGCCACGTCACCCATCGGACATCGAACTTCACACCATTTAGTTGGCTTTCATTACACTTACCGCTTATTTCCATTGAATATCACAACTATTGTGTCCATCAATCTCCTCCATCACACTTTTCAATTCATTCCGCTCCAAATCCATTTCTTCACTATAATAAGGTTTTATAAGGTTTAACCCCGCTCTTTACACTTCTAAGCCTTGTTTCATATGTTAAGCCCTCCATTAGCCACTTTAGCCCTTTTCTTTCCTCCAATCTGCAAATCAACAATCGTTTTAATTAGAAGTAAGTCATGTATAACTTAGTTGCATGGGTAAAATCATGGTAGATAGAACATAGGATAAGTAGATTGCATTTAGCTGTTTGGCCAAGTTAAGTGTGGTTTAGAATTAGTTTCCTTTCTGCCATTTATTTTCAACAAGTTAAATTAGTTTCTTTTCTGTAATTTTCCTTTCTTCAATTTTGTTTAGTTTCCTTGCTGTCATTTCTTTTCAGAAATTTATTTTAGTTTCCTTTCTCTCATTTCCTTTCTGCAACTTAGTTTAGTTTCATTGAAGTGTGACAGACTTCACTAAGAACCCTTAGAAATATCAACATTTCGTAAAGCAAAAGAGGATGTTATTAACAGAATGTGTCTGCTGTGCATATAGAACTATCACCTCCAAGTTTTTACGAACCCTAGGTTGATAAAGTAAATTAGGGCAACCCCTGGGAGTTGCAACACTCTTGGTGCAACACCAGGGCTCACCACTTTTTGGCGCTATTTCCGGGGAGGTATCTAGCAGATGCTTTGATTTTGTTTTTAGAATTCTTTTATTCTTTCCTTTATTTTCATGCCATTTTAGAAATATTAAAAAAATATATACAAAAATATTTTATTTTCATGCCTCATTGGAGTAGGGATACTTAGATTTTAAAAAAAAATAAGAAAGAAAAAAAAACTTCTCCAATACCAACCCCCCCACTTGACCACGTGGTGTAGTAAGAACCACATCACCATACACTTTTTAAGGTAGAAGAGATGGATGGATATGATGATAATGAAGAAGATCTTATTGGGTTTCACATTCAAGATATGGACATCAATGTACATATGAAGAACATCCCTCCATCTTTCCTTCCAAACTTCCATGGTATGAGGACGGAGGATCCAAAAATATTTCTCTTTGAATTTGAGATACTTTTTAGGTCTTATGGCTACTTATCACACACTCAAAAACAGATATTTTTTCCTGCAAAATTGAAGGATAGAGCTCTTAAATGGTTCATGAGTCTAGGTACTAATGCAATAAGATCATGGAATGATGTGAAAAATATTTTTCTATAAAATACAAAGATCGTGATCTTAGAGAAGAAATTTTTTGAATGAACCAAGAAGAAGATGAGAGCCTTGAGGATCTAATAGAGAGGTTCATGTATAATATTAAGAGGGAAAAATTGCATCATTTAGGATTTGACACACCCAAAACCTTCTTACTTGGAACAATTAGGGATGAGTGGATTGATCTCCTTAATCTAATGAGTAAAGTAGATGTATATAAATTGTCATTTGAAGAAATTTGTGAAACATGCAAGCGCATATCAAGAGGAAGGGAAAGAGTAAGTAAGTCAGCATCAACATTGGTAAGGCAAGATGAACTTTGAAATTTTCTTGATAAATTTAAAACAGAAATTCTTAGCAATCTAAGTGGACAAGTAGAAATGTTAAGAATGAAAAATGAGGTAAAAGAAGATGTTGATACTTTTGCTATCCATGCAGAATCATATGCTACTAAATGTTTTTTCATCATTCCCCAGGTTTAAGGAAGTTTACCAAAACGATAATGGAGCAAGGAAATCACCAAAGAACCTATCTTATGTAGCTCCAAGGAGACCCTGACATCCTGGTCAACTTGATGTCATGCAAGGACCCACTCAACAATTTCATGCTTATTCACATCCATGTCAAACTAACTGGGACACACTCCCTCCTTGACAACCTTGGCCATATTAACCCCACAACCAATCTGTAGAAATTTTAATAAAATTATGTATTTCCTGGATTCTCCTGATATAACAATTTTATGCCACTGTTAAAGAAATAATCGCTTCTACAAAAATATTTGTGGAATTTAAAACACAATCGCCAATTGCAAACACATGAAGAAATATCAATCAGAGATAACACATATGTTTTTACCGGGAAAGCATAAAGCTAAAAACCACACTATCATATATTATGTATATATCATGGATCATGAAACAATATCATACAAAACTCTAATCCAAGAGCTCTCATTATAATATACAATCATCTCACACCGTCATACAAAAATTGGCAAATACATGCGCCAATTTAATGCCTCCTGATAGTCTGCCTCCACTGTGTAATTCCTGTTGATCAAAATCCCTAAATGAATGAGATACTGCCTTTCCTTGAATGCACAATCTTCATTGGCATCTCCAATGTGTGTGTGGTTGCATGAGTGCACCCACTAATGTCACAAATGATAATCAAACTGTCCTTTTCACCTATCTCTCAATTGGGTCTCCACTAGATCTGACATGCATGTAGTTAATAGTAGTAAAACTGCAGTTGCATGTGAGATCATTCCATGTGAATTAATTTAATATTTAATTCACTGATCTCTCACTAGTGTATCTTTAGTTACAACTAGTTACAACTAGCACAACTGAGTTTAACTCACTTAACTGAGTTAAACTACTTTACAACTCACATAACTACACATCCAACTCCTTTACAAATTTGAATCACTTAGTTACAATGAAGTCAACTTGCATGTCCCACCAACCAACATTAGCACTCGAAATTCCTTCAACTAATTGGTTTTTCGCTTCAGTTAACTGAAATCAAGTGCTTCAAGAGAATAGATTAATATTTATTGTCCAATTATTATTAAGAGATAAAAATAATTGACATGCATTATATAAATAGACATGCGATCTATAAATAGACTTCACACATGCATCTAAAATAGAAACTCATCTATAAATAGATTTTTCTCACCATTCTAAAAATAGACTCCTGCTATAAATAGAATTTTCTCACCATTATAAAAATATACATACACCTAAAAATAGACTGTGGGCCCCACCTAGTGTAGGTGCTTAATTTTCACTAGGATCATCATGTTGTTGAATCTCAACACTCCCTATCTCTATGGTATTCGAATTTTCTCCTGGTGAGTGCCTTCATCAGAATATCTGCATCCTGATCCTTCGTTGGAATGTACTAAAGCGACATGATATTCCGCTGCACACTATCTTTGATATGATGATACCCGATATCTATATGCTTAGATATATCATGAAACATAGGATTAATCGAGAGTTTAATGAAATTTTGATTATCAAAATGAACCACTATATGATCTAAATGAGAACCAAAAAAACCAACCAGGATCTTTCTCATCCAGATAGCCTCACATGCAGCTTGACTTGCTGCCATGTATTCCGCTTCTGCTAAACTGAGTGCCACGGATGTCTGTTTCCTGATGTACCAAGAAACAACTGTAGATATGATACTGAAGACCCCTCTTGATGTGCTCTTTCTATCCGTTGGGTTGCCCGCCCAATCTGCATCCATGAAGCCATGCAACTTCACCTCATCTGTCAATTTGTACCATTATCCATACTCAGATGTGCCCTTGAGGTATCTCAGGACATGCTTTCCCTCCTTCCAAAAGAGCTTGGTAGGCTTAACCGTCACTTGACTAAGTTGGTTCAGTGCATATCATATGTCCGGTCTTGTATTTAATAAATACATTAGCGAACCCACTAATTGTCGATAGACAGTAGCATCCACTACCTCTCCAAATGTAGCGTCCTCTTTCCTCCAATTTCCTGGAAGAGGAGTATCCATGGGTTTGTATCCCTCCATGTGAAACTTGCCCAATATCTCCCTTGCATACTTTCCTTGAGACACAAAAATTTTACCATCTCGCTGCCATATTTCCAATCTAAGGAAATAAGGAAGGAGGCCCATATCCTTCATCTCGAACTCCTTTGCAAGGTCCTCCTTACATGATTATATCAGCTGCTTATCACCAGTCAGTATTAAATCATCAACATAAAGAAAAATGATTAAAAGCTTGCCCTCCACCACATATTGGTATAGGTTTGCATCCACCTCACTCTTGGTGAAGCCAAGTCTGGTGAAATATTTGTCGATCCGAGTGTACCAAGCACGGGGTGCTTGCTTCAGCCCATACCGTCGTTCTTTTGAGTATGCACACATGTGACTTGTTCCTGAAGATCTCAAATCCTTCAGGCTGCTCAATGTACACTTCTTCCTCAATGATCCCATTAAGGAACGCAGTCTTCACATGCATCTGATGAATGTGCCAACCCATCTACACTGAGAGAGAAAGGATGGTCCTTATGGAAGAATATTGTGTGATAGGTGAAAAAGTTTTTTCATAATCAATCCTGATGCAGGGATTTTGCAATAAAACAGATCCTTGCTCACAATACAAGTGTTGGTTTCCTTAAGATGGAAACTTCATCGAATTCGTCATTAAAAACCACATTTTATTCAGCTCAAAACATACACAAAGAAGAGAGAGCCAACACAAATAAAATAATTGCATAAAATACAACTATAAATTTATAAATGCAAACCCTTCCTTAGTCAAATATTACAATGATGGGCCTCTCGGCTCTCTTGAAATTTTCACAACTCTCACACCATTTCTCTCTATCTCTCACTGTCTCTCTCTTTTCTCCATCCTCACACAAGCTTATTATTTATACCCAATTATGAATTAAACCCAATCCATGTTTTCCTCCACACAAATCTCAACCAAAATCTACAATAGATTTATCCCTTATTTGACTCAACTGAGTTCCATTGAAGGAATTCCTGATCCCTAAATTATCTACCTAACTCAACTCCACTCATATCCTTCATTTATTAAAATAATCTTTACAATAATCCTCATACTCACATTTTCCTCTCTTAATTTATTAAAATGAACATAAAATTTATAAAGTAATTAAAAAAACATCAACCTCTATTTACACAATGTTTTAATGAAAATCAAGCAGGATGCTCCTGCATTAAATCCCCTCGATTTGTGAGAAGCCTCGAGCCAAAAATATGGTCTTGTATTTATAAACACTCCTATCAACAACTTTATTTATCTTGTAGATCCATCTTGAACCTACCATTGATTTATCAACCGGCCTTGGAACAATTTCCCAGGCACTGTTTTTGACAATGGAGTCATACTCCTTCACCATTGCATCTACCCATGTGGGCTCCTGCATTGCTTCTTGAAAGGAATATGGTTCAGTCACAATACATTTGCTCATGAGAGCCATGTATCCATTGAATCGGTTAGGAGACTGTCTTTGTCTGCGCTGTGAAGTAGGGTCTCCTACATTTTGTTCTGCATCAAGTTTCAGCCTCTCAGCATCTGTGGTATGCCTTCTGCCAGTTCTAATGTTTGGCTCTGCGTGAGTGGACTCCTCCACTTCATGAACCTGCTTTTATGGATGATCCACATCTAGAGACTCATCTTTGGGAACCAAAAGTTCCTCCTCCGCATGTAAGTCTAGCTCCCTCTCAAGCGACAACTTCATGGCTTTCTCCTCATTGAGTTTTATATCCCGTTGCCCCAAAGTCATTAGACTGTTTGGAAAATACAAAAAATAAATATGGGGTGTTTACCCCATAAATATCCCAACTTCAGCAGTCAGCTGCAGGTTCTTCCTAGCGTTCTTGGTCACATGCACATAAAAAGATGAGCCAAAAATATTAAAGTGAGAAACATCTGGTTTCTTACTAGTAAAAGATTCTTCGGGTGAACTCATGCCAAGTACTCTATGAGGACAACATTTTTACACATAAACCACAGTGTTGCATGCTTTCACCCATAAATTCATTGGTAGGCCCTGATCATGCACCATCGCTCATGCAACACCCACGATCATTTTGTTATTCCTCTCCGCGACCCCATTTTGTTGTGGGTTATGATGCGCTATGAGTTCTCTTCAAATTCCTTCTTTGCTATAGAAGTCTTTCAATTCATTCGATATGTATTCTCCATCATTATCGCTTCGTAGAGCCTTCACTTGCTTCCCTGACCCTTTTTCAACCAATGCCTTAAACTCACATAACTTTGAGAATGTTAGATCCTTCTTCTGCATGACTAAGATCTAACATTTACGAGAATATTCATCAACAAAAATAACATAATACCTGCGTTTTGCTGTTGAAAAAATCGAGAATGGTCCACATGTCTATGTGAACTCTCTCTAGGATCACCGAAGCACGATTCTCCTTTTCATGAAAGATGGAATTTACATACTTCCCCATGGTGCAACCATTACACTGATCTAACTGAGGAAGTGTTCCCATTGGAAGTCCAGTAGATATTTGCTGCATGACTTTCAAGGCTCCATGATGAAGATGGCCCAATCACCTGTGACATAATTCGCCCTCATCCCGGCTCACCACTTTTTCCGCCTTTCCCATCATGGCAGCACAACCTTCTTCCTCCAAATTGTAGAGACTCTTGAATCTAATCCCTATCCTCTTATCTTCACCCATTTTTTTATGTCACATGAAGGATTTCCATCGCTGAAAACAATTTCATAGCCTTTGTCCTCCAAAATTACGACTAAGACAAAGTTTTTCTTCAGACCTGGAACATGCATAACATCTTTCAATTGAAATGGTTTATCTGAATCCCTCTCAAAGGTAATGGTACCAATTCTGGTCTCACTGTATCCATCGTCACCCATCTATATATGCATATGGAGATTTTTATCCTCCAAGTCACTAAAAATCTCCTTATCTCCTGTAATGTGGAAGGAAGCACCACTATCAAGACACCACACTGATCCCATTGTGATTGAAACCAAGCATGTGATCAAAGAGAAATCAAGTTCAAAAGGGCCTCACCAGCTATAGCTCCAACAACCTTCTTGGTCTTCTTTTTCTGTGCGCAGTTAGTGGCAAGATGCCCATATTCGTGACAGTGAAAACACTCCACCTTGGAAAAATCCAGCTTCTTGCCTTTAGCCTCAGATTTTGAGTCGAATTTCTTCCCCTTCCATTTCCTTGCCTTGGCAGCCAAAGAAAAATCCTCTTCATCATCATGCTTTGATGAAGAGCCATCTATGGTGTTTTGCCTGAACTCCTCCTGCACTAGATCCGACCACAGTCGTTCCTAATCCGACATTTTTTCTCGTCCATTGACAGAGTCTTGATAAATATGCCAACTGTTAGGAATTCCCAAGAGATCCAAGCTCACCAAATCATCATCAACAACCATGATTCCCACACTCCCCAGTTCATCCCAACATTGGACAAACTTTGTGAGATACTTAGGAATATTTTTTCCTTTCTCCATCCTGATCTTTTTGAGTTTATCCTTCAACTCCAATTTCCTATGGTCACTGCTGCTTTGGAAAAGCTCCGTCAAAGCCTTCCACATAGAAAATGGAGTGGCTTTCCCATGAGGCTTGAGACAATATGGTCTCGTACACCTTCCAAAAAAATCCTTCTTGTCTTCATTACTTTCTTTTGCCATGTGTCAAGTAATGCAACATCCGTCGAAGTGGGCTTAGGAATATCACTGCCGATGAATTCCTTCAAGCCATTATCTTCAAGTACCACGTCCATCTTATCCTTCCATGAAACGTAGTTCTAGCTTCCCTCTAGTGCAGACTCTAGCCGTAAACCATTGAAATCCATTTCGATGTTTGCTCAACTGTCGCACCAAGAAATTCTTGCAGAAAAATTGAATTGTTTCCACCAACAAACTCAGCTACTGCTTCAAAATTGCAATCTTCTTTCCTCTAATACCATGTAGAAATTTTAATACAATTATGTATTTCTTGGATTCTCCTGATCTAATAATTTTATGCCACTGTTAGATACAGAATCACTTCTACAAAAATCTTTGTGGAATTTAAAACACGATCGCTTATTGAAAACACATGAAGAAAGATTAATCACACATAACACAAATGTTTTTACCGGGAAAGAATAAAGCTAAAAACCCACTATCATATATTATTTATATATCATGTATCATGAAACAATCTCATACAAAAATATAATCCAAGAGCTCTCAGTACAACATACAATCGTCTCACACTGTCATACAAAAATTGGCAAATACATGAGCCAATTTACTGCCTCCTAACAGAATGCCTCCACTGCGTAATCACTGCTGATCAAAATCCTTGAATGAATGAGATACTGCCTTAGATTGACTGCACAATCCTCATTAGCATCTCCAATGTGTGTGGGGTTGCATGAGTGCATCCACTAATGTCACAATTGATAGTCAAACTATCCCTTTCACCTATCTCTCAACTGGGTCTCCATTGGATCTGACATGCATGTAATTAATAGTAGTACATCTTTAGTTGCATGTGAGATCACTCCATTTGAATTAATTTAATATTTAATCCATTGATCTCTCACTAGTGTATCTTTAGTTACAATTAGTTACAACTAGCACAACTGAGTTTAACTCACTTAACTGAGTTAAACTACTTTACAACTCACATAACTACACATCCAACTCTGTTACAACTTTGAATCACTCAATTACAAATAATTCCACTTGCATGTCCCACCAACAAACCTTATAACTCGAAATTCCTTCAGCTAACTGGTTTGCCACTTCAGTTAACTGAAATCAAGTGCTTCAAGAGAATAAATTAATATTGATTGTCCAATTATTATTAAGAGATAATAATAATAATCGACATGCATTGTATAAATAGACATGTGATCTATAAATAGACTTCGCACATGCATCTAAAAATAGAAACTCATTTATAAATAGAATTTTCTCACCATTCTAAAAATAGACTCCCTCTATAAATATAATTTTCTCAGCATTCTAAAAATAAACATACACCTAAAAATAGCTTGTGGGCCCTGCCTGGTGTAGGTGCTTAATTTTCACTAGGATCATTATCTTGTTGAATCAAAACACAATCTCGGCAACATGGTTGGCAAGGAACTTATTGGGAAAATCCTCAACATCCTCAATATTTCCCTCAACATCCTCCATATCCAACTCCATGCTATCCCTACCATCCACCTCCACCACAACCACAGCCTCAACCACATCCATCTCATATATCCAGCCCCACTCAACTACCTATAACAACATTTCCAAACCCACACCATGAAGTATCTCAACCCACTTACAATGCTGAGGTACAACACTACCAAACATATCCTCTTGATGTAAATGGTCTGCATCTTAGTTCAAGGAAGGTATTGCAAAGAATAGACTTTATTAATGTCATTGAAGGAAAACGTCAAGAAGAAGAAGATCTAAATGAGGAGATCAAAATATCGAGGGTTGCACTTGATGAAGAGTCGACATTAGAATAAGATGTTGAGAAATTTTCCTCATGTTTACTAGAATTTCCTCCATGTGTTCAAGAGAACAATCAACAAAAAGAGGAAGATTTGAATTTCATAATAAAATAGGACATCCAAGGTGATCAAACTCAGAAAGTGGACCAAGGAAATCACAACTATAGTGACATATGGTTCCAAACAGTCATTAAGTTGTAGCAACACACTTTTCTTCAACATTACTTGAAACAATCCCAGTCAAAGAAATTCATCTCTCATATTCAGGTACATATCAAAGCACGTATTCCAAGTGTGCACTTGATTTTATATGTCATATTGATGTGTACATGGCTCCATTGGAGGTATTCCTATACTTGAAAAAGGTTTTATTTTCTTCAAGTAGAGTACGAAAATGAAAAAAAGAAAAAAAAGGGAAAAATAATAAAATCTCAGGTGAAAACCTCTTTTGAGGCATCTAAGATTGGCTCACTGATATAAAAAATCCATGAGGTGGTCATTACGTTAAAGAAAAAAGAGAAAAAATAAAAGATCCTAGGTGAAGAACTCCTTTTAGGCTCCTAGGCAGACCTACTAGTTGAAAACCTCATTGGGGTAGCTAGTAGGCCTTAAAAAAATAAAATAAAATAAAACACTTTTTTCCATGTATCTCTCTCTAATGAATGTAGGTTCTCTACAACCTTTGAAAGTAGAAAAATAGCAAGTTGGGACAAAAATAAAATTTGGTTAACACTTTAGTCAAAGGTAGTCACAGTTGGACTTCCTCGTCCTATGCTTAAAAGCTCCAAAAGGACCTCAAGTAGATCGCCACATGCAACTTTAGTAGCAGCTTAAGCAACAACTTCAATATCACTTGCAAAAAAAAATCAATGGTAAGGCTCAGGTATGCAATCATCTAACCCTTTCTTCGAATCTATTTTAGGTTAATAAAATATTAAAAAGTGTGAGAAGGAAAGTATTTTTATATAGCCAAAATCAATAGCAGAGCAACCTCAGCCTTATCTAGCAACTAGCCTCACTTTTTCCACCAAGAAAAGGAACAAGACAAAAGTAAAAAGGAATTGAGAAAGTGGGCACTAAGAAGTTCATTGTAATAAAAGACAAGGAGTGCCAAGGGATAACCAAGGGTGAACTCAGTTCACAGAAAAAGAACTATGAGTTCACTTTGCATGCAATAAAAAAAAGAAAAGAAAAACAAGAGAATAGAAAAAGAAAAAAAATCAAATAAAATGTGGATCCACCACCACTTGGCATGAAAAATAGATTTGATTAAGGCATCTGAGGACCTCCATGAAGCACCTATAAGAAGAAATGCAAGAAGAATAACAAGAAGATTAGCAGGAGGAGCAACGCATGGGCCAATAAACAGAAAATGAAATAAGCCAGCATGCAGGAAAAACCATAAGGTAAGGAGGATGAATAGGTTGCTCAGAGGATGAGCAACAGTTTCAGTAGGGGGGTGATGATGGGCCTCTAAATTAGACATAAAATAAGGCCCATATAACCTTTCTTAAGCCCATCTACCTTCCCTATGTACATGAATATATATATATATATATATATATAAAATCTATCCTTCTACAATTAATAATGTTTTCTTATGCTTTAATGTTTTCTTAGGGAGGTTTAAAGATAATTCCATATTTGTGCCTGATATTGGTTATTTTTGTAGAATATTATGAGAATATTTGGCAGATTATGTAGATTTGGAAAAGGATATGATTTAGGGACTTGCTCCCAGCCACTAGAATATCAAGATTGGAGAATAAATGAGCACAATATCAGGATATTAGGGAGAAATATTGGAGAGATTCAAGGGGGTTTTCCACCCTCCTTAACTCTCAAAGGTAGCCAAACGATCCTCATGAGATCCCCTCCAAAAATTCGAATTCCAGAGGCAACCAAGCGACTCAAGACCAAGTTCACTCAAGCCATACTTCACTTGGAGTTAAGTGGACTCATTAGCTATTTTTTTTAGAGCTGTTGGCAGCCGCCCTTGAGGATAAATAAAGCTAATCAAGAGCTAATTATGGTTGATTCTTTGATTCAATTTTGGGAATTTTGCTGCAAGATATTAAGCATTTTATTGTACTTAGTGGTTAAACTTTCAGAAATGTAACAGGGCTATCTTCTTCTTGAAATGAGCAGACAGACTCCATTTTATTGATTTAGTTCCAGAGAGCTCGGCTCATGGGTTAGGTCCCAACCTATGTGCCTCAGCTGCTATGTTGTTGTCATCCTTTCCTTTCTTTTATTTATATAGTATTATTTCTGATATTTTCATTACTATTATAGTTGTTGCTATAGATTTAATATGCTTATTTGCGCTGTAGAATATTTGATGAACTCCATAAAACTGTGAGGCAGCCTTCCCCTCTCATCTCTGTCAATAGAGCTCGAGGAGGGTAGAACTTCTCCGTAGGACTAGGCTAGAATTGTTTTTTGTCTTTGGCATGCACTATCCATCTTTCTCGCATAACTCGACAGTTAATTGCAGGTGCAGGTAGTCACGGAGAAGTTCATTGACACCTTTTCTCTTCATTTTCCATCTCTGTCTTCACGGCCTGAACACTGTTGTTATGCATCCATTCCCATCCTTCCCCTTCTTATCAGCTGTCACCTTTTTTTTTATTCACAAAAGACTTCAAAATGCTGAAAGTTTGACCTCCGAACGCACATCAAACTCCACAGTGTTTATTTTTTTTCTTTTACACTTACCGCTCGCTATTTTCAATTGCGATATTGCGTTATCAAAAATCATACTTCACACCTTTTCCCTTTTTCTTCAAGACTTACCGCTTGTTTCCGCCAATTATGATATTGCGAAATCGCAAATCGCAAATTGCACCGTTTACCTTTTTCTTTTAACACTTACCGTTCGTTTCGTCGATGCAATAACTCCGCCACATCGCACATCGCACTTCACAACATTTCCCTTCTCCATTTAATGTCTACCACTCCAAATTGGCAATATTTATATTATGATATCGGTCCCACCACCGTGTCACCCATCGTAAATCATGCATCGCAAAATTTACCCTCTTCTTTAAGACTTACTGCCCCGATCTGCCGATTGCGATATTGCGATCGCACTCTGCCACTGGTCCCACCGCCATTTCACCCGTCGCACATCACACTTCGCACCGTTTAGTTAGTTTTCGTTACACTTCCTGCTTGTTTCTGTCGATTGTGATATCGCATATCGCAACTCTTGCCTCCATCACATCTCCTCCATCAGACTTTTCAATTCATTCCGCTCCAAAGCCATTTTCACGCTATAATAAGGTTTTATAAGGTTTAACCCCGCTCTTTCCAATTCTAAGCCTTGTTTTATACATTAAGCCCTCTATTAGCCACATTAGCCCTTTTCTTTCTTCCAATCTGCAAATCAACACTTGATTTAATTAGAATTAAGTCATGGATAGCTTAGTTGCATGGGTAGAATCATGGTAGATGGACCATACGATAAGTAGAGTGCATTTAGCTGTTTGGACAAGTTAAGTGTGGTTTAGAATTAGTTTCCTTTCTGCCATTTATTTTCAACAAGTTAATTAGTTTATTTTCTTTCATTTCCTTTCTGCAATTTAGTTTAGTTTCCTTCATGTCATTTATTTTCAGAAATTTTATTTAGTTTCCTTTCTCTCATTTCCTTTTTGCAACTTAGTTTAGTTTCATTGAAGTGTGACTAACTTCACTGAGAATCCTTAGAAATAGCAACCTTTCGTAAAGCAGAAGAGGATGATATGAACATAATTCATCTATTGTGTATATATAAGTGTCACCTCCAAGTTTGTACGAACCCCGGGTTGATAAAGTAAAGTAGGGAAGCCCCTGGGAGTTGTAGCACTCTTGGTGCAACACCAGGCCTCACCACTTTTTGGTGCCGTTGGAAGGGAGGTGTCTAGTAGATGCTTCGATTTTGTTTTTATCATTCTTTTCTGCTTTCATTTCTTTTCATGCCATTTTAGAAATATTAAAAAAAAAATACAAAAATATCTGATTTTCATGCCTTATAGGAGTAGGGATACTCAGATTTAAAAAAAAAAGAAAAAAAAAAAGAAAAAAAAAATTTAAAAAAAAAGAGAAAAAGAGAAAAAGAAAAAATCTCCAATACCAACCCCCACTTGGCCATGTGGTGCAGTGAGAATCACATCACCATACAATTTTGAAGGTAGAAGAGATGGATGGATAAGATGACAATGAAGAAGATCTCATTGGGTTTCCCATTCAAGATATGGACATCAATGTACATATGAAGAACATCCATCCATCTTAACTTCCCAACTTCCATGGTATGAGGACAGAGGATCCAGAAACATTTCTCTTTGAATTTGAGATACTTTGTAGGTGTTATGGCTACTTCTCACACACACAAGAACTGAGATTGTTTCCTGCAACATTGAAGGATAGAGCTCTTAAATGGTTCATGAGTCTAGGTACTAATTCAATAAGATCATGGAATGATATGCAAAATATATTTCTAGAAAAATACAAAGATCGTGATCTTAGAGAAGAAATTTTTAGAATGAACCAAGACGAATTTGAGAGCCATGAGGATCTAATAGAGAGGTTCATGTATAATGTTAAGAGGAAAAAATTGCATCATTTATGATTTGACACACTAAAAACCCTATTACTTAGAACAATTAGGGATGAGTGGATTGATCTCCTTAATCTAATGAGTATAGGAGATGTATATCAATTGCCATTTGAAGAATTTTGTGAAACATGCAAGTGCATATCAAGAGGAAGGGAAAGAGTAATTAAGTCAACATCTACATTGGTAAGGCAAGATGAACTTGGAAATTTGCTTGATAAATTTAAAATGGAAATTCTTAGAAATCTAAGTGGACAAGTAGAAATGTTAAGAATGCAAAATGAGCAAAAAGAAGATGTTGATATTTTTGTGATCCATGCAAAATCATATGCTACTAAATGTTGTTCATCATTCCCCAGGTTTAAATAAGTTTACCAAGAAGACAATGTCAAGGAAATCACCAAAGATGCTATGTTATGTAGCTCCAAGGAGACCCTGATAGCCTGGTCAACTTGATATGATGCAAGGACCCCTCCACAATTTTAATCTTATTCAAATCCATATCAAACTAATTGGGACACACTCCCTCAGGAAACTTGGCCATATCAGCCCCAAAACCAATATTCGCAACATGGTTAGTGTGGACCTTATTGGGTAAATCATAAACATCCTCAATATTTCCCTCAATATCCACCATACTATCCACCATACCCAACTCCATGCTATCCCTACCATCCACCTCCACCACAACCACAACTTCGACCACATCCATCTCATTTATCCACCCCCACTCAAGTACCTGTACCACCATTTCCAAACCCACATCATGAAGTATCTCAACCCACTTACAATGCTGAGGTACAACACTACCAAATATATCCTCTTGATCTAAATGGTCTACATCTTAGTTCAAGAAAGGTATTGCAAAGAAGATATTTTCTTAATGTCATTGAAGGAAGACATCAAGAAGAATAAGATCCAAATGAGGAGATACAAAGATCGAGGGTTGCACTTGATGAAGATTCGACATCAGAATCAGATGTTGAGAAAGTTTCCTCATGTTTACTAGAATTTCATCCATGTGTTCAAGAGAAAAAGCAGAAAAAAGAGGAAGATTTGAATGTCATAATAGAAGAGGACATCCAATGTGATCCATCTCAGCAAGTGGACCAGGGACATCACAACTATATTGACATATGGTTCCAAACAATCATTAAGTTGCAGCAACACACTTTTCTCCAACAGTACTTGATACAATCCCAGTCAAAGAAATTCATCTCTCATATTCAGGTACATGTCAAAGCATGTATTCCAAGTGTGCACCTGATTTTATCTGTCATCTTGATGTGTACATGGCTCCATTGGAAGTATCCCTATACTTGAAAAAGTTTTAATTTTCTTCAAGTAGAGTAGGAAAGTGAAAAAAAAAAGAAAAAAAAAGAAAAAACAAGTGAAAAAGAATAAAATCTCAGGTGAAAACCTCTTTTAAGGTGTCTGAGATTGGCTCACTGATTGAAAACCTCCATGAGGTAGTCATTGGGTTAAAGAAAGAAGAGAAAAAAAAATATTATAGGTGAAAAACTCCTTTGAGGCGCCTAGGCAAACCTACTAGTTGAAAACCTCATTGGAGCAACTAGTAGGCCTTACAAAAAAAAGGAAAAAAAATGTATTTCTCAATGTATCTCTCTCTAATGAATGTAGGTTCTCTCCAACCTTTGCAAGAAGAAAAACAACAAGTTGGCATAAAAAGAAAATTTGGTCAACACTTTAGTCAAATATAGTCACACTTGGACTTCCTCATCCTGTGCTCATAAGTTCCAAAAGGACCTCAAGCAGATCACCACATGCAACTTCAGTAGCAGCTTCGGCACTGACTTCAATATCACCTACAAAAAAAAAATCAATGGTAAGGCTCAGGTATGCCATCATCTAACCCTTTGAATCTATTTTAGCTTAATAAAACATTAAAAAGTGTGAGAAGGAAAGTTTTTTTATATATCCAAAATCAATAGCGGAGCAACCTCAGCCTTATCTAGCAACTAGCCTCACTTTTTCCACCAAGAAAAGGGACAAGGAAAAAGTAAAAAGGACTTGAGAAAGTGGGTAGTAAGTATTTCATTGTAATAGAAGACAAGGAGTGCCAAGGGATAACCAAGGGTGAACTCAGTTCACAGAAAAAGAACTATGATTTTACTTTGCATGCAATAAAAAAAAGAAAAAAAAAAGAGAGAACAAAAAAAGAAAACAATCAAATAAAAGGTGGATCCACCAACTCTTGGCATGCAAAACAGATTTGGTTAAGGCATCTGAGGACCTCCATGAAGCACCTACAAGAAGAAATTCAAGAAGAATAACAAGAAGATTAGCAGGAGGAGCAGCGCATGGGCTAATAAATAGAAAATGAAATAAGCCAACGTGCAAGAAAAACCATAAGGCAAGGAGGATGAATAGGTTGGTTAGAGGATGAGCAACAGTTTTAGTAGGGGGGTGATGATGGTCCTCTAAATTAGACATAAAATAAGGCCCATCTGACCTTTCTTAAGCCCATCTACCTTCCTTATGCACACACACACACACACACACAGATATATATATATATTAAATCTCTTGTTCTGCACTTAATAATGTTTTCTTATGATTTAATATTTTCTTAGGAATGTTTAAAGGTAATTTCATATTTGTGCCTAATATTGGTTATTTTTTGTAGAATATTGTGAGAATATTTGGCTGATTATGCAGATTTGGAGAAGGAGATGATTTAGGGACTTTTTCCCTACCACGGAAGATCAAGATTAGAGAATAAATGAGCACAATATCAAGAAATTAGGGATAAATCTTGGAGAGATTCAAGGGGGTTGTCCACCCTCCTTAACTCTCAATGGAAGCTAAAGGATCCTCATGAGATCCCCTCCAGCAATTTGAATTCCTGAGGTAGCCAAGCAACTCAAGACCAAGTGCACTCAAACCATACTTCACTTGGAGTCAATTGGAGTCATTAGCTATTTTTTTGGGAGCTGTTGGTAGCCGCCCTCGAGGATAAATAAATCTAATCAAGAGCTAATTAGGGTCGATTCTTCGATTCCATTTCGGGAATTTTGCTGCAAACTATTAAGATTTTTATTATACTTAGTGATTAGACTTTCAGAAATGTAACAAGTTTATTTTCTTCCTGAAATGAGCAGAGAGACTCCATTTTACTGATTTAGTTCTAGAGAGATGGGCTCGTGGGTTAGGGCCCAACCCATGTGCCTTAGCTTCTCTGTCATTGTCATCCTTTCCTTTATGTTATTTAGATAGATTTATTTCTGATATTTTCATTGCTATTATAGTTGCTGATGTAGATTTACTCTGCTTATCTACGATGTAGAATATTTGATGAACTCCATAACTGTGAGACAACCTTCCCCTCTCATCTATATCGATAGAGCTCAAGGAGGATAGACCTTCCCATAGACCAAAAATTCTTTCTCAGTTATGATTCTCTGTTTCTAGGACTAGGCTAGAATTGTTTTTGTCTTTAGCATGCACTATCCATCTTTCTAGCATAACTCGACAGTTAATTGCAGGTGCAGGTAGCCACGGAGAAGTTCATTGGTGCCTTCCCTCTTCGTTTTCCATCTCTGTCTTCATGGCCTGAACACTGTTGTTACGCCTTCATTCCAATCCTTTCTCTTCTTATTAGCTGTCACATTTTTTATTCACAAAACAATTCAAAACGTTGAAAGTTTGACCTTCACCCTCGCTCCTCGAACTTCCTGCTACAGTACATCACACATCTCACTCACCAGTGTTTAGTTTTTTTCCTTCACACTTATCGCTCTTTATTTTCGATTGCGATATTGTGATATCAGAAATTGCGCTTCGTAAATTTTCCCTTTTTCTTCAAGACTTACCGCTTGTTTTCGCCGATTGCGATATTACGAAATCGCAAATCACAAATTGCACCATTTAAAATTTTCTTTTAACACTTACCACTCGTTTCACCAATGCGATAACTCCTCCGCATCGCACATTGCACTTTGCAACATTTCCCTTCTCCCTTTAACATTTTCCACTCCAAATTGGCGATATTGCGATTGCGATATCGGTACCATTGCCACGTCACCCATCACAAAACGCACGTCGCAAAATTTACCCTCTTCTTTAAGACTTACTGCTTGGATCCGCCAATTGTGATATTGCGATCACACTCCGTCGCCGGTCCCACCGCCATATCACTTGTCGCACATCACACTTCGCACCTTTTAGTTGGTTTTTGTTACACTTAGAGCTTGTTTCCACCGATTGCGATATTGCATATCACAACTCTTGCTTCCATCGCATCTCTGCCATGACACTTTTCAATTTGTTCCCCTCCAAAGCCATTTTTGTGCTATAATAAGGTTATATATGGTTTAACCCTGCTATTTCCACTTATAAGCCTAGTTTCATATGTTAAGCCCTCCATTAGCCACTTTAGCCCTTTTCTTTCCTCCAAGCTACAAATCAACATACATTTTAATTAGAATTAAATCATGCATATCTTAGTTGTGTGGGTAGAAGCATGATAGATATACCATAGGATAAGTAGAGTGCATTTAGTTGTTTGGCTAAGTTAAGTGTGGTTTAGAATTAGTTTCCTTTCTACCATTTATTTTCAGCAAGTTAAATTAGTTTCTTTTCTGTCATTTCCATTTTGCAATTTATTTTAGTTTCCTTCTTGTCATTTCTTTTCAGCAATTTAATTTAGTTTTCTTTTTGTCATTTCCTTTCTGCAACTTAGTTTAGTTTCATTGAAGTGTGACAGAATTCACTGAGAACCCTTATAAATAGCACCATTTCGTAAATCAGAAGAGGATGATATGAACATAATGCATTTGATATGTATATATCACTGTCACCTCCAAGTTTGTGTGAACCCCGGGTTGATAAAGTAAAGTAGGTCAGCCCCTAGGAGTTGCAACACTCTTGGTGCAATACGAGGGCTCAACACTAAGCATCATCCAAACAATGTGAAAAATAAGGAGTAGAGACATGTGGATGAACATGTACAATGTAAAACCATACTCTCCCAATAGCAACCATTGCAGCAAAGCCTTCTGCTGCCATGCCAAATCATCATTAAACCAAGCAACAGAGCCATACTCTCTCAATAGAAGCCACCATAGTAATGCCTCTTGTTTCTATTCCAAGTTGTCATCAACCCAAGTATGAGAGCCATACTCTCTCAAAACAAGCCATCGTAGCAATGCTTCTTGCTACCATGCCATATTAGCATCAATAAAAGTATGAGAGCCATACTCTCTCAAAAGAAGCCACTTCAGCAATGCCTCTTGCTTCCATACCACCTCATCATCATACCAAGTACAATGACCATAATCTCCCAACATAAGACAACGTAGTAAGGCCTCCTATTTCCATCCTATGTCATCATCATGCAATGCATGGGGAAACATCAGCACATACTCTCCCAAAAGTAACCAAAGAAATAAGGATTCTTGCTACCACCTTACATCATCATGATGCAAGTCACGGAGCAATAACATACTAATTGACATGTGGAATGTCACGTCAGAGCAATACAAACAAGTTCCCTGCTGCCACATCATGTGAGAGTTATGCCATTTACCAAACCCAAGTACATACATGAAAATAAGATGTATTCCAAATAAAAGTACATTTATGGACATGAGACATATCCCAAAAAAAAGTAAATACACATACATAAGATATATCATGTGATGGCCAAAATCTCTTAATAATAACCAGCGCAACCATGCCTCCTACTGCTACATAAATTTAGTGACATCCATGGCATGGACCACACAAATGTGAGATGTTGGGTAGTAACCATACTCACCCAAAAGCAACCAGTACAACCATGTTTCTTGCTACCCTGTATCATCTATTTGCAAGAAGGTTGGAAACCCCTTGCTCCTCATCCGGATCCATTCATCCCAATGTGGATGATGAATCATACCATGCTCAATATTGGTATCCACCCAAGATATAATACCCTTCTCCTCCAACTGGTAAGCTTTGCACTCCATGAAATGTTGAAGTGCACCTCCTTTGAGGCCTCTCCATGAGATCCTCTCATTAATGGACCAATAGAACCCATAAGGTTCCATACATGCTGTAGGTAGAAATTCCTCTTTGAGTTGTGAGGAGCTCATTAATAAAACTCCATCTTGACAATGGAAAGTACTCTCCATCACAATATTTCTACCATCTATCATCTATCCCTCCAGTGCTTCATGAGTGAAGCTGCCTTCAGAATGCTCCAAGAATAATGGGGCCCTCATCTCATCACTACTGCTCATTGACAGTACTGTAGATCTGCATGGTGATACATCTGCTGTCTCTTGGCCATACACAATGTTGAACTCATAGTTTGGCACTGTACTAAATAGGACTGTGCCCTCCCATCCTCTGAAACTCCACACTTCAACACAAAGTGTTGGGTGTAGCTCAACCATGATAAACTGGGATAGTTATAGATCTTCTCCTTGATCAAGTCAAGGGTCCTCTGTGCAATGATAATTTACTGCTCCAAATCTGTAAGGTGCTCTAATCCTTGGTTATACAATTGCCTTGATGGCATGGTATCACAAATTTCAATATGAGGTACTGAAATAATATGAGTTGAAAGTGCTTACAAACCTTGGATAAGCTGAATCTTGGGAACATCTTGCACATCTACAAGAATTCCTCCAAATGGTGCAATGGCCTCTCCAACTACTGGTAATGGTGATAGTTTCTCCTCTTCTACTCTACCAGTGCTGGTATTTGCCTCCTCCTCCTCATGCATCTCCTGAATCATGCATGGGGCTCCCAATGTCAAGAGCTTAAGACCATCTTGCAAATATGCAAGTGATTCTCCTCTTGATACAAGTACATCTGCAGCTAATGGTGGTGGTAGGGGCTCCTCTTCCAGAGTAATAATGATGACATCTTCCTTTGGCTCCTCATGTACTATATCATCAATGATGGGAAGTGTCTCTATGGGAAATGTCTCCGGTTTCCTTCTAACAAACTTCTTCTTCAGTCTTTGAAAAAAATCTGCATAAGCAGTCACTTTGGCATGTGACAAATGACTGAACCACCAATCTTTTGCTTCACCCTTAAGGTGTAACACTAAAATATCCACCACCTCTCTTTCTGTTACTAGTTATAACTGAAAAAATGTAACTAAATCTTCCCTCCAAGCCCTTACTGTGCTTGAGGATGATCCATCAAATGCAGGCAAGAAGAATATATGCCTCTTTCTTCTATTACTACTGCGAGATCTCCTCTCTTCTTTGAGTTGTAAAAACTATTGGAGAGTTAGATTCTCCTAGAGTGATCTAAGCTGTGATTTGTACTTGGATAGATATTTACGTAGGGTCTCATACCCCAAGTCTCCTTCATATTCACACCATTCACCTTCCTTCTCAAAGAAAGTTGATCTAGTAGAATGTTGTGGAGCTCTTTGCCTTGTTGGTTGTTTTTGCTGTTGATAGGAAGTGCTTGGACCTTCCTCTTCATTAAATCTTCTTGGATCCTCCTTTTTCCTTTCTCTCTTCATTTGTTTGACCTCCTTGGAGAGATATTGCATAGATCTAAATAGAAGTGAGGAAAAACTGAAACCCTCCGTTATTCTAGATCTCTACTATCTACTTCTTCTTTTGATGTTAAAGATGAAGTGCCCACAAGATGAGCCAAAGATCATGCTTTGATACCACTGTAATATCCCAAAAGGGAGAATGGAGTAATAAAAAAACACAATAGATAGAAACTACAAAAATGAACAGATAATCTAAAGGCACCATACAAATGTACATAATAGCTGAGCCATTTTATTTATAGAAGGTGGAATAGAAGTACGACAATGCTCAAAATATAAGGCACTTAAGCCAAATAGGTGATATAGAATGACCCTAAAGGCCTCCCACAAGAGGGACTGCGTAACTATTGGAATGATGGAAGGAATACTACTTTGTCCCTACTGCAAATGTCGGGACTGAAACTAATGGAAAATATAAAAGTGTAGATCTGGAAGTTACGAATCTCAAATGATGTCGGGATTTCAGATACAGGCTCTATGATGAATACCCAAGATAACCCAGAAAGGATTTTTAGATATGACAACCTTGGAATATCACCCTCTTAGGCCCTACGTCTATAAAATTGCTGGGTATGAAGATCTAAAGCATGAACTAATCATAATATGGCTACAATGTGATACAATCATATTTATGCTTGAAGGGCTAATCCCTTCACTAGATCCTCAAGCTAGAAGCTCAAGATCTAGCTCCTGCTTCCTCCTCCACTGATTGCAACTGCTGAATACACAACAGCTGAAGAAAAAAATGCTGTCAAGGAGGGATACTCTGTATCCTGATGCTAGACAATGAGAATCAGCTCAAGAATTATGGAAACAATGAATACTAAGTGAGGAGATGGCCCCTCACAGGATTTCCAACTGAAATACGGGAAAATTCCTTCCTCCTTCAGATCTGCAAGACTGGAATGCACAATCCCTTGGGGAATTGTCGCTGCATGGAGGTATGAAATGATGGCTTGAATGCCGAATATGAATATTCTGCTCCTGAAAGGATAATCTTGAAGCACAAGGTGAAAGGATGAATCCTCCATCAGTTTCCTAGCTGAAATGCTAGAAACAACCTCCATCTCTCAAACCTTCAAGCATGAATGCATAATTATTGAGACTAAAAGTGAATATGAGAGTGGTTGAGTGTGGAACCAATGCCTGATGATGTATGGAAACTCAAAGAAACCTTCCCAGTGTGGGCACTCAAAGTCCCCCGTGGGTAAGGGTGGTATTTCTGCTCGGAAACACTCGTGTGCTAAACAACGCAGAAGACTTATCTAAACAACTAAAGCAAGCATAGAAATGTCAAATGACAAATCCAGATCTGAATAGAGCATAAATAATAATTTAAATCCTGCCTTCTATTGTTTCCTTCATCTTCCTTATATGGTTTGTGAGCCTTCCATAGCCTTGGCCCACCTCATAACTGCGCTACACATGTGGCCACTAGCTGCCATGAAGACTGTGCTATCTCTCCATATTCTCCACTATCTCTACATTTATTTTCACTCTCTCCATCATGTGTGCATTAGATGCACCACTTCCTCCACTATTTCATCATTAGTGCTCTATGATCTTTCTTCTAATGCACCATGATCTCATTTGACTTCCTCCATAATCTACATAATCTTATATTTAATAATACATGATCTCCACTCCTTCATTAATAAACTGATCCACTACTCCATAAAGTAGGCCTACTTCTAAATTATTCACATACACACATCAAAAGTGGATTTTATTCATCTATGGGGTTTATGGGTCCCTCCACCCTCTTATTTACTTAATTGATTAAGAAAAGTAAGAACTCTAATATTCCAATTATCTGGTGGAAAATTTGGAATATTACAAGAATCCAAAAATTTGACAGAAAAAAGAAAGAAAAGCTATAAATAGAAATTGGGAGGCGATACATAGCTGCATAAAACCCTAAAAATTCATTGAAATTGTAGTCACCTAGGAAACTAAATTTTTTTACCAGTGGAGTTGTCATTTGTTAGTATGAAATTTCTTGGAAGGTGTACCAAAAACACTTCCCTTAAGTCACATGTGACAAGTGACCTTAACAACAATTGTAGCTACTTATAGTTTAGATCTACAATAATAATCTGAGAAAAACCCGCAATAAAAGAGATGTATGTGATCTGAAATAACAAACAACAAAATAAATCCAATGTAATAACCCAATTATGGAAAGTAATTTAAATGAATAAATACTTGCTAGCAACTGGTGAAGGATATTTACAAAAGGGTCGAAAATACCCCTCCGTGGGATGGGGCCTTTGATGTCCTTGACACTTCAGTGATTGATCTTCCTCTCTCAATATGTGGAAAACCAAAACAATGAGTAGAACTCTAGTGGGAGCTCGACTGCAAGAAGACATTAATGGTGACGATGATAATGATCATAGTCAAGGATAAATGAAAAACCCTCTTATTTATAACAAAGTATTGACCAAATCAAATAATAAAATATTATTGACTAAATCAAGATCTCACCATTAGGAATACTTTATTATATTTTTTGGAGAAGGAAAATATTTTCAAAATGGTCAAATACCTTTATTTAGAATTAATTAACAAATAAAACTGTTTAATTATTTTGCGAAGATTAAGAAATGTGTGAAAATAAAATAATTATTAAATAGTGATTTAACAATTATTCCAAAAATGAAGTTAAGGAATAATAAATAAATAGTGATTTATTTAATTATTCATAAATGATTTAGTCAAATGTGACAAGGAATAATTATCAAATAATGATTTAATAATTATTCCTAGAGAAAATTAAAGAAATAATGATTTATTCAATTATTCTAAGGGTTTTTTTTTTTTTAATTTTAGTAAAAAATAATTTAATAAAAATGATTTAAAAAATCATTTTCTATAGTGAAAATGATTTTACTATGGTAAAATTAATCTTACATGGTCTATTTCGATCCATCTAGTTCGAAATGGCTAGGTGATCATTTTTTGGTCATAACATCATCTATCTCTAGGGAGAGAAAATCTGGGTAGGCAACTACCATCAACCCATCCAGGTAGGCAACCACCATTAGCCTTGCCTTCCACAATTGTCCAAAACTATTGAGCACGTGAAATTATATAACTGACCATATGCACATTATCATTAAAGTAAAAAAAAAAAACATTTATATACATCACGCATTCATACTTGACCCTCAGCATGGGCCGCAAAATATGTAAAATTAAATTGACATGAAAAAATAACTAACATTTCATCTCATGCAGGTGGTATTCATTTCAAAAAAATTCACCTCATAACCATCATGTAATTTAGAAAACAATTATCATATTTTTCACATCATAACAATATACTTTATAATTGGCAGTTGCAAATCACATTGCAATGTTTTACTTTTCACGCGTCCTTATGTTGCCACTAAAATACCCCTACTTAATCACATCAACAACATTAGCTACAATTTTTTTTAGTAAAATTATACTTTCTACAAAACACTATTATGCACAAAGCATTTGTCAAATACATTTAAGATGTTTTTTACTTTCACATGCATCTATGTTATCAATATTTCAACATAATAGAAGGTATTGGTCCTGTTGCTCTTCATAAACCACCTTTATGTATTAAAATTAATATAACCAATAAGGATAGATCCTCTAAGTGTTAAAATAAATTTTTCATAAAGTTGTTTTTCCAAAACAACAGTTAAGGGAATGGTTCTTAAATCATCAACATTCACATAATTTATAAGTCATGTAAACTATCATTTCATTTATGCATATGCATTTAATCAACAATCATTAATGTATAACAACTAACATCACCATTGAAACATCAATTTGTAAAATTTGTAAAATTTAAACAAACAAAGTAATCAACATCATCAAATTACCACTAGTTCTACCATTAAGCTGGTAGAACCATAAAATTAGTCACTTTAACAACATTATTGTTTCATGATCCATGTTATTTATTTTATTTAAGAACTTGCAGTCACACGTATGCATTTCTAAACAAGTATTAATTTTTTCCATTATTGTGGTTTTCTTGCATACAATACTATTATGCATAAAGGCCTATGCAAGACCTTTCATATGAAACACTGATTAATCATTAATGTGTAAGGTGTCAATTACAATTATGGTAATTAATCATAACAAATACAAATTCAATAGAGTATTGTTACCAATAAACCATCAACATGAAGTAAACTACCAAAATCACTTGTTTGCAATAAGCTTTAATCAAATCGATTCATGCATATAAGTTTTAGTAGTTAGTCATGCAAAACTAACTAATCAATACTACCAACCATCTCAAATTTTACTATGAAAAGACTTAGCCATATTTTATCCATTACATTCAAGACTTATAGCTTGAAATATTATCTATGTTTAACATCTAAAGGGGTTCTTTCAATATATTTTAAAACATCCTATTGTACTCTTCAAGGGCATTCTCATCTTATACATTATTTTATTATCACATACATGCATTCATTCTTTAAAAGTTATCCATTTCAAATTTAGTCATTTTCTTTAAGTGCACCATAATAATTATTGTAATAGTATACATAAAAAGGTTGGTAGTTAATTATAACTTTCACTAGTGAGTTCTCAGGATTGTTTATAGGTGCTACAAAGGTTTTATTGTCTTTATCCTCATCAAGATTCAAATGTCATGAGCACAATTTTGCAACAAACTTTATTACTTACTACTCAATGGAATTATAAACATGAATCATGCCTCTCATGTCAAAAGTAGGCGACTACATATATCATTATGTAGTTTTTTAGAATACTACTTGATTTGATGCCCACTAGCATCATACGACTACTTCTTTTTTGCTTCTCGATTCCCAAAAGGCGCTAGTGATGAAAATAAATGGAGTTAGAATTTTTTAACAACATTTTTCAATGTGTAAATTTATGAATTACTTTCCATATTACTTCATTGACCATTAAATAATCCATCATCATTACATAAAGTAATATTTAGTAAAGGAATAGTAAGTTACACAACCATTAACTACCATTGCTATAGCATATTAACTGAAACTTCTTGTTGTAACTTTGCATCAATTCCATGATTCTCTTAACCCATTTAGTTCATCACATACTTGATAATATAAACATCACATAATGAAAGGAATCAACATCATAAAAATGGCACAATAGGAAACCACATCATTAGACACCAATCTACCTTGGTAACCTCATAGGGTGAAATCCAGCAAAGATTTAATTTTATTATTAAACGATCGTGAGGGTGTTCACTCCTCATTCAATGGCTTGTAAAGGAGTCCATAGCTTAACCATTGTCATAAAATATTACAAAGAAATATCATTTAAATAAAACATATCTAGCTAGAATCTATTACAACAATTATGATATCATTTACCCACAAATCCTCAATCTTTATGTCTTTATGGCTTGGTTTTTCCCATCAGTGGATCGTCCTACAAATCACACTCCCTAATGCATGGGCCATTAGTTATTTACCTATAACGAGGTTAAACATAACCTATAATTTTCATAAGCAAACATCTTTCCCTATTATTATCGTTGTTACTAAATTTTATCATCATATTTTAAAAAAGAATTAATCAACCAATAATCAATATTTATTAGTGATGCTTCATCATCCATTTGCGTGCATACAAAATATCATGACATGCGTTCTTTAACAACCCTACACACACATTAATAGAAGCATATAAATATCAAGCATGCCACATTAACTATTATTACCCTCGCATAGGTCCACATTATTTTCCAAAGAAAACCGCTTCAACTTTCCTTATTCATTTAAATGAAAACTAGCACATGAGTTATAGCTTTTCATGCAATACATAAATGTTTCATGATAACTGTGAATTTTTCTCGAAAGGAAGATAAGATAATATTGCATGCAAATGCATGATCTTTAAAAACAAATCTAACATAATCTCACATGTAAATACATAATATTCCCAAAGGAAACTAACATATAGATACTATCCTTATGCATGCAAATTCATAAAAATATTTCACGAGAACTAACCCATCGACCACAATCTTAAGGAGTGTAAATAAATACCCTTTTCAAAAAGGAAAAAATAGTGCCATAATTAATGCATTCAATTATATAAGTTTTATCCAAAAGAAACTAGGCCCTCAATTGTTTCTTTTATATGAATTTAAGTAATCTTTCCAAAAATAATTAATATAATAAATGTTATTCTATATACACAATTGCATCAGATTTTCCCAAAAGAACCAACATAAAATAATCCTATTCCAAAAAAATTTAACTTGATAGTCATTATTTCCATGCATGCAAACGACATTTCTTCCCAAGAAATCTATCTCAATAGTTTTCCTTTCCATGCATGTAAAATGCATTTCTTTTCAAGAAAATCTTTCTCAATCAATTATTATTTTCGTGCATGCCACAAATGTTTATTTTTCTAGAATTCTACCATCATTAGTTATTATTTTCATATAAACAAATACATACTCATTTTCCGAAAGGAAGTAAATACGACAACTAATGTATCTATGCATAAAAATCTTATTCTTTTTCACAATAGCTATAGTCTTGTGTGGATAAAGAGATTTACCAAAATCAACTAATATTTGTGTATGTAAATACACGCTTCTTTTTCCAGAGATCTAGGAAAATAATTATTCTTTGGTTATGCAAGGTTCACAACCCTTTCAAAGGAAAAAGGTTTAGATAGTTTAATTATTTTCTACAAGATCCATAAAGTCCTTCCAAGAATTGCACAACAAATATTTCCAAGAGAGTAAATGTATTTAACCTAGGCTCATGCACACAAGAACTATGGCAATTTTCCAAGAATTTTTAACACAATTAAAACATGCAAACACATGTTTCCTTTTAAAAACCTAATAAATTGGTTTTATTTATGTGCACGATTCATTTCCAAGAAACTAATACAATAGTTACTAGTTATGTGCACAAATTTCTTCCAAGAAACTAATACAATAGTTATTAGTTATGTAATAGCTATTAGTTATGTGCATAAATTTCTTTCCAATTAACTAATAAAATAGTTTTTAGTTATGTGTACAAATTCCTTTCTAGGAAAGTAATATAATAGTTGTTAAAACACATGTACTTTCTAAGAAATATGACTAATATCTAGTTTTGTTAGATCTAAGACTTTTGTGATCCATAATTTAGATAATTGTCTTTAGGATTAATTACATCATTAAGATTAGTAGTCATTTCTCTTAGATATAAACTTATATTTTTTCTTTTCCAAAAAATTAAATGCACAACAACTATTTCTTTGCATGCAAACTTATACTTCTTGTCCCAAAAGAAATCTAACTCACTAACTAATATTGATGCATGCATATAAATGATCTTTTGTTTCATGAAAATCCAACATGGAATTTCTATCTTTTCACACACAATTCCCTCAAAATATTTTCAATAAAATAGTATAATTTCTTTATCTTTTGTCATGCAATTTTTTGATTTGTTTATCTTTTACCATGCAATTTTTCTTTCAATAAAATAATATGATTTGTTTATCTTTTAAAACACCAATAATAATAGTGTGGTTACTTATCTTTAATACAAAATACGTTTGACTGGCATGGTTTCTCATCTTTTATACGAAATACTGTTTAAATATTTTCAACAACAATAATAGAGTGCACAACCACATTAGAGCTCAATTTCATAATCTTTGTTGTAACACTGACCTTCTTAGCCTTTTAAGATGTCAAAATTATAGTAATAAATTCTTAAATCAAACTAAATAACTCTTTTCTTTAGGTCCAATAGACCAAAGATTGGTCTCAGTGAACATTAACCATCATCATCATCATCATCACAAACACATACCTTCGAAATTTTGACTAACCTCTCATCGGTTGTCCTTCAGAATGCACCAGATCTCCAGGATTGTGATTGTAACATCCCTCCGCAGAGCTGCCCATTGTAATGTAAGATCCCTTCAGACCATTCACCTCACCAATTGCAATTCTCATCTTACCATTACTTGAAAGTTTTTTCTTTCATGTCGTAGGACACAGTCCACAAGACATCCAAAATCAATAATATACAATGGGACCCTCCTTGACTGCTCGAGGATTGATATTATAATATTTTCAGTGGATGCCATGAGTTCATTTAGCCATTAAAAGTGAAAAAAAACACCAACGTCTGTCAAGAGTTTGATTACTCATAAAAAAGGACGAGTAATCAAGCTATGCAAAAGACATTTTCAAAAAACCGAGGAAAAGTTTGTGTGCTCCGAATAATCGTTTTTAGTTTTCACGAATGTTAAAATGAGTTGTAACTTGTAACTAATTATTGGTTGAGCGGTTGAACAAATCAATAAATTTCCGCCATAATAATTTCAAGTTAATAGAATTATTACCTAGGGTTTATCTATGTCAAGTTAATAGAATTATTATCTAGGGTTTATTACAAGATATAAATAGTAGAGGTATATTATATGATATAAATAATTAGCAATTGTATTAGATATTGTAAAGGAAATGTCTTAAGGTAATAGCATAGGAAAGAGTAGCTTAGAAGTAATAAGATGTTGCATAGAAGAATTCATTGTGAAGGAATGATTTTTTTTTTTTACATCCTAAAGGAATGAAAGACAAATTTTGCTTCCATGGAAGCAGGTAGTGAAGGTTTCAAAATTATTGATGATAAAAGTTATCAACCAGAAAATTTTGTTATAAATATTGAAATAGGAAAATGGGGGTGAAATCATATATGTAAACGGTTTCAAAAATATTGATGATGAGAGTTATCAACCAGAAAATTTTGTTATAAATATTGAAATAGGAAATTGGGGGTGAAAACATATATGTAAACCAACATAATTTGTTCCCATATATAAAAAAATTGTTATAAAATTATTATAGATATTGAAATAGGAAATTGGGGGTGAAAATTCTTTGTAATTAATAATCCTCTAAGAAAAGCATGAAATGACCATGTAACTGAAATAAGATACCTTAAATACATTCAAGTGCAATTTATCTAGCTTAGATGTAAATAAACTTAATTTTTAATAACAAAAATAGAGTTTACTCCAAGTTCATCTACATATCCCAGCATCAATTGCATGCTTGTCAGAAATTGTATATGAAGAACAATAGTCTTGGTATACAAGAAAGCTAATATCATTTTAATATGCAAACATTTTTGGAAGGAAAATATTGTTCTTTATGTTATGGTTTATTTTCTTAACTTCAAATTTTCTTTAGTCTTTCTCTATATACATAAGAAAAAAAATACAAAGTAGAAAGTAGATTCACAAATTTAAGTTATAGTTTTATATTTTATAATTACAAATCTAATTTCTTATTAAAATATTTTACACTCATCTATTTATTCAAATAAATTATATTGTGAATATTTTTTTTCCTATTATTTTATTACAAAATTATTGTACTCTCTACTAAGTAAAACAAATTTATTAATAAAGAATTGAATGCCAAATTGAAAGATTACTCAAGTGAGAAATACTATAATATATAGAACTGATTTTTTGATGTATAAATGATTTGTTTTATATGTAATTCAATTTCAATTACCTATTATCTTCAAACTCCATGGGGAGGTATTGAACATAGGAGCCAACTTTAAGTAAATAAAAATTCACATTGTCAAGTTGGACAAAGACAAAATTTATAATCCTAAAATTCTCTTACCTAATCTTCTTTTTAAAAATATAATTGAGTTCCATTTATTCAAAAGAAAGGCAATATTAAGAACCTCCTATAGTTATAAAAGGTAATTAACATAAAAAATAAAAAAAACTCATCATGATAGTGTACAAATGTTAATCCTAATTGAATCATTAAAAAACAAAAAAGGGATAATAGCTTTACCAGTTATATCATTAAAAAAGACCACTTTCACAATAAAATTTCTACATTAATTTAAAAAAATATTATTTTATAATTATATATAATTATAATGGTATATTTTTAAGATATATATTTGATGATAATAATATTTTTTTTTGGAAAATAAGACTAGGTTTGAACTAAATGGATTTTGTGAATTTCATAAAGATTTAATGCATTAAAACACATTAATTGAAGAGGCACTAGTGTTCCTTACCTCCAAATGTAATATAATGTGATGCATCAATTTAAAAAAAACCATGCACCTACTTAGAATTTTTAGTTTAAAAATTTTCATTATTAATTTATTTTTTTATATGTTAAGAAATACTACTCATGAATAATTAAACAATTGTAAAATAAATAATATAGAACAAAAAAAAACCATGTATTTTTGGAATAATAAAATAGTTGTAACAAAAATAATATAGAACCAGAAAAACTATGTGTATTTGGATGTATGAAAATTTAGATACATTTTATTAAGTAAAATTTTAAAAGAATAATAGTTATAAATATTTAAAAATAATTTTATTAAATAATTAGTTTAGATCTATAATTATTTTCACTCTAAAAGAGGTTTGCATATCAAGACATTTGATCTCTTTTGGCTCTTGATAGATCCAGAGTTAAAATTGATTTAGGCCATCTTAATTCCCTCTTTAATAAACTACATTCCACATAAATACCACGGGTAGACTGTATTTAGAATTTATTATTATTTAATTTTATTATTTATATTTTTATTGCATTTTGACCTAATTAAAATGCTCATTACATTATGTCATTTTTTTTTTAAAATTAATTAACTTTTTAATTAATTAACTTTTTTTATTTTTATTTTTATTTTTTATTTTGTATAATTTGATATAGTGAAAATTTTAAACATGACATTACAACGTTTCTATCATACTTTGTTGGAGAGAATAGTGACACAAAAATTTAATATTTAAATATATAAATAGTTATTTTCCTTTTTTATATTGTTTTTTATTCATATAATATAAATTAATTGGTTTCTGTGGAGTTTAATTTTATGATATAAATTTTATTGAAAATAGAAATTTAATTTTTATGTACCCAAAAATTTAATGTACAACTTTTTTATTCATTAAATTAATTTATGTATAATCTAGTTTTATTAAGTTATTAATTTAAATTTTATTAAAAAAATTGAAATTAAAATCTAACAATTTTTTAATAACAACATTTTAATTTAAAATTCACCAAAACTTAAATTCAATCTAACTTATTAAAAAGAAAAAAACTAACATATGTAAAACAATTTACTTGTGGATTTAATGGCTTAAAACATTTCTTTTGTTTAATATTTAATCTATAAAAGCTGTTTTAAAAAAAACTCAGTAAATTTCTAAATTGTAATTAAAAAAACATTAAAAAAATAAAATAATATGATTGTAAATATTAAATTACAAAATAATGCATTGTTAGCTTTATATAACGTCCAAAAATAATTTTTAACAAGTAAAAAAAGAAAGTTATAGTATCATTTTCACTTTTTTCACTCTAATTTCATGTTAGTGAATCACTTTCACGTAAGCATAATCACTTTATTAATTATATTAGTAAAATTATGAGCATATCAAAATACCAAATGATAAAATGAAATGAAAAAAAAAAAAAAACATAAAAAATATCTCTTAAAGATTACTAAAATATGAGAATATAATATTATCTTCTTATACTCATCCATATTCACATATAACATTAGATTTCTAATAGAATCGGTAATGTTTTTATTTAAGATGAAGTAATTCACCTATGATACATTATATATGTTTTTTTTGAAGGTCCACCCAAATAAACAAAGAAAACTACGTAGCAATAGTCTCTCCCACATGTAATCTTAGTGTCGTGAAGCAATTTGCAAGTTTAAAATTGCCGAGAGTGTTTTTTGTTAGCCATCGGAGTTTTTTGTTGTTAACAATTAGAGTTCAGTAGTGTAATGCGTTTAACTAAATATACAAAGGCAATTGTTAGAGCGTTCACATTCTCAAATTAACACCTAAATAAAAACAAATGGAACAAAGTGTTATCCTTCATCTACATATAATGAGCAATATACCTAAATAAATTGCACTCCATCGTGAACGATGGGAACTGTATACTATGGATGCATACCATGAATTTTCTTGAATTATTATAATAAAAACTATACTAAAGGTGTTTAATAATGCACAAAATCATAAAACTTGAGTAGAAAATTGAAAGAATTGATTAGAATATTGTCTATCAGGAAACCCCTGAAGGAAGGTTGTTTTACATCAACATGGACACTAATGTTGTCTCTGCAAGGTTCATGAGATTTCATCGTATTCTCTCCAGCATCATCATAGCTTTTGAGAGACTAAATTTCAAAAGAATCCATTTGGGTTTGTTCCATGAGTATATTCTCCCAAGGCTTTGTAGTCGTCCAATCCTCTAACTAGCTCCAACCCCAGCTATTTTTGTCTCGGTTAATTTTAGCATAATTCATGTCTTTTTTCGAATTTATCCTACATTTCTGAAAAATGATTCAACATCCATAAAAGTTAAAAGCATATAAAATATCAAAATCTAAAACTGACATCTACATCTAAGGTATTTTCTAAAAGATTTGACCACAACAATTAAAATATGCCAAGAATAGACTATATGATCAAGGACTTGTACAAATAGAGAATATGATCAAGGATTTGCACAAATGAATTTTGAAGTGACTTTTCTACATTGAACATAGTTGGGTACTTAATGGGAGAGAGCATAAGAAATCACTCTCTTAGGTTTGATTGCACCCTCTTGTCTGATTTGCAGTTTTACATGAACTTCTTCAAGGTTTCCTTTCGACTATCAAACCATCCCTCCTGAAACAAAGAAGTAATGCACTTTTGAAACAAAATGGACAAAAAATATAATTTATTTAATATTGTGGTATATGTGGTGTGATTTTCATAAACTAAATTTTATCATATCTAGTAACAAAGGGAAACCAACTAATAAGAAAATACGAGATCATTTCAGACCTATATAAATAGGTATTTATATGAGATATGATCTAGTCCATTGCAAAAGTGTCGTGAAAAGAAATATGGCTAGGGAAAAATTACAGAAAGGGTAGCTTCATTTTATTCATGGAGGTCCTAGATTGGTGTCTGAGCATATGGGCCTGAGGACTTTGTGCAGGGAATTTTCTTGATAAGAGTAAGAGAAATACCAAAAGAATAATCTTAGCATACCCCGACAAGATTGGAAAGTACCAAGAAGAAGGTGGCACACCCCAAGAAGAGGCACTTCGAAGTTGACATTACAACAATGGTGCCTTATATTTCCACACTCAGTCGTTTAACGAAAACTGTCTGACCTTGTTAATGGACAAAAAATTAATTTTCTATTGAGTGTGACCTACGAACCATCGACAATAAGCCTAATCAATTATGTGTTGTTATTTCTGCTACTTCTATGCATTTAGTCCACAAACACGTTGAACCATACATATGTCCAGTGACAAACCAAGATCATGTAGAGGGCACAAAGTAGTTCTCTAAGCCTCAAAAATTACCCAGAAGATAGGAATACAGTTACATTTGGAAAGGCATGGAACAAACTTCAAATCAGGACCCACATCTATAAACATTCTAATTTTATAAAACTCGACCCCACCATGATAATAAAGAAGCTTTTGGAAATGCATTACAAACAATTCATTCCAATGAGGGCACTGCTAGGAGGGGATGGACCAATGAAACCAACATACCATTGCAAATATGATGTTCTCTCCTTTAATTTATCACTTTTATGGCTATTACAAAAATCATTCAAGTAATATTGAATGTAAATGCATATGTTAAAGTAATTGAGATGACCTTCAAATGTGATGAAAATCATCATTGGCAATGCACAGGTGCTAAATGCAACAAGATCAGACATTGCCAGAAAAGCATTGCTTGGACTACTTGAACCTTGACCTTGGTATGAATTTTTTTTTCTAGAGTATTGAATTACTAAGATAAAGTAAACTATTTTGGCATCAAGAGAGATTTACCACATTAAGACGAATAAATTTCACTTATGTCTTAGTATATCTTAAGATAAATTAAACTATTTTGGCATCAACAGAGATTCACCACATTAATACGAATAAAATTCACTTATGTCTTAGTATATCTTCCATGTTTGGAAGATACTTCTGGTTTTGCAATTTTGATATCACTTATCTACTGAGTTCAAATATAAAATTTTCAAGCAGCTTTGGGTTATATTCATGCCTAATATAATGAATGTGCTTGAAATAACACATCCTTCAAGATTTTAATAAATTCTAGCTTCATATAGCCAAGTGTGGACTTTCTTTATAAAGTGAAATTGTTACAATTGTGCTTCTGGTAATATGTCATATACCTTCCCAGTTCCCATATGATTTCTTCACTATTTTCTACTACATATGTTTAAAATAATAAACAAAATAATAAAAATTAACTCCAGATACATTAAAATTGATCTCTACTATATTCCCCAACTTTCTAGATTGTTAGCATCAATGCAATTTCTGTTAATAATATGCTACATGAATTGAATAAAATCCCTCCTATTTTTGAAGAAATTCAACTGAATTCTATTCTTTCAACAAGTAGAAACCAACAATTATGAATGCATCATTCATTCATTGAACTTGAATTATATTCTTTCAACGAGTAGCCACCAACCATTATGCATGCTTCATTTATTCATTGAACTTTTAAAGTCACACTGTGAGAAGTACTACCCATATTTGTAGCATAAATTTAGGAAAAATAAAAAGTATAAAAATGAAATCTCTTTATTCTTTTTGATTTCACCTTTTGGTAATGGAACATATTATTATGTTTCAAGATCAAATTCCATGGTACATGCATCTCTTCTTCCTACCCTTTTAACTACAACACTGTTAGCCTCTAGGTATATTACGTCCATTTCTATCACTTGCAATTGATTGGTATACCACATATTATTTGAAATTGTGCATTCAAAAAGCATATATGAAAATCATTGCTTGGACTGCTTGAATATTGACCTTGATATGGCCTTTTTTTGCCATATTATTCAGTTACTAATATAAATTGAACTACTTTGGCATCAAGATATCTTCACCACATTAATACGAATAAAATGTGCTCGTGTCTTAGTATATATTCCATTTTGGAAGATACTTTTGATTTTGCAATTTTAATATCACTTATCCACTAAGTTCAAAGCTAAAATTTTCAAGCTGCATTGGTTTATATTCATTCCTAATATAATGAATGTGCTTAAAATAACATATCTTTCAGGAATTCAATAAACTCTTGCTTCATATAGATGAGTATGGACTTTATTTAAAAATTTAATTTGTTACCATCATGCTTTTGGTAATATGTCATACACCTTCCGAGTGCCCATATAATCTTTCACTGCTTTCTACTGCATATGTTCAAATGAATAAACAAAGTAATAAAAATCAACTCCGGATGTTTTAAAATGGATCCCTACAATATTCCCAAACTCTCTAGATTGTTAGCATCTGTGCAATTTATATTGATAATATGTTATAGGACTTGAATAAAGTCCCTCCTATTTTTAGAGTAATTCAACTGAATTCTATTCTGTCAACGAGTAGCAAGAAACATTTTCACATGCTTCAATCATTCATTGAACTTTTAAAGTCACATTGTGAGAACTTAGAAGTGATACCCATATTTGTACAATAAATTTAGGAAAAACAAAAAGTAGTTAATTTAAAAATGCATATACAAGATAAAAATGCACCTGAACTATCTCTTTCTTCTTGTCGACTTCATCTTTTGGTAATGCAACATATTCTTATGCTTCAAGATCAAATTGCATGGAAAATTCATCGCTTCTTCTTACCCTTTTAAATATGCCATTGTTTGTCTATATGTATATTACATCCCTGATGTAACCTAAAATTGATTGGTAGACCACATATTATTTGAATTTGTGCATTCAAAAAGGCTATGTTAAAATGAATATCTCCTTTTCACCTATACCAAAATTTCCAAGTTTAATGAAAAATTTACATCAACTTTCCAAAGGTTAGCAATATTAGTAGCCTTAATATCATAATCAATAGTTCGATATTATTATGCATGGGTGCAACTGGCTACAAGCGAGGGAATAGAGGCAAAGAAGTTGAAATAAATGAAGCAAAGGTGAAAATTTTCTAAGCTAGATGTGCAACACTGTGACTATTTTCTCTTGGAAAGAAATTATTTTGATATGGATGTAGCAACCATAGGTGTGCAGCTACTACAAGAATTCCCTAAAAGCTTTGACAGGATTTAAAAAATCCAAGAACAACATGCATCAAAACTAGATGAAGTAAATTGCAACATTGAAACAAACAAGACAATAGAAAGATAACCTATAATAAGAGCAATACTATCGCTGGAGGCATGACTGGGAGGAGAATTCAGGTTCATCTCATGTTTCTAAGTGGCAACTAGAGGAGTGGTACCTGCACCCAAATCACCCTTCTTCTAGAAAAAAATCATCATCTCTCCTATGATAAATGTATACCCCTACACCCTAATATTCTGTGGACATTTCCATCATTTATGCAATGATATATCCTCTCTTTTATTTTTATTACCAACATTAATCAATTTGGGTATGGTAGTGAAGAATCAATTCTGTTGCATATGTGTTGGTTTTCAAGTGGAAGGGGTCATCACTTCGAGTAATCACTTCTAGTATACTAGTAGCCTCGTATATTCGCTTTTCATTTAAGATGATGAAACCAAAATTCGAGCATTCTTGTTACTCAGGATGTATGTGTATAGTATTGAAAATAATTTAAAGAATATTTTACTTGTCAAATAATAGCATATCTAAATGTTTATTCTAAATTACAAAATGTTTGATGCATACCATGGATTTTCTAATATATTCCCATGATGAACAATAGACACTTTAGATTTTTAAAACAATACTTGCATAGAATTTTATTCTAGAGTACTTAACTACAGTTCAACATATCAACATAGCTGGGCATATATACAATTTGTTTACTAAAAGCATAAAACAAACATTTCAACCATTTAGTTTATATGTGAACAAAGGAATTGGACATGGTAGGAATTACTTGCCCATTATTACAGAAGAACCTAGAACTATGCTAGAACTCAAAAAAAAATGATAATGCATAAGAATACCATTGATGGAGTAAGGAAATCCATTTAAAATAGCTACACATTCACCCATGCAAATAGGATTGCAATTGGATCAAAAGAGAATCTCCAAATGAAGTAATGAGAAAATTATATAAAACATTATACATCAATAAGGAATAATTGAGAATTGGACCTAGGAAAAACCAATCTAAATGGCAGAAGCAACTGGAAATGGACTACTGTCACAAAATTGAAACATAGGTTTTCTTTCAATGAGCACCAATTGTTTTCCTGAAAGCATAAAATAAACCACCCATTAATTTATCCTTCCTTTGTGTAGTCTCCCGCTTATCTCCATCCTGCACAAACATAAATTATCATGAAGAACCTTACATATTAATAGAAATTTTGTGTTAATAGGATACATGTATTCACCTCTTTGAGAGTTTTTGAAGAATATCTATCACTTCAAAAAAATTTGGACTCTGTGTCAGGTCTTGTTGCCAATACCTTTCTAATAAGTTTGCAAGTCTGGGATGTGTATGCTTAGGTATGGTAGGCTACAAACCCTGAGCATCGAGAGCCCTCAAGCATTGGTCATTAAAATCAATGCAATCCCTGTGGTTTGTAATGAGCCTACTCACTCTAAAACAATCACTCTAACACCAAGAGCTTCAAACCAACTCTGTACAAACCAACTTTGCACAAATATGAACTATCTCAAAGTTAAAGTCCATTATGTCATTATGTCATTAAACATAATGCATGGATATAAAAACATATGTAACATAAATGGACAATGCAGGCCCTCACATGAGTTTCACATGCCTCTGTCTCCATAACATAACATGCACGCCTGAACCATGCCACTTAACATAGTATCATGTTATTATTTCTATATGGAGGCAGATGATTGTCTATGGATTTTTGTTAAATTGGACTCGTGGATCTCACTTAAGTTCTATGACTAATGAATACTCTAACTATAATTTGTGTGCTGTATATGCTTCTAAATATAGTTTGTGTTCCCTATCAAAGCTACCTTTGTGTGCCTTGCAAGCTATAGGTAAATTCCACGTTAAAGAGGTCTCCTAGACTTGATCCCCTAGCCTTCATTTCATTCTCATATTCATAGTTTCTCCCATTCCAAACAACATGATCAAACTTGCACACAAACTAAAACACATGCCCATGTTCAATCTAATACTCAAGCAAGATGAAATTAAGGTTCATTCTCAAGTTGTTGTTCGCAAGATCAGGGTCAAGCTCATATTTAACAGACAATACAACGAGAAGTGTACTGGTGGTCATCTGAGACTTTCTTCATCTGGAAAAATACAATTCTCAGCTCTCCACGTCTACTGAACATCTGATATATTCTCTCTCTAAAGATGTTCTCAAAGGCAATAGTATGCAGACTCAAATATAGCACCTATAAACTTCATTTCTTAAATCCTTTATCATTAATAAAAACATGTAGACAGAATTTTTCTTTTCTTCATCTTTATCTAGAAAGGAAATCAGATGGAGGTGATCTGATGTAATAAGGGTAAGTAAAGATGTATAATTTTTAAATTTAACTAGTTGTTTCTTGTTCAACCAGTCCCTAGTCTTATGAATTCTCTTAAATGAAAATAAATGAGAATTATATTGTTTCTACAAAATGAAAACACAATGGTTTTGTGTTCTAATCTAATATTCTTAAATTTATACTAATAAAAATTTTGAAGGCCATGGCCTTATGAATTCTCTTAAATGCAAATAACTTGGAATTATATTATTTATGAAAGATGAAAATGAGAATTATATTCTTTCTACAAGACGACTATATAAGGGTTTTGTAACCTAATCTAATATTCTGAAATGTATGCTAATCAATTTTTTTCATGGCTCCGATTTCTCTCATATGTACCATGATTTAAACTATTTAAATGATGTTTTATATAAAGAGAGAATTAATTAGGTTATAGGTGTTTTTTGCAAACATGTGGCATAAAATTCTTGCTCTAGATTGGTGAATCCACTTCTGATTATTCATAAGCTCATTTAGTTACATATGTTCCCTTAAAGTAGTGATGTCTCTTTCCTTGCAGTGCATGAAAACAAGAAAAAATTTCCAGCCTTAGAAATAAAATCCCATCATACTCATTTAATTATAGAGATGACACAATTGGGCTAGTAAAGGTACTCACAATATATAAATGTTTGCATTGCTTGACTAAGGCACTTCAATGATGTTAGTTGAATATTTATCTCTTGTAGGATCTAGTTTACACTGTTGAGGCCCCTTAGTGATGTTATTTCAAGATTTATATGTTGTAGGATCTACCTTACACTGTTGTTGAGAATCACAGGTTTGTGAATCATATGTACACCAAGTTAAAATTATTAGTATGCAATATGCAATTTCTAATATTAGGGAAATTATCTACATGCTGCAAAAATTGAGCTCTTAGACATTTCCTACCTACCAGTTGGAATAATTTCTTCCTTTTCATCCCTAGTCCACAATGACCACTCTATTTGCACTGTCGTTATACGATGAACAACATGAGATCTTTGAATTGTTGATGTGGAAGCCTCAGAAAGTCTGATGTATTTTATTTTCCCTTCTTCCACTAATTCTTGAGTTCTCAAATCTATATTTGATACTCAGAAAAATAATGGAAACATAAATAGTTAAGCATAAAAATTGGAAATTAAAAGAGAACATGAAAGAAAAATAAAACATAAATTAAGTATTCACATAGGAGTGACCATAAAAATGGTGAAATTTTTTCAGTTAACAGAAATAAACATCCATTATCAGAGAAGAATTTGAATTCCATTGCAGACATAGTGTAAACAATTTCATTGAAGAAAACCCCCAAGAAAAAAAGGAGGAAAAAAATAAAAACAGGTTAGGAATGATTATTTTTTTATTTTGCGTCAATTGAGCATTATGGGTTTATTGCTTATGCCCTTGTACTTATCACTAATTAGTATTCTATTGTGGTTTTTCAATGGTGTCTTCTATGCCAAAATACTAATGAAACAACAAATGACAATGCACTGAAACAAAATAAGATGATATCCATACACAACACGGTTTGAATGGGGACTCTAGTTTCAATACAGTGTTGATAATAAAGATCAATGTACTCGACATCGAGTCTCTTCAAGCTTTCCTCATAGCACGCTAAAACATATCCTAGATCTCCTTGAATATCTAATTTTCCATCTACATTTTTCACTTCAAACTTTGTGGATAATTGAACTTTGTCTCTTATCCCTTTAATGGCCTCCAAGTACGAACCCAAAATCAAAATTTAAGCTCAAAAATAATTCTATCAATAATTCTATCAACTTGGCTAATCTATAGAATTCATTGGTAATTTTAAGGAAAATAGAAACTCTCACCCACAATGTTGGTTTTTGTTTTTTTTCTTGGATCTTTTACTGAAAACTGATCCTTGTGTTGGTTTCAGGTGCAGTCTATATAGAAACCTCAACGACTACTTCCATCTGTAAATTTGTAGATAGATTCTTCTATTCCATATGTATATCCCTTGGTTCGTTGCTGGCTTCTTTTGATAAAAAATAATCACGTCATCTTCCATTTGTAGAATTGTCGTTGGCTTCTTCTTCTAAAAAAATCACTTTTCAAGTGCCTAGAGGGCATGGCTGTCAAAATAAATCCACAAGTGCCTGGATGGAATGGAAATTCTCTGTGCTATAGAGTTGTAAGTTTAGATAATAGGGTTGCCAATTCTATGTGCTATGGAGTTGTAAGTTGAGATAAGCAGGTTGATTCATTGTATTCATTATAAGCTCAACTATTGCAGATAACAATAGGCTAACATGAGCATGATTTCTTTGATCATTTCTTAGAGCAGGTGAAGAACAAACACTATCAGATGAACAATTTGAAGAAAAACACGTTTTCAATGTACAAAAGAGGGGCAAGAGGAATGAAGAGGAGGTAGGAGGATATTGCCTGGAATGAAGAGGGGACATGAGATAGAGGAGGTGATTAATAGTGAGAAGAAGCGAGAGGTGGCATGTTGTTGGAAGTATAGCCTTTGGCTTTGGATATGTAATATAATGGACAATGAGTTCTTAGTATTAAAAAATTTACATGAAATAATTTACTTGCCCCAACCTTCTTAGTTTGCATAAAATAATAACTTTCTCCAACATTTGTTTTGAAAAAATTAGGATAAAATAACTCGCCTCCACTGAAATAACATTGGGGCATGTGACACTTGCAATAAGAGGGTAAATTCAAAATTTTGGTTAAAATTTTGTTGCACTTAAATTTCCATCAATAAGCTTTACTTAAGGCATAAAATATTATGGTCAACAGATGATTTAATAACTCATCAATGGTCGAGGGAACACTATATTCCTTGTGTTTTCATAGGTAGGGAGTTATCATTGTTCTAAGCATAAATAAACATTATTCCTCCAACACTCAATGATATTTACTTGAGAAATGGTCATATTGAGGGTGGAAAATTATATTATTTTCCTACATGGTATTATTTTCCTAATATATTTAATGAAATATTTTCATACTTAAGTTATAATTGATCAAGTAATGTCAATATAATTTATATAATAAAAATTTAGTGTCATTTTGTTTAAAAAATATAAACACAATTGATAATAGAGTAAAGAGTAGTATTTATCTTTGAATTTTTAGGTGAGGGAATATGAATGCATAATAAAGGAGAGGGAATATCAATGCATAATAAAGGAATCAATGTCAATTATCTTTGGATTAACAATAGAAAGTAGTGTTAATTGGGTATAACTTAGAGGGTTGAGAAGATAATTTTTTATCCTCTGCATTTGGATTCAAAATCTACTTGCAATATGTCCACTCTTTATTAGCCAAGTAAAATGGGGTTCCTAGTGAGCCGTGTGAAATCACTCTTACTTATTGGCTCAAGAGTGGGGTAAGATATTACATGTATAAATAATATCACAACAACAAAGAGAGGTGACCCAATTTTAGCATACATTGAAAACTTGATTATCATGACATAATAATCAACATCATTACTAAAATAATTTTTTTTTTGCAGAGGAGTCATACATATCCTAGTCTAATAAATGCACCCATTAATAGTGAGATAGTGAATAATTAAGAATGTATATATCATGTCATTATTTTTTCACTTCCATCACTCACCATCATTAACAATATAGTATATTATTTCTTTTTTCCTAAAAATTTTTTAACATGTTTCATGCCTATTATAAACTACTAAAATAATGCTACAAGAGTCATTAACTTATTCTTTTATACATCTAAACAACCCATTGCCCTCCATAATGTCCCAAGGCTAAAAGGATATCGATGGAGGTAACCTCAAACCAAGCTTTTAGTTTGGTAGATAGCCCTACCAAACTAGAGAGGTCTCTCTCTATGAAAACATAACCAAGGATTTGACTAGTACAAGAATAGATTTTAGGCTAGATAGCTCAGCTCTAGGGTTTAAAATATTTTAGGGTTTTTGTTATGAAACCAGCTCCAAAAATAGAATAAAAGAGAGATCAACGCCTTAAAAATAAGCCACTTCAAGGGGGAAACCTACTTTACATTACATAAATGAACAATTCTTGGATGATACAGATGACAAAACCTCCTTCTATATATAGGAGTCCATGGGGTCACAATATAATCCTAGCCGACCTAACAATAATAATGTAAGGGAACAATAATAACAATATGGAGGTTATAGGGGTACAAAAATAACAATAAGGGGGCTACACTAACAACAATACAGGGCTACACTAGTAATATAGGGACCTAACATGCTCATCTCCTTCAAAAAAGTGTTGTCCTCAATGCTTGAGTCGCTTTGGATGCTTCTGTATAAAATTATCATCCTCCCATGTAGAATCTTCAGTGGTTAAGTTCTTCCACTTGATGAGATACTCTAAAATTGATCGATTTCGTAGCTATTGAGTTCTTGTTTCCATGACTCCTTCAGGTTCCAATATGATTTTTCCTTCCTCATCAAGTTTTGGAAATATTGTTTGAACTAAAATTTTGTCACGTACAACCTTATTTAAGCATGAAACATGGAAAACTGGATGCACTCGCGAAGAAACAAGAAGCTCCAATTTGTATGCCATAGTACCAATCTTTTGTAACACCTTGTAAGGACCATATTAATTTGGAGACAATTTATTATCCTTCTTAGCTTGTTTGAGGGACATTTGTTTGTATTTTTGTAGCCGTAAAAATACCCAATCTCCTTCATCAAAACTTCTCTCGCTGCAATGTTGATATGTTTGTTGTTTCATTCGATTTTGTGCCAAAATTAGGTTATCCTTTAAGAGTTAGAGAACTTGTTGTTGATGCTCGATGTGATCTTCCACTACTTGAACATTAGAATTTTCTCTTAAAGATGATGTGATGGGTGGTGGATGAGATCCATAAAGTGCCATAAATGGGGTCATTTTTGCTACAGTATGGACGGACATGTTATACCACCATTCATTCAGAGATAACCACTTAGCCCATTGTGCTTGTTTATCAGATACAAAAAAACAAAGGTATCCTTCCAAAAAAAATTTCACTATCTCAGTTTGACCATCAGATTGAGGATAATAAGATGAGCTATGAGCTAGTTGAGTACCCAAATAAGAAAATAATTCCGTCCAAAAATTTCCAGTAAAAATGGGATCCCTGTCACTTAAAATAATCTTTGGGTTTCCATGTAGTTTTTTAATTGTTTCCATAAATGCAGTGGCAACTGTACTTTCTTTAAATGGATGAGATAATGCACAAAAGTTTGCATACTTGGTAAGTCTATCAACTACCACCATGATGACACTTTTTCCTTCAGACTTAGGTAAACCTGTGATAAAATCCATTGAAATATTCTCCCAACGTTGACTTGGAATGGATAAAGGTTGCAGAAGACCCAAGGTCTTAATTGTATCAATTTTATTTTGCTAGCAAACCAAACATTCTGCCACAAAATTTTGAATATCAGATTTAAGGCCATCCCAAAATAATTCTTACTTCACATTGGAAATTTTTTAAAAATCCTAAGTGTCCTCCTAAAGGAGAAGTGTGCAACTGCAAAGCAAACTTTTGTTTTATATGGGAATTATTACAAAGATATAAGCAATCTTTGTACCATAAGGAATCATTTTTCCAACTAAATGTATCAGATGTACTACGATATTGCTGCAACTTTTGAAAGAGTGTCCACACTTCTTCGTCCTTCTTCCATTCATCCCTTGCTTCAGTTATCCAATCTGGTTGGGTAATAGAAATGGCACGAAGAAATGCTTCCACCTCTTCATCCTTTCTTGAGAGTGCATCTGCAACAACATTTAGCTTCCCTTTTTTGTAGATGATTTAAAAGTCATAACCCAACATCTGTGACCCATTTTTACTTCTCTTCCAAAGATAGTATTTGTTCCAAAAAGTGTTTAAGACTATCATGATCAGTTTTTACCTTGAAGTATCTTCCCATTAGGTAAGGTCACCATTTATTTAGTGCATGTAGTATTGCCAACATTTCCTTCTCATAAATAGCTTTCTGTAAATACTTTCCTTTGATTGGATGGATTTCAAAATAAATGGGTCTTCCATCTTTCATTCAAACAACACCAATTCCATTTCTTGAGGCATCACATTCAACAATAAAGGTTTATGTGAAGTCTGGCGTAGCTAAGACCGGTGCTAGGCACATTGCCTCTTTAATATTTTCAAAGGCCTTAGTTTCTTCAGGAGTCCATGAAAATGAATCTTTCTTCAATAATGTTGTTAGAGGTGTTTCTATTCTCCCATAATTCTTAACAAAATTGTGGTAATACCCTGTTAACCTGAGAAATCCTCGCAAATGCTTTATGGTTGTGGGGAATTTTCATTCCTTAATGGATTAATTTTTTAGGGTCTACCTTAACATCCTCATGAGATACAATATGACCCAGATATTCCACATCTTGTACTCCAAAGAAACATTTGGAGGTTTTTGCATATAATTGTTTCTCCTCCAGTAGTTTGAGCACCCTGTAAACATGTTGAACATGATCCTTCCAATACCCATTGTAGATTAGTATATCATCAGAAAATACTAACATAGATTTTCTAAGGAAGGGTTTGAAAATGGAATTCATCAACCCTTGAAATGTGGAAGGTGCTTTAGTAAGGCCAAAAGGCATGAAAAAAAATTCATAATGACCCTCATGAGTTCAAAATGTTGCTTTTGGAATATCTTCAATCTTCATTCTAATTTGATGATATCCAGAATGGATATCCAACTTGGTAAAATAAATTGCTCCATGTAGTTCATACAATAATTCATCAATCATAAGAATGGGAAATTTATCTTTAATAGTGAGCTTATTGAGCTCCCTATAATCCAGCCACATATTACACCATGATCCATCCTTCTTGTGCACCAATACTACTGGAGGAGAGAAAGAACTTTGACCAGGTTGAATTATACTAGCCTGTAACATTTATCTAATCATACGTTCAATTTCGCTCTTTTGGACATAAGGATATATGTAAGGCCTAACATTTGGAGGAACACTTCCTGGAATCAAATGAATAGCATGATCATGATCATAAATAGGTGGGAGTCCTTTAGGATTTTCAAACACCTTGGAATGATTGTCCAAGACTTTTTGGAGATATGGAGAAAGAGATGATTTTGATGTTGGAACTTCTAGTGAGAATAATTGTGCAATTACACCTCGTTGTTATTTCTTCACTATCTTTTTCATGACATTCGAGCTTATTGTATTTCCTGGCTTCCTTGTGATACCCCATAATTCGACATCCTTTCCTTCTGAAAAAAATTTCAAGTTCTTGAAAATTAAAAGCTACCATCCCCAAAGATTGTAACCATTGTACTCCTAGTACAACATCAACACCTCCCACTGGAATGGAAAGCATTGGACTATTCATTACATATTCCCCCATGGTTAGCTTGATATTATGCCATTTTCCATAGCAATTTATAGTTCCTCCATTTGCAACCATCACTTGAAATTCTCGTACTGGGTGTAGGAAGCAATTCAATTCCTTGGCTACCTTACAATGAATAAAATTATGGGTACTACCTGAATCAATCAACACTATTACCTTTTTCTTCTTGATATGTCCTTCTATCTTGAGAGTTTGAGGAGTAGTAATTCCTACCAATGCATTACACGATATGGTCAGGCTCATTTCTTCTTTCTTTAGGGTTGGATCTTGGTGTATATCCTCTTATTTTGAAGTTTCTTGTTCATTTTCTTCCTCCTCTTCACAATCTATGTAAAATAATTTCTTCTCATCACACTTATGGCCTTTAATCACAACTGTAGCAAAGCCCTTTTGCTATTTTTTCTTCCAATTGTTGTGGTGTCAACCTTGTCGATTGTGGAAGTCTAGGAGTAGCAAGAATTCCATTTTTATAGATGTGATTGGTAGGCTTCCTTGTCGCCATAATTTTGCATTCAATTTTTCTTTCCAACCTCAATGCCTTCTCCAATGAATCATGTTCTCAAACACAAACCTCATGTTGAATGTTATCATTTAAATTCCCTATGAAGACATCAATACTGTGTTCCTCTGGAATATCAGTTACCCTTATATTCAATTTTTGGAAGTCCTCAATGTGTTCCACCAATGAACCCTTTTGTTTAAGATTTATCAATTTTCTAAAGAAGGTGCTGCTCTTTGTATTCTCATGTTGGCTCAAGAGGTCCTGACCCAGGTTCGGAGTTCAAGGTTTGCCAACAAACCCCTATACTACTGGCCCTTTCGGTAGTGACCTACTTGCGCAGGTCAAAGTCTCACCCGAAGTAGTATGGGTGGGTGTTGGAACCAAGTTTCCGCACCCTGAGAAAGGATAGGTAAGGCAAGCAGAGCTGTATCTTGCCTCGAGATGTCCAGATCTTACCGAGCAGGACTTATAGGTCTCTATTCGCATCCATGTGCGCAAAGTCAATTATAATATGGTGCTCAATAATCATATACTTCTAAGACAGTAGCTCAATATTGCATAAAATAGAACAAAACAGATCTAGATGCAGTGAAAACACTTACACAGAACTTTCGCAGCTGAATACAGAATACGCATAATACAGTAATTACCAATGATTCGCATAAACAGTACACATAGATTCAGTTCTCAAACACCCTTTCTTATTCATCAATTGTGTTTGGGTCCTGTGTTTTGGTAGATGCTAGAGAAAAGACAAGGCAACATCAGAACCAATCTTTAGAGCTCTAGGATCTAGCCCTCCTAGTCTCAGAGAGGGATCTCTCAATGTTTTTATAAAGATATGTCTTGAAAGTTTTGGGTAGTTAATTTTAGGCTAGTTATGAAGCACAGGATTGTTTGTTTTGTATGGTTGGACAAATGTGTTTCATGTGGTATAGATAGAGCATGGGAATCTACAAGCGATTGGGCAATGGAGTCATGTGAAAGTACAAATAGTTCTGACTGAGAAGGAAGGGAAACCAGAGGGAAAATCTAAATTTTTCAAGGATCTATTGAATAATATAGGTGAAATGGGATGAACATCAAGGACTAAGAGTGAAAGAAAACTAAACCCTTCCACAATGGCTTAAAGGATTCGAGGAACGCCCTATTTCCTCCAATAAGCTCACTAATTTGGACTCAATCAATGTAATACTCAAAGAAAAGGAGAAATGCAGACTAAAACCTTCTTAATGAACTAAAGGATTCAGGGAACGCCCTATTTCCTCCTATGAGTTTACTACTAAAGACTTAATCAACAAAAGCATACAATTGCATTCAAAGAAGAGGGAATGCCTTAGACATCTAGGACTACAATTATAGGGACCTTCAACACAATAATTACAATAATGAACAGAGGGTATGACTGAAACAGACCTCACTGTCAAACTGCAAACATTAATAATCAAAGGGAGACTTCAAATACAATATTCACTGGCAAAGAAAGAGGGAATGCCTAAACAGTCTTTAGCACAACCGAATTAACCATTTCTGAAATAAAACAAATTGAATATTTAAGAGAGCTATTAGACTACCCTGTCATATTCAGTAGCAGAAAACATATAAACAGTGAAGGATAAACATGTCAGAGGTGCTTCTAAGATACATTTCTCTGCCTAAAATTTTTATCCTACTATAAGCAAAGCATGATGGAACAAAATGGAAAACAGGAAATAACATTAAAAATAAGAAGTACTTCACCAAAACCAGGCTCAGGGATCCAATGGTATGGCCTCCTTCATCAATAGAAAAACAAATATCTTCACACTCTTTCAGAACACCATTGCTTCTTCAAAGTAGCAATATGTATTACTTTAGAAATCACCAAATGCCAACCTTTTACAATGAGACTTCGAAGAGTCTTTATAGAGAAAATGAGAAAAGTAGGTGAAGAAAGTTTTAATGAACATCAGAGATAGGAGTAATGCTCCATGTTGTGTTATAAACATAACATTAAATTCTTAGATGGACTTGGTGTCCTCATTGCTTGTCGAGGTTCATTTGACATGACAAAAATCACCCCACAGAGTGTCTTTTGGGAGAAATACTATTTGCAGTTGTACTGTTATCTCCTATGGAGTGAGTTAAGTGGAAGAATGGGCTTTGAGGGCTCCCATACTTCTAAATAACTGCTGTTGACGATTTGTATTAGCATCCTTGGTGTAATAACTGCTTGGTAGGCCTTTGTGTGCATGGATATGGGTAATGTATGTGTCAGTTAACTTATGCACCAATAACTGCTCTGTTCCTTTGTACTTCAACCTGTTTTAGCTCTGCTAATGTTTTAACTTTGTTGATTGCTCAAACTACCTCTGTACTGATGTTAATATTCTATGTTGTGTCTTCCACTACTTGGTACTTGATCTTTACCATTTCTGAGTTTCTGTGTATAGGTGGCGGGTTTTTCTGAGCTGGAGGGTCACTGAGGATTCATGGATCTGATCCATTGCTAGACATGACCTCGCCTTTTGTTCTGGTCCTCTTTGATGTTTTTTCTTGGCCCTGAAATAATTATCGGAGCCTTTGTGTCACCTCTAGTGAATGTGGAGGAAACTTATGCTTCGCCAGCTGTGAAACCTGCAAACATACGACAAACATGTTATGAAATCCATGCAGGCTCGGTTAGACTGCTGGCAGAGGCTCTGGGGCGGAGGAGCAGTGAGGAAGGATCATGATTTGCAGCAGAAAATCAGAAAAAAACCCTGGCAGTGTAGCTAACCAGGTCAATGGAGGTTTGGGTGCGACGAAAGCTATGGGCCGTTAGATCAGGATGATCTACGGTGGAGATTTTTCGATGAAGTTTTTTGGGAGAATAGATGAAGGGCAAGTGAACGGGGTTGCGATATAATAAGAGCAGTTCAATCTCAGAGATCGATGGCTGGGATTCAAAAGCAAAGGCACGTTGCAGGGGTAGTGGTAAGGTGGAAAATCGGTAATGGTTTTCACAAAATGAAATGGGGGGTAGGTGGTATTTCCTGAAAAAATGTGATTTCATACACCTTCCGACATGTGTCCCTCCCAATACCGCCCATTTCGCAAAAATTTTGAGCGTTAAAATTTGGGCGCGGAAGTTTTGCAATATGGAGTGTCAGTCGTCGGATCATGATGCGTTGATCACACGGTGCGGAATGAATGCGATAGCAGGTGAGATGCATGGGTGGAAGGTGTGGTGGGACCCTTGGTGACGTTTGGCCCTCTTTGTCATGGGGTGAACGACAGGTTTTGTGGAAACCGTTCGATCTCCGGAATGAATGGTGGAGATTTAAAGGTGAAGCGAAAGATATATGGAAAGGCGGATGGATGGCTGTATGGGAGGAGGGTTGTTGATCACCGTTAGATCTACGGGATCAATGGCGGAAGTTGCATCAAGAAATAAACGTTAGGCGAAAAATTTGTAAAGGAAAAGGCGCATTCGCGAAGAAATATGAGGAGAGGAGGGCTTAGGGATAAGCACTCGAGTGTGGCCCGATGGATGGAAAGGACCGGGGCTAGCGGGTGACTTAAGCCCTCGGGGGTTTAATCCCTTTATAGAGTGGAAAACCTGCTTTTAGGCCAAAAATAGGTATTTTAAGGCTTTTTTGGCTTTCGGTAGAAGGGGAAAAAGGGGTGTTTTAAACCTGTAAAAGGGATTTTGGAGGATTTTAAAGGGAGATGGAGGGTTGAAGGATGAAAAGAAAGCTTTATGAAAGTGGGGGGAAAAAGTGAAAATTGGCAGTTTCAGAGGCCTTTTGGAATAGCTTTCTTCGGTGAATCAACATGATTTCAAGATGGAAACAATAGTGAAGATTAATTCAAAGATGGAGAAACATCATAAGACTTCAAGATGAATGGATTTCACAAGACATATATCTCTTGAAGGCTTGACAAAAAATTTAGCCACCACTAGGTATATCAAAATTTATAGGTGGCTAACAGTGGCTCCACTTGGGGAGGACAACTTGCCCTTTAAGTGTCCAGAATCTTAGTAATCTCTGGATTTAACAATCCAGTGCCTTTCCATTAGGCATAATTCTTTGCTTTCTTGTTGGTACCTTGTGCATATTGGCAGTTCTTGCAGTGACCAGCAACATGAGACCTCTTTGAAACAAACATTTCTACCTACTCAGAGCTACTTGTCCTAACATTTTCTTTTTTCTTTGAGTGCACTTGGGCTGGCATCTCTTTACATATTATTTTGCAAACAGAAAAATAAACCTATCTAATACTACCCTTATTTCTTCCAAGAGCCTAGATTAAACAGATGGACTCTTAAGTTTCTCTACCTAACTGCTATCTGTCAGGATTAAACTGTCTAACAGATTTTCATTCTTTATATTCTAAAACATAAATTGAAACACAGCCAAACCAGGATTAGTCTGTCTGATTTTCTATGGGTCCATGGCATAACGACATGTTGCACATGAACTGAAACTTGTAAAAATTCAAACCAAAATTTTGAAGGCTGAAGATCTGAATTTTAGGACGTTCTTCCTTCTTACTGTGACTCAGATTTTGAGCTTTTTAGAGTGACCCTTTTTCTTCATTTCAGCTCTGGTTTTGATCCTGTTAGAGCTGTTTTCTTCTTATTTTCTGGTTCAATTTTTGAGCATGTTAGAACCAGTTCTCTTCTTCTCTTTGGCTAAAGTTTTGAGAGAATTAGAGCCATATTTTCTTATGATTCTAGGTTCAGATTTTTAGCATGTTTGAACATTTCTTTCTTCCATCCTAATCCGTTCTACTGATAAGCCAAGATTAAACAGTTTGGTAGATCTTCTTCACTATCCTATCAGAAGTAAATTGAAATCTGCCCAATCATTATTAGGCTTTATGATTAGATAGTAGTGCTCCTTAGAGTAGTGGCATTTGAGCTTGCACACTTTCAGATTTTGTCTCTCTTTTTTGTTGTTGTTGTTGTTTTTGTATTTTTCTCATTTTTCTTCTACAAAGGAATAAGAAACAAGACTAACTAGATGCTCAGGAGCTGAGCTTTATTGACATTCCTACCTACCCTAATCTAACTTGGAATATTTACATGTTTAGATGATGAAATCTTTTTTCCAGTACAACCAATCTAGTAAATGATTCCATGATTGGTCCTTTATCATCTCTTTGGGCAAGCTGGACAAACAGGGCCACTCCCATTCCTTTTGTTTCTTAGCAGCAGTGGTAAAAAATTTTCTTGCTTCTGATAACACCTTGCTGCTAACAACCTTTATCCCTTTTTCAAAAATTTTCAAGAAATGAGCATAGAGATCTTGAAATAATACCTGGCTGTGAATTTTTGGAAGATATGTTTCAACTAGGATCACCTCTTATTTCTTCACTGGATCGAGATAAATATTTTCTTGAGAAAGAAAAACTTCCTCATCTTCGTTATCATCTGAACTGGAGGACTCATCATATATTGCAGGATTGTCCTCTTGTAGTCCTAGTAAGCTCTGGTTCAGTGCACTGTACTCTATGAAGAGATCATCATATTCTTGAGCAGGGGTATCTTATATTACCTCAATCTTTTCAAGATAAGGTTCCTTATATTTATCCTGCTCAAGAAACTCTTCTTTCTTTTCAACCTCATCATCACAACTGATAGATTGCTAACTCCCAATTATTTGAAAGTTGTTTATGATGATGGATTGGCTTTGTTGATTGCTGCTTTCAAGCTAGTGATAATGAAATTCATGACACCAATCAACTGCTGGTTGCCTTGCATGATTAGTTTCTATATGGAGCTCATCATCATCATCAGATTGATAAAAATTTGAAAAATCCTTAGAAAAAACAATTTCACCAATCAAGAATATTGGGTTATCAGTTGGCCTTTCTTTGAGCTGATCTACAAGTTTTCTTTCTGCTTCAAGACAACAAGGTTCAGTAGGTAGATGAGTAGAGGTATTTTTTTCTAATGAAGATTCGAGGGCTGGCTGTTTGTTTAATATTTGGTCAATTTCTTTTTCTGTCAAAAGAGGAATTTTTCTTTTGTTTTGGACAGAAGTACAACAGTCCTCTTTCTCTTTTATTGACTGATTTTGAGGCTGGATGTCTTCTTGATCCTCTTCTAGGGAATCATTACTTCTGCTTCCAGGGAAATTTTGAGGATTTTCTTCTTTTTCCTGATCTATCTCAGTTTCAAACAACTCCCCATGATTTTCATGGAAATCACCCTGAATATAAGGTTCATGAGTTGTTTCTACTATATTGTCAGGATGCCACTCTTCTTGTGTAATCTGAGATGGGTTATAACATAGAGGGAGAGTCCCTTTATTTGATAATTTCTCTTCTATTTCAGATTTTTTGTTTCCTAGGTGGTCTATTGTTTCCTCAAAACACTGCTCACTTTTTGCCTTTGTATTTTGGTCGTAAAGTTCTCTTAACAGCATAATACAAGATAAAGGTATGCTGTCAGGACTTTCTTGACAACATTCTTCATTGTTTTCTCTGTAATCTTGCTCATCATCTTCTATAAAGTCTTGATCATCATACATTTATTGCTCATTGTCTAGGTCTTGTAGTGGTTGAGTTTTTTCTTGATCTGAAAAAAGCATGGGTTGCTCTAGATCATCAATATTTAAATTAGCCTCATACCTTTCCAGCTTCTTATCAAGTATGTGCATAATTTTTTCCATCCTGACCAATAGTTTTGCTTCTGGGTCTATATCTGAATCCATGTTTGTAATAAAGAGGTCATTGTATCTTTTCAACCAGTTCAAAATTTTCTACCAGTGGAGTCATTAGGTCTTTTGGGATTGTGGAGTCGCCAGGTGGAAGATTTTGAACTTTCTTGTCCACCAACAGCATGATTGGATCTGCTTAATGCATTCCCAAGGGAGTTTACAAGGACTAGTGAAGTAATAGGCCTACTGGAGGCCAGTGGAGTCGCCAGGTGGAAATTTTTAGCTCCTTTGGAGGTAAAATGTTCTATGGTCCACCACCAATGTTTATTATGAAGCCAATATGAAATGTTTTTTGGTTTTTGTGTATTTCTATGGTTACGAGAGTGTCCTATGTCTGATCTTAACACTTAGCTAAGGTGCTCAAACAAACAGAGTCTACTCTATGGCTTACTAACTGATTTTTCTAGAGATTTGTAGGACTAAAGAGTGCACAATAGTTAGCTAGACTGTCATATACTCAATAGGTCCCACCGTGATCGCCATTATGTTGGTGTGAGCGGTGGGATAAGTCCACAAGGTATTCTTTGTCAAGCTAAGGGCCTAAAGAGTTTTACGATGTATTTCAAGCAACTATGAACTCAATAGGTCCCATTGTGATTGCCATTATGTTGGGGTCCTGTGTTTTGGTAAACTGGCTTGCCAAAAGACAAGGCAACATCAGAACCAATCTTTAGAGCTCTAGGATCTAGCCCTCCTAGTCTCAAAGAGGTATCTCTCAATGTTTTTATAAAGATATGTCTTGAAAGTTTTGGGTAGTTAATTTTAGGCTAGTTATTAAGTGCAGGGTTTTTTGTTTTGTTTGGTTGGAAAAATGTGTTTCATGTGTTATAGATAGAGCACGGGAATCTACAAGCCATTGGGAAATGGAGTCATGTAAAAGTCCAAATAGTTCTGACTAAGAAGGAAGGGAAACCAGAGGGAAAATCTAACTTGGTCAAGGAACTGTTGAATAATATAGGTGAAATGGGATGAACATCAAGGAATAAGAGTGAAAGAAAACTAAACCCTTCCACAATGGCTTAAAGGGTTCGGGGAATGCCCTATTTCCTCCAGTAAGCTCACTGCTTTGGACTCAATCAATGTAATACTCAAAGAAAATGAGAAATGCACACTAAAACCTTCTTAATGAACTATAGGATTCGGGGAACTCCCTATTTCCTCCTATGGGTTTATTGCTGAAAGCTTAATCAACAAAAACATACAATTGCATTCAAAGAAGAGGGAATGCCTTAGACAGCTAGGATTGCAATTATAGGGACCTTCAATACAATAATTACAATAATAAATAGAGGGTATGATTGAAATAGACCTCACTGTACAACTGCAAACATTAATAATCAAAGGGAGACTTCAGATACAATATTCAGTGGTAAAGAAAGAGGGAACGCCTAAACAGTCTTTAGCATAACCGAATTAACCATTTCTAAAATAAAACAAACTGAATATTGAAGAGAGCTATTAGAATACCCTGTCATATTCAGTAGCAGAAAACATATAAACAGTGAAGGATAAATAGGTCAGAGGTTATTCTAAGATACATTTCTCTGCCTAAAATTTTTATCCTACTATAAGCAAAGCATGATGGAACAAAGTGGAAAACAGGAAATAACATTAACAATAAGAAGTACTTCACAAAAACTAGGCTCAGGGATCCAATGGTCCAACCTCCTTCATCAACAGAAAAACAAATATCTTCACACTCTTTCAGAACACCAATGCTTCTTCAAAGCAGCAATATGTATTACTTTAGAAATCACCAAATGCCAACCTTTTACAATGAGACTTCGAAGAGTCTTTATAGAGAAAATGAGAAAAGTAGGTGAAGAAAGTTTTAATGAACATTAGAGATAGGAGAAGGTATTTAGAATGCTCCATGCTGTGTTATAAACATAACATTAAATTCTTAGACGGACTTGGTGTCCTCATTGCTTGTGAAGGTTCATTTAACATGACAGAAATCACCCCACAGAGTGTCTTTTGGGAGTAATACTATTTGCAGTTGTACTGTTATCTCCTATGGAGTGAGTTAAGTGGAAGAATGGGCTTTGATGGCTCCCATGCTTCTAAATAACTGATTTTGACGGTTTGTAGTAGCCTCCTTGGTGTAATAAATGCTTGGCAGGCCTTTGTGTGCATGGATATGGGTAATGTCTGTGTCAGTTAAATTCTTCACCAATAACTACTCTGTTCCTTTGTACTTCAACCTGTTTTAGCTCTGCTAATGTTTTAACTTTGCTGATTGCTCGAACTACCTCTGTACTCATGTTAATCTTCTATGATGTGTCTTCTGCCACTTGGTACTTGATCTTTACCATTTCTGAGTTTTTGTGTATAGGTGGCGGGTTTTGTTGAGCTGGAGGGTCACTGAGGATTCATGGATCTGATCCATTACTAGACACGACCTTGCCTTATGTTCTGGTCCTCTTTGACATTGTTTCTTGGCCTTAAAATAATTATCGGAGCCTTTGTGTCACCTCTAGTGACTGTGGAGGAAAATTATGCTTTGCCAGCCGTGAAACCTACAAACATACGACAAACATGTTATGAAATCCATGCGATCTCGGTTAGACTGCTTGCAGAGGCTCTGGGGGCAGAGGAGTAGCAAGGAAGGATCGTGATTTGCAGCAGAAAATTGGAAAAAAACCCTAGAAGAGCAGCTAAATAGGTCAATGTAGGTTTGGGTGCGACGAAATCTGTGGGCCGTTAGATCAAGATGATATACGGTGGAGATTTTTTGATGAATTCATTTGGGAGAATAGATGAAGGGAAAGTGAATGGGGTTGCAATATAATAAGAGCCGTTCGATCTCAGAGATCGACGGCTGGGATTCAAAAGAAAAGGCACATTGCGGGGGCAGTGGTAAGGTGGAAAACCGGTAATGGTTTTCACAAAATGAAATGGGGGGTAGGCGGTATTGCTCGAAAAAATGTGATTCCATACACTGTCTGATGCATGTCCCTCCGAATACTGCCAATTTCACAAAAAATTTGAGCGATAAAATTTGGGCGCAAAAGTTTTGCAATATGGAGTGTCAGCCGTTGGATCATGGTGCGTTGATCAGACGGTGCAGAATGAATGATCTGGATCTTGGGGAGAGGCCCCCAAGGTCTAAAAATTTTAAATGGATTTGACAAGATCTACAAAATTATAATGCTAGAAAAAAGAGAGAACACAAAGAAAATAAAACCACAAAGAAACTTGTTTTATTAAAACAGAGAATAACTGTAGAAGCTACATTGTGGTAGACAATCTGTCCTTCTACAAAGTGAGGCTTGTTATTTATAGCCTTTTTTTGAGATAGAATACCATAGGTGGATACCATGGGCCAATACCATGGGTAGATACCACTTACAATACCATGGGTAAATCCCATGTGTGGATGAATACCATGGGTGGATACATACCATGGGTCACTTACAATACCATGGGAAAATAAATATCATGGGTGGATGAATGTCATGGGTCGATGCCATTTACAATACCATGGGTAAATTCCATGGGTGGATGGATAACATGGGTAGATGAATACCATGGGTTGATGCCATTTTCCATTCAGATCATTCCTCCCTCCTTAAGAAGCAATGGCCCCCATTGCATGAAGTTCCCTCCTGAGAAACCTTTGTTGAATATGAAGAGCCACTGAAGAGAAGGGTTTTGTGTAGTTAACCCATAACCGTGATGAACGAAGATCCGAGGATAGAGATACCCTGTAATACTTGTGACGCACTGTAATATTGACAGTGTGCAGCCTAACAAATGAACTTCAATGAAGTGTGGGTTTGTGGATGAACAAGAACCATGAAAAACGAAGATCCGATGATAGATATACCCTGTAATGCTTGTGACCAACTGTGTGACTAATAGTGTGCGACCTAGCAAATGGACTTCGATGAAAAAGGTTTTGTGCAGTTGAACCATAACCGTGATGCTGATTGTTGATGAAGTAGCAGGTGCCTACATAGCTTGGGGTGGGAGGGTACGTATCCAAATAACACAAGATGAATGCTGCTATGATGAAACTGATGAATGTGAAGCAGGTGCCTACTATAGTGGGGTGGGAGGGCACGTCTCCAAAGGGAACCCGCTCCGAATGCTGCTCCAGATTTAAAATGAGCATAACTCGGCCAATATAACTCAAACTATTTATTATAACCTTTTTTTGGAAATGAAATGATCATTCTGCATCTTCTTATGTGTTTTAAACCACTATCTGGAGACTTTAGACCTGCAGATTCGCGTTAGAATTGTTTCGCCATCACAAAATTTCTGAAAAAATAGTTGATTTTAAATCAACAATAACTCCCACATCTAGACTCCGATTCGACCAATTTTTTTTTTTAACTTGGGTGATTTTTCAAGAGGAGCTCAGATATATATCCATTCTTTTAAAATTTTACACTAAAAATTGCAAAAAATGACAGGAGAGCCGCCGTCCATGAATTTCCATCAGAAAAATTGCTTAAACATTGCTGATTTTGAATCAGCGATATCTCCCTCATCCGAACTCCAATTTGGCCGATTTTTTTTTTTTGAATTTGAATATTTTTTCGCAAGGAATCCAGATCTGGTCTTTTTTTTTGTAATTTTTTCACCAAAAGTTTCAGATAGGATCTGAAAACTCGCCGCCCAAGAAATTCATGGAGTTTGATGAAGATTGCTGCCAAAAATTGACACTGAAATATGCTTCAAACCCTCATTTTCATGGATTCGTAACTTGAATCTGATACCAATGATCTGGATCTTTGGGAGAGGCCCCAAATATCTGAAAAGTTTAAATGGATCTGAAAATATCTGCAAAATTAGAATGCCAGAAAAAAGAGAGAACACAAAGAAAATAAAACCACAAAGAAACTTGTTTTATTAAAACATAGAATAACTGTAGAAGCTACATTTTGGTAGACAATCTGTCCTTCTAAAAAGTGAGGCTTGTCATTTATAGCATTTTTTTGAGATAGAATACCATAGGTGGATACCATGGGCCAATACCACTTACAATACCATGGGTGGATGCATACCATGGGTCACTTACAATACCATGGGCGAATAAATATCATGGGTGGATGAATACCATGGGTCAATGCCATTTACAATACCATGGGTAAATTCCATGGGTGGATGGATAACATGGGTAGATGAATACCATGGGTTGATGCCATTTTCCATTTGGATCATGCCTCCCTCCTTAAGAAGCAATGGTTCCCATTACGTTGAGTTCTTCCATGATATGAGGAAACTTGTGCTGAACTTGGTTCCTGGTGAACCACTTGCCTTGGTGCAGGAGTTGGCCAGCTTTGACAACCTGATACATTTGGATGTTCTGTTGGCGAGTGCTCTTTATTTTCATGTCCATGATACAATCTGTGGTGGCCTGTTCCATGCAGTCTGGGTTTAACTCTGTTGGTGTGATTTGTTCTGCAATTTCTGAGGTGTCCAATAGAGGTGGGAAGTAAGGATGAAGGCGATCCACATTGAAGACTGGGTGTAGACCAAGGAATGGTGGAATACTAAGCTCGAAGGCATTGTTCCCTATAGCCTTGGTGATGGTGTACGACCCATATCAGAGCGAGCGAAGCTTGCGGTGGGGTCCAGTGAGGTGCTCCTTCTGCAAATTTAGCCATACTTTGTCGCCCACCTGGAAGTTGTGTGGCACCCAGTGTTGATCATGGCATTGATTGTACTTGGCATTGGCTCTGTCTAATATATCATGAACCTGTTGGCGGATGTGTTGAATGCGCGCGATGAAGCTACTTGCTTTGTCAACTTCAGACTGGACATGAGCTGAATCGGCCTGAGCAGCTGCAAATGGTATGGCTACGTCAATAGGACATAGTGGCTGGAATCCCAAGCCCACCTGAAAGGGGCTATGGCCGATTGAACTGTGGAGAGCTCGATTATAACTATGTTGTACATATGGGAGGCTCTCATCCCATGTGTGTGGATGCTTTGAATTGTACATGCGTAGAATGTGTACAAGAATTCTGTTGACGACCTTTGTCTGGCCATCTATTTGGGGATGGAAAGCTATGGACTTGGTGAGCTTGGTATTCAACATTGTACAGAGGCTGGACCAAAATGTGCTGAGGAACCTGCTATCCCGATTTGATATGATAGACTGTGGGATCCCAAAGTGCACCCACACTCATTCAAAGAAGAGTTTAGCAGTGGCTTCTACTGTGATATTCTTCTTGTAGGCCACCATGATGGCCATCTTTGAGAATCTGTCGACGACAATGAAAACACAGTCATTTCCCTGCTTAGTAGAAGGTAGGCCTGACATGTAATCCATGGATATGGATTCCCAAGGTCGACTAGGGATAGGTAGTGGAGTATATAGGCCTTGCTTCTTGATGGTCTATTTGGCAATGGCACAAGTAGTGCAGGATCTGATGTGCTTCTCGACATCCTTTCAAAGGTTCGGCCAATAGAAATACTTCTGCAGGATTACTACTATTTTCTCGACCCTGAAATTCCCAGCGACTCGACTATAGTGTGTTTCCCATATCATCTTCGCATGCTCTCTTGAAGGAACACAAAGGTGTCCCAGGTGACATAAAATTTCATCTTGGAGGTGAAAATTTGGAACTTGCGTACCCCCCAAGAGTGCGTTGTAAGTGTGGCCGAATTTTGGGTCACTCTCATAGAGAAGTGGCCAATCAGAATTCTCATGCCCACAAGAGTTGAGCATGGTGTTGAGAGCCATGATCAGTGGTATTAGATTCAGGTTACACCTCCATGAGAATGAGGGTTTGACACATATTTAAGTTTCAATGTTTTGTAGCAATCTTCAGCAAAATCCATGATATTTTTTGGGCGGCGATTTTTCAGATCAGATATGAAAATTTTGGTGAAAATTTTGCAAAAAAAAAATACCAGATCTTGATTCCTTGCGAAAAAATACTCAAATTCAAAAAAAAATCGGCCAAATTGGAGTTCGAACGAGGGAGATATCGTTGATTCAAAATCAGCAATGTTGAAGCAATTTTTATGACGAAAATTCATGGACAGCGGCTCTCCTGTCATTTTTTGCAATTTTTAATGAAAAATTTCAGAAGAATAGATATAGATCTAAGCTCATCTTGAAAAATCACCCAAGTTCAAAAAAAAAATCGGTCGAATCGAAGTCCGGATGTGGGAGTTATCGTTGATTTAAAATCAACTATTTTTTCAAACATTTTGTGACGGCGAGACAGTTCCAGCGCAGATTTGAGAGTCTAGAGTCTCCAGATAGTGGTTTTAAGCATAAAAAAAGATGCAGAATGATCATTCCATTTCAAAAAAAATGTTATAATAAATATTCTGAGTTATATTGACAGAGTTATGCTCATTTTAAATCTAGAGTAGCATTCAGAGCGGATTCCCTTTGGAGACGTGCCCTCCCACCCCGCTTTAGTAGGCACCTGTTTCACATTCATCATTTTTAGCATAGCAGCATTCGGCTTGGGTTATTTGGAGACATTCCCTCCCACCCCAAGCTATGTAGGCACATGCTACTTCAACAATCAGCATCACAGTTATGGGTCAACCGCACAAAATTATTTTCATCGAAGTCCATTTGCTAGGCCGCACACTATTAGTCACACAGTTGGTCACAAGAATTATAGGGTATCTCTATCCTCGGATCTTCGTTTTTCATGGTTTTGGTTCATCCACAAACCCACACTTCATCGAAGTCCATTTTCTAGGCCGCACACTGTCAATATCACAGTTGGTCACAAGAATTACAGGGTATCTCTATCCTCGGATCTTCGTTCATCATGATTATGGGCTAACTACACAAAACCCTTCTCTTCAGTGGCTCTTCATATTCAACAAGGCTTCTCAGGAGGGAACTTCACGCAATGGGGACCATTGCTTCTTAAGGAGGGAGGAATGATCCAGATGGAAAATGGAATCAACCCATGGTATTCATCTACCCATGTTATCCATCCACCCATGGAATTTTCCCATGGTATTGTAAATGGCATCAACCCATGGTATTCATCCACCCATGATAATTATTCGCCCATGGTATTGTAAGTTACCCATGGTATGTATCCACCCATGTTATTCATCCACACATGGGATTTACCCATGGTATTGTAAGTAGTATTTACCCATGGTATTGGCCTATGGTATCTACACATGGTATTGTAACTCAAAAAAGGCTATAAATAACAAGCCTCAGTTTGTAAAAGGAAGTTATCCATATGATATGGCTTCTCGGTTATTCCTTCCCTTAAAAAACACTTTTGTGGTTTATTCTATTTGTGTTCTCTTTTTTCTTTTTTCTTTTTTTTTTTTTTTTTTTTTCCACAGCATTAATTTTGCGAGATCTTATCTGGATCATTTCAAAATTTGATTGCTTGAGGATCTCCCCAAAATTAAAATCTAGATCAATGAATGCGATAGCAGGTGAGATGCATGGGCGGAAGGTGTGGTGGGACCCTTGGTGACGTTTGGCCCTCTTTGTCGTGGGGTGAACGGTGGGTTTAGTGCGAACTGTCCGATCTCTGGAATGAAGAGTGGAGATTTAAAGGTGAAGTGGAAGATATATGGAAAGGCAGATGGATGGTTGTATGGGAGGAGGGCCGTTGATCACCGTTAGATCTACGAGATCAACGACGGAAGTTGCATCGGGAAATAAATGTCGGGTGAAAAATTTGTAAAGGAAAAGGCACATCTGCGAAGAAAGATGAGGAGAGGAGGGCTTAGGGATAAGTGCTTGGGTGTGGCCCCATGGATGGAAAGGACTGGGGCTAGCAAGTGACTTAAGTCCTCGGGGGCTTAATCCCTTCATAGAGTAGAAAACTTGCTTTTAGGCCAAAAATAAGGATTTATGGCTTTTTTGGCTTTCGGTAAAAGGGGAAAAAAGGAGTGTTTTAAACCTGTAAAAGGGATTTTAAGAGGTTGAAAGGGATTTTGGAGGATTTTAAAGGGAAATGGAGGGTTAAAGGATGAAAAGAAAGCTTTATGAAAGTGGGGGGAAAAAGTGAAAATAGGTAGTTTGAGAGGCCTTTTGGAATAGCTTTCTTCGGTGAATCAGCATGATTTCAAGATGGAAACAGTAGTGAAGATTAATTCAGAGATGGAGAAACATCATAAGACTTCAAGATGAATGGATTTCATAGGACATATATCTCTTGAAGGCTTGACAAAAAATTTAGCCACCACTAGGTATATCAGAATTTATAGGTGGCTAACAAATTCATCAATTCCATCTTACAATACCCGTCCCAACCTGTGCACACAGCAGCAGGGTCCGCACACAGCCAGACTCTAGATCTCCGCACACACAGCCAATAGGAGTCCTTCCCCAAAAACCCCAAACAGTTCTACTGAACCATAATTCGCATCAATATCTCTTCTTTTTTTCCCCTTCCGATTCAAAATGTTCCTCTATTTATAAGAATCTAGCCTAAACTTACCTATGGTCCGCGAACCATGGTTTTCGGACCTAGGTTTATCCTTTGACCCATTACAATGCTTTTGGGGCTTTGACCCACCCCAAAACCCTTGCGCAAGACTAATTATAATAAAAAATATACAAAATCAGACCAATTTCGCAGCTTGTAGGAGACCCTATTCCAACAGTCCCCCAACACAATCTTGTGACTTATCTTGAGTCACTGAGGTGGTGCAGTCTCTATCTGTGCACGTAAGGTGTGGAGGGCTGTGATGAGTGGAGGGAGCACTTCTTGACTCTGGGTAGCAACACTTTGAGCAAGGTCTACAAGCTTCTGGGAGGTCGGTCCTTCAGTTGCCGTGGTGACACTCTCAAGGGTCTGAGTAAGTCGCTTGGTCACGCCATCAATATCCTACGAAAGTTGGAGGGTTGTGGCAACCCAAGGCTTCAGACGTTTCGCCATGATGTGTTGTTTACGCTGGAGTTTCTCAATCTCATCCTGGAGATCATTTCTGGTCTTTAACTGTGCCAAGTGCTGTGCAGGTACCAAGGTGGGCTGCGTGGCGTTGACCTTCTCTAAAGCTTCTTCCTTCTGCCGTAAGTCCTGATTGATTTCATGAAGGACCAGATCGCACTAGACATTTTTCCAGAGTTACATGGCTGATTCTAGCAGCTGGGCACCCTGGGCAATCTGCCTCGAAATAACATTTGTCGTGTCGGATACTAGGGCGGCGCGTTGGGCGCGGACTTCTGAAGGCATTTCGGGCTGTAGTTTGGCATATATGTCGGTGATTTGTTGTTCCAGCTGTGTCTTGACGGTGTGTATTTCCATCCTAGATGCTTTGAGTGCCGCAACCAATTTTTCCACTTTAGCCTGAGGCGTGTCTACGGCCGGGATCTCATCTGTAACCTCTGTATAGAGCTGGTGGATCACTGTTTCGAGCTCCGACTACTGTGACATGGCAAGGAGCAAATCAATAGCTTGTTGTGTGATGGTGTGATCGACTGTACCAAGCTTTTGGTGCACTTTTTGTTCACGATGGTGAATCTCCTGGAAGACAGCATTATGGAGGCCCTGTAAGGCTTCGTGGGGCATCTTAGCCAGGTCCAGCTGGGTTCTTGTGTCTACTGGGAGTTGAGTTCCTACCAGGGCAGTGCTAGTTATAGTCCAGAGATGATTTTCCTCTGTGAATAGCACCAAATTGCTATCGACCGAAGGGGGCCGTGCCTAGCCAATGCTGGTCGACAGCGTATCGATTTTTATCTGGAGGGCACGGAGCTCGGCCTGGAGTGTGTCGAGCTCAACCTTCTGCTATTCCCCGATGGATGCCCACTTATATTTTGTAGCCATGGTGACTGCGTCCACGATTTACTCAAGGTCACCGTCAATCAATGTGACCGCCGCATCATATTGTGCGCGGTGGGCACGATGTTTCATTCGATATCCTGGCACTGACTCACCTGACCGCTTCGTACTGGGTGGAGTGGTGGTATCTCTATCAAACCCTACTAGGGCTTTAGCCGCGGTGGTTTGTGGTGGTTGTGTATCCCTGTTCTTGGCTATGTCTGAGCTCGTCTGGTTGGGCTCTGCGGTCTCCCCAGGGGTATCTGTGAGGCCTTTTTTCAGGCAAGGGGGCATAGTGTGATCATCAGGTCAATCCATTCATATGCTACCATATAGGGGAGTGTCGTCCATGTCTTATTGTTGAGGCTGCGGATCTGAATATGGTGCATGGTAACTTTGAACACGACAACACTCTTGTATTTGTCATATATCGTCGGGGATTGCCGGGGTTGGGAATTTATGGCAGTTGCCACACTGCCCTGGAAGAGGATCCAAATAACTTGTTATCCTCGATACGTTGTGCATCCTTAGAGTCCCATAAGTGAGCATATTGAGCTCCTTCACACTACCCAGGAGGAAGTTCAGGGAGGACCGACTCCTTGAGGGTGTCCTAAGCGACCAGCATGATTAGGAGTAATAACCATGAATAAAAGAAGGACGTCCCTTGCTCCTAGGATTCACGGACATTAGCCAGAAATTCATCGCATAAGTATTGAGCTCAATTGAAAGAGACGCCCTTCGCACACCGACCAGCCAACTTAATCACATAGGTAGGGACAGTTGCAACCTGGCACTTCCTCATTAGCTTGCAGGCTAAGAGCCTAGTACCCATCTGTGTAGCCAGGTCATTGATAGTCTGGATCACAAAACCTCGCTGTTTTCGACTCACCTTGTAGGTCTTCCGCACAAACGTAGCGGTCGCTGCTTCGTACTTTTTGTCTACCCGCTCTAGAGGGTGCAGTCCTTGCATAGGAAGGCCTGTAATCTTGTGGATCAATGCAGCATCAATAGGGACCCTTTCTTGAATCCATAAGTAGCCATTGTGAATGAGGGCGAGCAACTGGCGAGCCAACCGATCTGTGATGTTGTAATGGCCAAAATGGGGCATCCGGAGCAGATTCAAAAGTCCCGACCCAGCCAAGCCACAGACCCAGCGCTGGGGCACCACCATGACTCCATCATTTCCATGGATTGTATCAAAGTATAAAGTGGGGGCCAATTCAGGGAGGGCTTCAAATTCTGCCAATTCATGATCATCAAACTTGACCTCATGGAGTCGCTCACAAGAATCACTGATGACAGGGATTTATCCTAGAGTTAGGGGGGTTTGCAAATAGGTGACCAATCCATCCAAGTTTTTTGGCATTCACGTAGACGGCCTATGTGGGTGAACGATTGGAGGTAACCAATCGATCGGGTTAGCAGGCAGAGCACCCTCCTATGTGTCTTGATCTAGAGGTGATGCTGGTAGAGACCTGGCATGCCTTGGAGAAGTCCTGGGCTTCTCGATAGCCCACTTCGCCGCTTTCGGAGCTTTTCCCATACCTTGTGCCTTTCCTTTGCCTTTACTTGTGACCAGCGTAGAGGGAACTTCTTCTAGCTCAGACTCAACGTCCATTATTTCTTCAACATCAACCCTCGTCGGGGCCGATGGTTCGGCAGGGTTAGTGGCCAGCATCCTTGCGCGAAAAATGAATTCTAGCCCTAGGTGACTACTATCAGATGGGGTAGGTTGACTAGACATGACAGGGATAGTGTGGATGCGAAACATCTGATTTCTCAGGTGTTTCCAAGAGACAAATGACGAGGGAAAGTTGTGTGAGTGAAACGACACCTCTGGCTGAACTATCATGCTCTTTTTATAATACCCCCAAGTGTGTAAGGTAAACTTTATCTGAGATGGGTCCCCCAGGAAACGGCAACAAATCCCCAAAATTCGTTCCATTAAATGCCTAGAGGTCACTCCTTCCAACGGTAACTTTTACTTTTTACCAATGGGTACTGTTCCAATGGCTAGTTTTTGTATCACCGGTAGGCTTGACCCATATGTTACACTGGGGTCAACCACCTACATCGGCTGCATGTCCCCCCCAACACAGGATTTCTTCCTAAGAAGCTCATGAACCATGACAAAGAGAACCTTATCGTCTGTGTAAGTAAGGTTTTAAGGGGGGCTGTAGTCAGAGTGTGTTGTCTTAACCACAACTGTTTTTTTGTTGTAGAGGTGGTTGGATGTATGAGAGCTCTACTTCCTAAACCTATGGCTGGTGTAGAGTGCATTTAAATGCTACTGGCTCGTGGGTCAGCCTGACCCTTTCCCCTGGTTGGCCTACAGTAGTCGACTATTCCTGGTCCTGTCAGGGTCTTTACCTCTGAGGAGACGCATTGGAAGTTTTTTATGATTTGAAGACAATGCAGCATAGAGACATCCTGTAACCGGTTCTTCCAAGTCTATATTTCCTCATTGGGATCAGATAAGCGTTCAATATCCCCTTCCCCACGAAGTATTTCGTCCCCTATAGGGTTGTCTATGTCTCGCAGTCAGCTTATAGATATAGTCCACATCTTCCTCCTTGGGTACTGGTTCCGTGTAGCGTTTACCTTCCGCAAGGTCTAATGGTACGATTACCCTTGTGCCATTATTTTTGAACATCGTGCTTATTTTTTTCAAGTCAATGATACCGCCTATGTCGATGGCCCAATCCAATCCCAGTAGCGCAGGTTAGGGGTCCGCATCGTCGATTATTTGAATGATTTCAAAGTCATCCTGGACCTTTACTCATGCGATATCTACCACAATCCTCGATAGCCTTCCCAACCGTACAATATTTTGTTGATTAGCCATTCGTAGCTAGATAGTGGACCATTCCAACTTTGGTTCATCCAGTCGTTGCCAGGTTTGTTTAGGTAATACATTGGCGTCCGATCCAAGGTCTGAGATAACCCAATCCATCTCGTAATTTCCAATCTGGGTGGTCAACCACATCTTCCTCCTAGTGCGTTTCTGATAACTATACAATTTTTTCACATCCTTAATATCGGGGGACACAGCCGAGCATGTTACGCAGCTGTCTATTAAAGCCTGTAGATTTTTCACTGCCTTTGGGTTTTGCAGCAATTTCATACATGCCTACAGGAAGGGCTTGACCTCCTCAGCTGCCTTAAGACCCTTAGGGAGTAGGGATGTAGATGCCTCAGTCCCAAGGAAGTCCCTTCGAGCTTCCATAAACGTTTCCCTTGCTTTGTCCTGGTCCAGCCCTTCTTGTTTGCTAACTGCTTTGTGGATTAGCGTTCCAGTTTCAACCTTCTCCTCAATCCCTCTAGTAGCCAATCCACTATGCGTAACAACATTTACGCTTGGGCCCTTACCCCTCAGCTCAATCTTAACCCTCTGCACCTTATATGTAGGTGGGAGCTACTTCTCCTATATTTTTGCTATCAAGACTAGACAATCTTCAAGCATATGGTCCAACTGTCTACAATACCTGCAGGACTGTCTTGTAGGGTTCAGGAAATCCCTCGCAAAGTGCCCCGTGTCTCCACAGTTATAGTAGATCAATTGGTCCTGGCCCCGAACTGCGCTTCCACTTCAGCCTCCTTCCTCCAGAGGGGGAGCCATTCATGCCCGCGGGGGTTTTTGGCGAGGTGAGGTCTGACTATACCTTATAAAAGTTTCCCCAATCTATTACTAGATCATAGGTTTGATAGTTCTGCTCATCATGCCTACTGACCGACAGAACCGACACTAGTGTTGCTTCTATTCTAGGACATTAGTGCTCGGACGGGAGCAGCAGTTGATTGGTATCATACTCTCCAACCATCATGACCATCCTCGCACCAGAAGCGGCTGGAGCCCACATGGGCCCCATCGTCCTGGGCGGGTCCTTCGCTTTGATCCGGGCGCCTCAGGCATGGGTCCTTTTGTATGAGCCAGTGGCGACATTGCAGAAGCACCATAGTGCTGCTTGCTTGACTTCCTTCCTCGTTCTTGTATTGGAATGTGAGCCGCCATGTGCATTGCCCGGGTGCCCATGTAGTTTGATGTACTTGCTCTGTGTCCTCTGGCGCAGCTTACGTTTCATAGTGGCTTCCAAAGCTTTTTCTTGTGAGTCGAAATTCTGGTGACCCATAGGTACGCGTAGGTGAGGGAATAGCATAGCAATGAACCATTATGTATGCTGTCTGTTGCTATAATTAAACTCTCCTTCTCTGATAGCTTTCTTTAGGTGTTGATCAGCTTCCCACACAGACTCAGTTGTTCCTTGCTTGAAATATTTCACATTTGCTATGATCTGAGAATAGGACTTAGGTTTCTAGAATTGTTGTTTTAGGGCGTCCTTAATATCTTGAATGGATGTGCTCCCATTTTGAGATAGGTACCACATATACCAGTCCAATGCTCTCTCTTCAAAGGCTAGGGACAGTTGTGCACTTTTCATAGTATCACTCACCACACCTTGCACCGTCCATACTGAATCTGCAAAAAACCAAAATCGGTCCATGTCCTCATCTCCCATACCTTTAAAGATAGGTAATTTCAAGTGCGCTTCCATGTCTCCTTCCGGCAGTGTTCCGGGCGAGGTTTTATCCTTACACGGTTCTGATGGTGGTGTAGCTGGCTGGCTTTGCACAGCTGCTCCCTTCCGCGGGCTATAGACAGATCTATCCCCTTCTTGATTGGTTCGATAGTATTTACCACTCCGTGTTGTACCCTCGTTCAAATTAGAATTCATTCACTCGAACCTGCTCTTCTTCTTTGTCAGGCTTCCAGTACTCTATTTTCATTAACCGATCCCTTTCTCAAAAATGCTTCGGGTCCCGACAACGGAACCATTTGTTGGCTCGAGAGGTCCTGACCCAGGTTCAGAGTTCAAGGTTTGCCAAAAAACCCCTATACTACTGGGCCTTTCGGCAGTGACCTACTTGCGCAGGTTAAAGTCTCACCCGAAGTAGTATGGGTGGGTTTTAGAACCAGGTTTCCGCACCTTGAGAAAGGATAGGTAAGGAAAGAAAAGCTGCGTCCTGCCTCAAGATGTTCAGATCTTCTCGAGAAAGACTTATAGGTCTCTCTTCGCATCCACGTGCACAAGGTAAATTATACTATGGTGCTCAATAATCATATACTTCTAAGACAGTAGCTCAGTATTGCAGAAAACAAAACAAAATAGATCTAGATGCAGTAAAAACACTTACACAGAACTTTCACAGCTGAATACAGAATACGCATAATACAACAATTACCAATGATTCGCATAAACAATACACATAGATTCAGTTCTCAAGCACCCTTTCTTATTCATCAATTCATCAATTCCCTCTTACAATACCCGTCCCGACCTACACACACAGCAGCAGGGTCCACACATAGCCGGACTCTAGATCTCCACGTAGACACCCAGCAAGATTCCTTCCCCAAAAGCACCAAAAAGTTCTACTGAACCAAAATTCGCATCAATAGCTCTTCTTTTTTTCCCCTTCCGATTCAAAATGTTCCTCTATTTATAACAATCTAGCCTAAACTTACCTATGGTCCGCAAACCATGGTTTTCGGACCCCAAGTTTACCCTTTGAACCATTACAATGCTTCTGGGGCTTTGACCCACCCCAAAACCCCTGCGCAAGACTAATTATAATAAAAAATATACAAAATCGGACTAGTTTCGCAACTTGTAGGAGACCCTATTCCAACACCTCATAATGTGCTATCATTTCCTCCGTAAAAATTGATCAAGTGACACTAGTTTTAGGGGAGCAAAGCCATAAATGCCATACAAATTTATTTTGTTCTAAATATAAAGTTTCAATGCATACCTTTTGTGTGTTTTGTACATTATTGAGATCAAAATATTGCTCCATCTGTAGTATCCATGTTATGGGATCCTTGCCATCAAACTTCCTCATTTCAATATTTGGAATATGGTGGGTCTTCCATCTAACATTCAAGTTTATGAAATCACGATTAACATTTATTTTTTTCTCATAATGAGTTTCCCCTACTGTTTTTTCTCCATTAGGAGTCATTTCTTGCATTAACATTGTCAAACCTTCCTTCAAAGCTTCCATGTCTTCTTTTAGGTCATTCTTCAAGGTCTAATGGTACGATTACCCTTGTGCCATTATTTTTGAACACCGTGCTTATTTTTTTCAAGTCAATGATACCGCCTATGTCGATGGCCCAATCCAATCGATATATAGGGTTAAGGTCATATGTCGATTATTTGAATGATTCAAAGTCATCTGGTGCTATCATCTGATATATCTACTGATATAAATGGCCTTAGCATGCAAATATTTGTTGATTAGCCATTAATGGCTGGATGTTGAACATTCCAACAGGTTTCATCCCGTTCGTTGCACAGAATTTTGTTTCGTTAATCCATTGGCGTCGATCCAGGTACGAAGATAACCAATCCATCTGGCAATTTCCAATACGGGTGGTCAACCATCTTCCTCCTGGACCATTGATAACTATACAATTTTTCCATCCTTAATATGGGGCCATGACAGAAGCATGTTGTGACTATGAATTAAGCTTTGTAGATTTTCTTGCCTTTGGGTTTTTGCGTAATTTCTTTATTTGCTGCCTGGGGAAAGGGCTTAAGCCTCTCCATTTGCCAGAACCCGCAGGGAGTAGGGATGTAGATGCCTCGGTCCAAAGTCACTTGAGCACACATAAACGTTTTACCCTTAGCCTGTCCAAGGTCAACCTGTGTGCCTGGCACTTTGTGGATTAGCGTTCCAGTTTCAACCTTCTCCTCAATCCCTCTAGTAGCCAATCCACTATGCGTAACAACATTTACGCTTGGGCCCTTACCCCTCAGCTCAATCTTAACCCTCTGCACCTTATATGTAGGTGGGAGCTACTTCTCCTATATTTTTGCTATCAAGACTAGACAATCTTCAAGCATATGGTCCAACTGTCTACAATACCTGCAGGACTGTCTTGTAGGGTTCAGGAAATCCCTCGCAAAGTGCCCCGTGTCTCCACAGTTATAGTAGATCAATTGGTCCTGGCCCCGAACTGCGCTTCCACTTCAGCCTCCTTCCTCCAGAGGGGGAGCCATTCATGCCCGCGGGGGTTTTTGGCGAGGTGAGGTCTGACTATACCTTATAAAAGTTTCCCCAATCTATTACTAGATCATAGGTTTGATAGTTCTGCTCATCATGCCTACTGACCGACAGAACCGACACTAGTGTTGCTTCTATTCTAGGACATTAGTGCTCAGACGGGAGCAGCAGTTGGTATCATGCAGCCCAACTATGCGGCCATCCTCGCACCAAGACGTAGGTCCCCTTGGGCCCCATCGTCCTGGGCTGGGTCCTTCGCTTGATCCCGGGCGCCTCGGGCATAGGTCCTTTGTATGCCCTGATACTTGACATTTTAGGCACCATAGTTCTGCGCCAGCTTCCCTTCCTCGTTCCTGTCGTAGGTCATGAATCGCCATGTGCATTGCCCCGAGTTTCCCATGGATTTGATGTACTCCTAACGAAGCATCTATCCTGGACGTAGCTTCTAGTTTCATGGCGGCTTCCAAAGCTTTGTCTTGTGAGTCGAAATTCTGGTGACCCATAGGTATGCGTAGGTGAGGGAGTAGCATAGCGATGAACCATTCTGTATGCTGTCTGTTGTCATACTTAAATTCTCCTTCTCTGATAGCTTTCTTTAGGCGTTGATCAGCTTCCCACACAGACTAAGTTGTTCCTTGCTTGAAATCTTTCACGTCTGCTACAATCTGAGAGTAGGACTTAGGTTTCCAAAATTGTTGTTTCAGGGTGTCCTTAATATCTTGAATGGATGCGCTCCCGTTTTGAGATAGGTACCGCATATACTAGTCCAATGCTCTCTCTTCGAAGGCCAGGGACAGCTGCGCCCTTTTCATAGTATCACTCACCACACCTTGCAAAATATCTTGAATACTGCAAAAAACAAAATCGGTCCATGTCCTCATCTCATACCTTTAAAGATAGGTAATTTCAAGTCGCCATGTCTTCTTCCAGCGGTGTTCCGAGCGAGTTTTTATCCTTACACGGTTCTGATGGTGGTGTAGCTGGCTGGCTTTGCACAGCTGCTCCCTTCCGCGGGCTATAGACAGATCTATCCCCTTCTTGATTGGTTCGATAGTATTTACCACTCCGTGTTGTACCCTCGTTCAAATTAGAATTCATTCACTCGAACCTGCTCTTCTTCTTTGTCAGGCTTCCAGTACTCTATTTTCATTAACCGATCCCTTTCTCAAAAATGCTTCGGGTCCCGACAACGGAACCATTTGTTGGCTCGAGAGGTCCTGACCCAGGTTCAGAGTTCAAGGTTTGCCAAAAAACCCCTATACTACTGGGCCTTTCGGCAGTGACCTACTTGCGCAGGTTAAAGTCTCACCCGAAGTAGTATGGGTGGGTTTTAGAACCAGGTTTCCGCACCTTGAGAAAGGATAGGTAAGGAAAGAAAAGCTGCGTCCTGCCTCAAGATGTCCAGATCTTCTCGAGAAAGACTTATAGGTCTCTCTTCGCATCCACGTGCACAAGGTAAATTATACTATGGTGCTCAATAATCATATACTTCGAAGACAGTAGCTCAGTATTGCAGAAAACAAAACAAAATAGATCTAGATGCAGTAAAAAAACTTACACAGAACTTTCACAGCTGAATACAGAATACGCATAATACAACAATTACCAATGATTCGCATAAACAATACACATAGATTCAGTTCTCAAGCACCCTTTCTTATTCATCAATTCATCAATTCCCTCTTACAATACCCGTCCCGACCTACACACACAGCAGCAGGGTCCACACATAGCCGGACTCTAGATCTCCACGTAGACACCCAGCAAGATTCCTTCCCCAAAATCACCAAAAAGTTCTACTGAACCAAAATTCGCATCAATAGCTCTTCTTTTTTTCCCCTTCCGATTCAAAATGTTCCTCTATTTATAACAATCTAGCCTAAACTTACCTATGGTCCGCAAACCATGGTTTTCGGACCCCAAGTTTACCCTTTGAACCATTACAATGCTTCTGGGGCTTTGACCCACCCCAAAACCCCTGCGCAAGACTAATTATAATAAAAAATATACAAAATCGGACTAGTTTCGCAACTTGTAGGAGACCCTATTCCAACACCTCATAATGTGCTATCATTTCCTCCGTAAAAATTGATCAAGTGACACTAGTTTTAGGGGAGCAAAGCCATAAATGCCATACAAATTTATTTTGTTCTAAATATAAAGTTTCAATGCATACCTTTTGTGTGTTTTGTACATTATTGAGATCAAAATATTGCTCCATCTGTAGTATCCATGTTATGGGATCCTTGCCATCAAACTTCCTCATTTCAATATTTGGAATATGGTGGGTCTTCCATCTAACATTCAAGTTTATGAAATCACGATTAACATTTATTTTTTTCTCATAATGAGTTTCCCCTACTATTTTTTCTCCATTAGGAGTCATTTCTTGCATTAACATTGTCAAACCTTCCTTCAAAGCTTCCATGTCTTCTTTTAGGTCATTCTTCATGTCTTCCCTATTGTATTTCATTTTTTCTTCGATCTTAGCTTCCATGTATTCCATGTCATTATTCAAACCATCCATCTTAGCTTCCATGCCTTTCTTCAAACTATCCATCTTAGCTTCCACACCTTTCTTTAAAACTTCCATTTCATTTTTTGTTTCTCTTTGCGAGAGTGATATTTGGTGCACTTTCTCTTGTAATTTTGAAATATCATGTTTCACTGCTTCATCTTCATGAGTCATAGTAGAGTATTATGATGGCTTAATGGGTGTTGAATTATTTTTAGGGGGAATTTTAGAACCCAATACTGATATCTATGCTTCAATATGCCCTTGGAATCACTTCAAACTGATTTTTCAAACAAGGCTTATGCAATTTGAAAAAATAAATACACACATTTTTCTTACTTTTGAGGAGCTCTATATTAAAACTAAATTATATCTGTGATTTCAGATCTTTAATATTTGAAATTTGGTGCTGTCATATCCCTCTAAATCTTAGTTTGAATGCCATAGGCATGGCCTGATTTGGACGATTCAAGGCAAAGTTATGCCCAATATCCCACAATGGCCTAATTATGGAATTTTTTAGTAGAGAAAACATGTAAGGCATGCCTCGTGTCACTGGTTCCTCCTTCGGATCTGAAATTGATACACAGGAAAATAAAGTCCGTGTAATTTCGACCACTTTTTGCAAAATTCCAATCCGATGCTCAGAGAGAGAGAGTTATAATTATTTTCCCAAGGTCACCTTTTTTAGGTGAAATTCGGGAGCCTGCAAAAACCCTAACTTCCAGAGATCATATCTCCTACAATATTGTGAACCAAGATCTGAAACTTTTAAATGAATTTCATCAGGATTTTTGCTTCATGTGACAACCATTTCAGGTTCTAAAACTTCATAGAAAAAACGTTATAGAAAAAATGCCACCATGACCTGTTTGGAGGAGAGAAACCCTAGAATCCAAAGATCTGATACCAAATGTTATTAAACCACCTCCAAAAATAGAAGAAAATAGAGATCAAAGCCTTATAAATAAGCCACTTCAAGTCGGAAACCTCCTTTACATTACATAAATGAACAATTTTTGCATGATACAAATGTCAAAACCTCCTTCTATATATAGGAGTCCATGGGGTCACAATATAATCCTAGCTGAAATAACAATAATAATGTAAGGGCACAATAATAACAATATGGGGGTTACAATGATACAACAACAATAATAAGGGGGCTACAGTAACAACAATAAGGGGTACACTAGTAATATAGGGACCTAATAGTTTTTCTATTGAAGCATGAGTGAAAATCAAGAAACCAGGTCAAAGCATAAAAGGTTTCAGTTGCAATAAATATAGAGGAGCAAGGTAGCTATGATTTTGTGATTCTTAGGAGTTTGTCAGTGTAGTGAAGGGTTTGAAAGATCAAGAGATCATATTGAGCATGTGTACCATGAATGGATTAATAAAGAAGGAAAATTATACAAAATGAGATTCCTAACAAAACAAATCTTTAATGCAAATAATTCTGCTTATAAAATTTTAGGAAAATCACTGAAGATCATAGATATGGTAATTATACAAGTATATCATTCATATAACACTATAACAGAGATAAAACATTATCACAAACTCACAACACAATAATTCCTGAATAATAGCTGCAACTATCCTTTGATTTCTTGTAAATAGTGATGAAGTACAAGCTACAATATTTCCACCCTCTGATGTCCAACCATCAAAATGGATGAAAATCCATACATATAAACTCAAAAAAGACTTCCCCTCTCTCAATTTTCAATTCCCTCAGTGTAGGAACAACTTACAAAAATATCTCAACAAAACCCTAATGTCTAGGGAGGTTAAAATAAATCCTACAAATAGAGTTGACTAAGCTGCTCCTCATTAATGAGGTCCAAAATTACATCAGAGTGAAAATAGAAATCCCATTTTCCCTTAATTACATCACATCAACATAAAACTAGAGTAATTACTTAGTTATACCAAGATTTACTGAGGAAAACTTCGAAAAAATACACACAGGGAAAAGCGCATTGCACTTCTGATAAAGCGTAGCACCCAACTTGTGAGAGGCTTTTGGAGGCCTTCCCATGCTCCAAATCCATTTCTGAAAAATTCTCTAGAAATATGAGGATGTCTAGTTGTCATTAGACACCTCAATAAAGCCAAATGGACACTCCATGAGTGAGCAACATGCATTTTCCCATAGGTGCTCCCAAAAGCGCAGCGCCTGGTCCAAAGTAGTGGCAGAAAGTGTGTCTTTGACCCCTTCTTTGACATTTTCTCTTCACCAGATTGATTACAAGGCACCCCAGGTGGATGGCTAAGATGTATGAGTCGATATGTATCTAGGAATATAATTTTTTTGGCATTTTTATGGCTAAGTAAAAAGATAAACGCCAAGGCGTTGCGCTTTTGGCTGTGGTGTAGTTTCCAAATTAACCAAAAGTCTCAAAATAAAAATATATCCAAAATTTCTTCAAAACTTCACCAAAATTGTCCCATGAAGGCCTTTGATGATATTTCATGCTATGAGATAGGCCTAAACAAGAAAATCCAACTTATCCTTCTCTTTTTTCCTCATTAGGGTTTCCTTGAGCTTTTTCTTCAACTACTTGATTCTTACTTGGGAGACCTGATTTCTTGTATAGTAATGCATGGCCATGTGATTTTGCAAGTTTTTGTTCCTATTTTCCTTCTTTAGAAGCATTTATATGTGGAAATCCAGTCTATCAAGCCATCCTACCTTTTCTTTTTCAATTTCTACCAAGATGATTTCATCAACTTTCATTTGAGTTTTTGGTGGAGATGATTCTTTTTGCTTCTCAAGTGCCCTATTGAGGCCTCTATTACTTGGTATTTTTGTTCTAACCTGCTTTTCCTTATCCTCTGAATCATCAATCTCAACCAATGGCTTATATTTTGCATCATCCTTTTACAAATAAGCTTTAGGCTTGTTTAAGAGTAACCGATTTACCTTTAATTGCATGTTCTCCTGCTCCAAGTATGAGACCAAGAAGTTAACCTTTGAAAAATTGTCCTTAAGTTATCGGATCTTAGCATCCTTCTCCATGATGATCTGCTCTACTGTTTTTTCTCTTCATTCACCTCCAAGTCTTCCATGTCAGTGTCAATATGGAATGGCTCCTCATCTTACAATGGTGCCTCATAATGTGATGATGATCGATGTTCACCTAATTTAGGCTTGGCCATTTCAACAATATCTGGAGAAAACACAAGCCTCTTACCTCTGCCATATGTTTGTGTCACCTTTGTCCTAGGAACTCTTTTGGTAGGTTTTATTGAGGAGGCAACCTCTTAATATGATGGTGAAGCCAAGGGTGTAGATTGACTGCTATATTTAGGTGGAGAAGACAAAAGAGAATTTGAATATACAAAGCCATCCCATGAAAAATTTATCTATGCTAACTGATGAAAGAATAGGAACTTCACCAAGCCATGGTGAAACAAACTAGCATGATGATTCTCTCCCATTATCCTTACCTTCTCCACCACCATTACCATGCTCATGTAAAGGTAATGAGGTACGCTTATGGTTTTTATACTAGTGAAATGCATCAGGAGTCTCATATGATACTGATATATATTGAGTATCTTCCCTCACATGTGAAGTAACTCATGATAAATTTCATGAGAGGGGCATATTTATCCAAAAAGTGTCTAAATTGAAAGACGTGTGTAGGATTTTCTTTGTATGTTGGCTTCAAGTAAATTTTGTAGATGTTAACGTCAAGGTCTCTACTCTTGAACTAGTTTTCTCCACTATTTCGAATCCCAGTGGTTGAGGCAATGATCTCTATTGAAAGAGTGAACACCACCCCTAAAATAGTCACCTTATTTCTCCTCAATATAGTGGAAAAAGTACTAGTAAGTTTTTCATGAAAATCAAATCCTCAACCTTTTGGCAAAAGGCAAGGCAAACAACATCTTGAAATTATTTCTTGAGGAAGGGTGGTGACATCATCTCATTTGCTAAAGTCATCTCATACGTGTTTATCTAACCTCCTTTGTGCCTCTTCTGCTTAGTGATTTCATAATCCATTGCTAAACCTAGCTCAATGGGAAAGGGAATTAGGGTTTAGTGAAGGGAAAAATAGGGGACTAAGGCAATTTTAGGGAATGAAGGGAGATGAAGGGGTTTAGGTATTCCTAAATTATTGGGTTAGGGGGGTAGGGAGAGATGATAGGAAGTAGGGGAAAGTGAAATTTGAGGGAATGGGTAAGGGGAAGGGGTCTGAAAATGGAAAAAATAGTCATAACCTAGAAATGTCTAGTCTAGGCTAGGGTTTGTAAGAAAATAGGGAAAATGAGGAGTATGGGGTGGGGAAAGTGATTAATTTGGTCTATAACAGGCGGGGGAAGGTAAGTGAACTTCAGTCTTAGGGTTTATTTCAATAATTTGTTAATGTGAACATGAAACCAAGCAAATGCACTAAAAACCCTAGAAGAGAGAATTTCTTTTCCCAAACACAAAATGAAGACACAAGTGGTGATTTGGAGGATCCAATTACCTATATATGTTACACTAGAACCCTTTTGCTGATGAAGAATCCAATTGGAGTGATGATTTTTTCCAAAATGAAGAAAGCGCAGCACCTGCGCAGCGAATGCGCAACAGAAGCACAACAAAAAGGAGAGATGGCACCATTGAGAAAAGAAATTGAATTTTCTGAGGGTGAGAGTGAGTTTTATTGGTGGAGAGAGGTTTCTTTAAGATTAAAGGAGAAAATGAGGATTTAATTTTGGTATTTTTTAGTTTTGGAAATCAATTTTCACCTTTGGTGGTTAAGTAGCCCGACCAAATCTTTTCACTTTTGATTTGAAACTTTTCATCTTTAGAACCTTTGAGAGACATATTACATTCATGATTGACATGAAATTACACTTTAAAACCTTTATTGAATATTTTCAATATTACTACTCCTTTAATGTTGGATTTAATGGTGGAATGACTTACTTTTAATGATTTTGACCCTAAGGCCAAATGGTGATACTACATGCAGTGAACTAAATGATGACCATGGTGATGTGAATAAGATGGTAATAGAAACATTTCAGTGATGACTCATCAAAATGAGTGATGGAAATGACAAAAACATGAATTTTGAAAGGAGTAGTAACACACCTAGACACACTAGCGAGTGACCAAATTTTTATTTGAAGACCCACTGAAACCATAAAAATTTGACTTAAGACCCTAAAAAAACCTTGTAAGAGAATATTTGATCACTGGTGACTAGCAGAACTGGAAAACACTAACATTGGCTCCAACTGGGGATGTCAGCTCCTTAGAGGTGTTAAGAACACCATAGGCCAAGTAGCCTTATCCATCGGGCATGGAGTCAAAAATCAAAAGATCAAACTCAACATTGAAAACTGATTGACAAACTAGACTGAATTAATTAAAAAAACTGACTACTCACTGCAAGAACACTTAGAGAACTTATTAATAACAAGATATCATCAAGATCTTAGGGCCTTCACCTCAGGCTTCAAATCCTAATGATAACCGCTCACCTACTGAAGACATATATACAATCATGTGAAATGATCCATCCAATATAACCAATCTAGAAAATGGCTACTTAATAAAATCACACTCACATTTTCCTTGAGCAGGTAGAAAAAACAAAATATAGGCCACTTAGAGTATCCACTGAAGACATGCTCATGATCAATAAATACAAGAAAATTCATCTTCCCTTGTTGACTGTAGTGAATCAGTGTAAGGATCCTCAATAGTTTGAAATGTTACCTTGCCTTGAAATCCAACAAAAAACAAGTACCCCTTTAATTTTGATTAGAAAGAATACTTGGTTGTTGATCCATAGGAAGGCTCATGGAAGTATCACTTTCTGCTAGCTAAGTGTTGGTTGTAAATTCCTTAAGCATGAGAAAATATGATTCTATCTCTAGCATAATATGTATCTCAAACTGATAATTTTTCAATTCATAGTCTGAATCATCCTTGAACATAAAAAAATCTTCAAGATTATTAAACATGACAACCCTATCCTTTTCATGAAAGAAAACAATCAACTAAAGAAAACAATCCTTTTTAGTTGATTTCCTTGCAGGAAGTCATTATCACAAATTGGCTTACTCACAACAACTTCCTGTATAGTTTCATCAGTCTCATTACTGTCATCATTTAAACCCATATTTTCATTTTCAATAATGGAAGAAATTTCACTCACACATTCTTGACTGTGTGAACACTGAAAGAGTTTTCAAACCTACATTAGCTTGGGATGAAACATGAATATTTAGGAATTGATCTATTTTATCTTCATACAAAGGAGAAATCGAGTTTTATAGTAGTTAACATTGGCTTGGTGATTTTCATTTTCAAGTTCAAGAATAGGCCTTTCTCTATTTTGGTCCTAGTCTATTTCACTCAAAGAGGAAGCTACTGATTCTTGTTAGGAGGAAAAATCATAAAGGGATTATAACATATATTATTCCATACATTCTTCATCCCAATATAAATTTTCAATAAATTTAATGAAGTTTTCAGAAATATTACAACTATCAATCATCGACAAGGAAAAATTATAGCTTTGATAATATTGAAAGAAAACTGAATGAAAATCCTTTGCAAAATATAAAATAGAAGATGGTAGACCTTCGTACCATCTCAAATTTTCCTCCAAGGTAGCAATGAACATATTCATCAAAAAATCTTCAAGAAACATAATATTTAGTCTATGAATATGAAAAATAAATTTGAACAAATGCAAAATAACATCTTCTTCATCCTGACCTTTAAATTTTGGCAGCCCTGTTTTCCAATCTATACAAGAGATACGGTTCGGAAAACCAGGAATATGTGCTCGATTCAAAGGAGCATACCTTCGATCAGTTGAATCCATCTTGAAAACAATGAGGTCACGAGGAATTTCTTCAAACTGTCAATTTTTGAACAATGGAGTCGCCATGAAAATTCCGAACCTTTAGATTTTTCAACACTGGAGTCACCAAGTGAAAGATGCACAACCATATTTTTCTGGATCACTATTCACCATGAGCAATAAAATCCAATCCTTTTCATGCTTTCTCGGGGAGGATTTTACACCTTGTTCCCAAAAAACTGTGCCATAAATGTTAGCCTCCACAATGTCCCAAGGCTGAAAGGATATCCACAGAGGTAACCTCAAACCAATCTTTTAGTTTGGTAACTAGCCCTATCAAACCAAAGAGGGATCTCTGTATGAAAACAAATTCAAGGATTTTAATGGTACAAGAATGGATTTTAGGCTAGATAGCTCAACTCTAGGGTTTAAAATTTTTTAGGGTTTTTCTGCTAGATCAGGAGTCAAAATCATGGAACTAGGTCAAAGCATTAAAGGTTTCAATTGCAAGAAATATAGAGGAGAAAGGTAGCTTTTCTTTTTTGATGGCTTAGGAGTTTTTCGATGTAGTGTAGGGTTTGAAGGATAAATAGATCATAATGAGCATGTGGACCATGAATTCATTAATCAAGAAGGAAAATTACACAAAATGAGATTCCTAACAAAACAGAGCTTTAATGCAAATAATTATGCTTTTAACCTTTTAGGAAAATCACTAAATATCATAGATATGGTAAGGATACAAGTATATCATTCATATAAAACTATAATAGAGAGAAAACATTATCGCAAACTCATAACACGTTACGTCTTGAATAATAGCTGCAACTGTCCTTTGATTTCTTGTAAAAAGTGATGAAGTAAAAAGCTGCTATATTTCCACCCTCTGATGTCCAATCATCAAAATGACAAAAAAATCCATACATATAGACTCAAAGACAACTTCCCCTTGCTAAGGGGTCGAGTCCCTCACTATAGGAATATCTTACAAATATCTCTCAAAAATACCCTAATGTCTAGGGAGGTTAAAACAAATCCTCCAAATAGAGTTGACTAAGTTGATCCTCATTAATGAGGTCCAAAATTACATCAAAGTGACAATAAAAAGCCCTTTACCCTTAATTACATCACCTCAACATAAAACTAGATTAATTACATCATTAGAACAAGGGTTACTAAGAAAAATCTTGAAAAAATACACACAAGGAAAAACACAACACACTTATGATAAAGCACATCGCACTTCTGATAAAGCATAGCACACTTCTGTTAAAGCATAGCACACTTCTTATAAAGCGTAGAATGCAACTTGTGAGAGGATTTTGGAGGCCTTCCCATGCTCCAAATCTAGTTTTGAAAGATGATCTAGAAATTAGAGGATTTCTAGTTGTCATTAGACACCTCAAGTCAAAAAAATGGACACTCCATGAGTGAGCCAAATGCATTTTCCCACTGGTACTCCCAAAACCGTAGCGCCTGGTCCAAAACAGTGGCAGTAAGTCTGTTTTTGACCCCTTTTTAGACATTTTCTCTTCACCGCATTGCTGATAAGGCACCCCAAGTGGATAGATAATATGTATGAGTCAATATCATCGAGGCATATAATTTTTTTGGCATTTGTATGGCTGAGGAAAAAGCGCAGCGCTGAGGCATTGCGCTTTTGGCTGTACTGCAATTTCCAAATTAGCCAAAAGTCTTAAAAAAACAAAAAATTCAAAAATTTACTCAAAACTTCACCAAAATTGTCCCATGAAGGCCTACGATGATATTTCATGCTATGAGAGAGGCCTCAATAGGAAATCCAACTTATCCTTCTCTTTTTGCCTCATTAGGGTTTCCTTGAGCTTTTTCTTCAACTACTTGATTCTTACTTGGGAGACCTGATTTCTTGTATAGTAATGCATGGCCATGTGTCTTTGTAGGTTATTGATCCTTTTTTCCTTCTTGAGAAGCATTTCCATGTGGAAATTCACTCTATCAAGCCATCCTACCTTGTCTTTTTCAATTTCTACCAAGATGCGTTCATCAATTGTCATTTGAGTCTTTGGTGGAGATGCTTCTTTTTGCTACTCAAGTTCCCTCTCGAGGCCTCTAGTGTTTGGTATCTATGTTCTAACCTCCTCTTCCTGATCCTTTGAATCATCAATCTCAACCAGTGCCTTACCTTTTTCATCATCCTTTTCCAAATCAACTTTAGGCTTGTTTAAGAGCAATTGATTTACCTTTAATTGCATGTTCTCCTGCTCTAAGAATGAGACCAAGAAGCTAGCCTTTGACAATATTTTCTTAAGTTCTCTGATCTCAGCATCCTTCTCCATGATAATTTGCTATGGTTTTTTGTTCTCTTCATTCAACTCCAAGTTTTCCATGTCAGTGTCAAAGTGGAATGGCTCCTCATCTTGAAATGGTGTCTCATGATGTGATGATGATTGATGTTCACCTGATGTAGGCTTGGGCCTTTGAATAATATCTGGAGCAGAAACAAGCCTCTTACCTATGGCATATGTTTGCGTCACCTATGCCCTAGGAACTATTTTGGTAGGTTTTATTGAGGAAGAAACCTTTTGATATGTTGGTGAAGCCAAGGGTTTAGAGTGACTGCTAGATTGAGGTGGAGAAGACAAAAGAGAATTTGAATATACAAAGCCATCCCATGACATATTGATTTGTGCTAACTGATGGAAAATCAGGACCTTCAGCAAGCCATGTTGAAACAAATTAGCATGATGATTCTCTCCCATTATTCTTACCTTCTTTGCCATCTTTCCCATGCTCTTGTAAAGGTAATGAGGTAAGTTTATGGTTTTTAGACCAGTGAAATGCATCAAGAGTCTCATATGATACTCTTATAACCTTGAGTATCTGCCCTCACATGTGAAGTACCTCATGTTTAATTTCATGAGAGGGGCATATTTTTCGAGGAAGTGTCTAAATGGAAATATGCGTGTAGGAGTTGCTTTGTACAATGGCTTCAAGTACATTTTGTAGATGTTAAGGTCAAGGTCTCTACTCTTGAACCATTTTTCACCACTGTTTGGAATTCCAGTGGCTAAGGAAATGATCTCTATTGAAATATTGAAAACCACCCTTAAAATAGTCACTGTATCTCTCCTAAATCTAGTGGCAAAAGTATTGGTAAGTTTTTCATGAAAACCAAATTCCTCAACCTTTTGGAAAAAGGCAGAGCAACCATCATCTTGAAATTATTTCTTGAGGAAGGGCGAAGACATGATCTCATTTTCTGAAGTGGGCTCATACTTGTTGATTTGACCTACCTTGTGCCTCTTCTGCTCAGTGGTTTCATAATCCATTTCTAACGCTAGCTCAATGGGAAAGGGAATCGGGTTTAGTGAAGGTAAAAAAAGGGGATTTGGGAAATTTTCGGTAATGAAGGGAAATGAAGGGGTTTAGGGCTTCCAAAATTATTTGGAAAATTTAGGGGGTAGGGAGATATTTTAGGAAGTATGTGAAAGTGAAATTTGAGGGAATGGGTAAGGGGAAGGGGTCCAAAAAGGGAGAAAATAGTCCTAACCTAAAAATGTCTAGTCTAGGTTAGGGTTTGTAAGAAAATAGGGAAAATTAGCAGTAAGGGGTAGGGAAAGTGATTAGGTAGGTGTATAATAGGTGGGGGAAGGTGAGTGAGCTTCAGTCTTAGGGTTTCTTTCAACAATTCGTCAATGTGAACATGAAACCAATAAAATGCACTAAAAACCCTAGAAGAGGGAATTTCCTTTTCCAATCACAAAATGAAGACACAAGAGGTGATTTGGAGGACCCAATTACCTATCTATGATACACTGGAACCTTTTTCTGATGAATAATCCACCTGGAATGATTATTTGTGCCAAAATGAAGAAAGCGCAACGCTTAGGTAAAAGTGCAGTGTATGCACAGCAGAAGCGCATCACAAAGGAGAGATGGCACTCTTGAGCAAAGGAATTTCTTTTCTGAGGATGAGAGTGAGTTTTCTTGGTGGATATTGCTTTCTTCAAGATGAAATTTGAAAATGAGGAGCCCATTTTGGTGTTTTGTAGCTTTGGAAATCAATTTTTCCCTTTGGTGGTTAAGTGGCCTCACCAAGTCTTTTCACTTTTTATTTGAAACTTTGCATCTTTAGATCCTTTGAGAAACATATTACATTCATGATTGAAATGAAGTGACACTTTAAAACCTTTATTGAAAATTTTTCAATATTATTACTCCTTTAATGCTGGATTTATTGGTGAAATGACTGATTTTTAATGATTTTGACCCTAATAACTAATAGTGATACTACATGCAATGAACTGAATGATGACCATGGTGATGTGAATGAGATGGTAATGGAGACATTTCATTGGTGACCGATCAAAATGAGTGATGGCAATGACCAAAACATGAATTTTGAAACGAGTAGTAACATACCTAGACACACTAGCCAGTGACCAAATTTTTATTTGAAAACCTACCGAAATCATAAAAATTTGACTTAAGGCCCTAACAAAACCTTGTAAGATAATATTTGATCACTAGTGACTAGCAAGATTGGTAGACACTAACACAACCTACATACTTATCATTACACTTGCCCTAGTTTGTATAACCACCATTGCATCACCTTCATTTCACTATATCACATCAACACCTGATACACATTGTGCCAACTCAAATTCTAAATTATCAAGTGATTCAAGACAATATTATATCTTAAAGGAGTGCCACAAATATCTAGTTTGGTTATCAAAGTTGATCATATCAATTTATGTTTTCTTCAAATGATCAAATTAGGCCAACTTAAGCCATGCCTTGATTCATCTGCTTCCAAAATCCAAGGGATCATTTATCCTTGTCTATTGTATCCAATTTTTACACTTGAAAACCATTTCATTTTATGTATTCACCATTTTACAATGAGATAGTATATTTATCATGAATTATTACAATGCTATTATGGTTTTCGAGGTTAATTTTTATTATCATTTTTTAATTAAAAGAAATTTAAAGTGTAAAATATAATTTAAAATTATATATATATATATATATATATATATGTGTGTGTGTGTGTGTGTTACATAACATTATATTAAATATTTTTATTTGACTTGAATTAATTTAAAATTAAGACGTCATGGTGTAAAATAATAATAAATAATTTTAATGGGACCCTAAATATTATCTGCAAACCTAACATTTGCAATGGCTTCAACCTCAAAAGGGTCTACCCCCTCCTCTACCCCCTCCACATGTTTTAGAGCCCAAGGCAACATGTTTTGTAAACAAAAAAAAGATATGTCCTTAAGGTGATTGTGAATGCCTCCCAATCCTGTCATATGACATTGTGCTTGGTTGATTGAGGCTCGGTAAATGAATTTATAAGGAATTTTCCATCCCCAAAAATGTAGAATGCATGGATAAATAGTGTTAGCATTAGTCAGTTATGCCTATCACCAGTGATTAAATGGGCTCTTTCAAAGTTTTTGTTAGGGCGCCGAGTCAACTTTTTATGGTTTCAGTAGGTCTTCAAATAAAAATTTAGTCATTGGCTAGTGGTGTCTAGGTCTATTACTACTCCATTCAAAAAAGACAAAATTTTTGGTCATTTCCATCTCTTAGTTGGATGAGTCATGGTTGAAAAGTCATCATTTTTATCTCGGTCATGTCACCATGGTTCTTATTCAACTGAGTGTCACCATTAGGGCACCAGGGTTTAAGTCACCAAAATCAATCATTTCATTAATAAATCTAGAAAATGAAGGAGTAGTAATAGGGATTTAATCAATAAAGTTTGTTTCATATGTAATTTTATTCAATTATGATGTAATATATCCTAAAGGGTTCTAAAGCTACAATTTAAAAATAAAATGTGAAAGGACATGGTGGGGCCACTACACACCAAAAGAAAAATTGAATTCCAAGCTACAAAAAGACCAAATCAACATTTCATTTTCTCATTCCAAATCAAGAAGACATCACTCCACTTAGAGAAAGCATTTGCATCCTCAGAACTACAGTTTGTGTGCCCAAGAGTGTCATCTCTCCTCTGCATTGTGCACTCGTCGCACATTCGCTACACATTATTCATTTTTGCACAAATTATCATGATTCATCATAGAGGATTTCTACATCAGCAAGAAGATTTAAATACATCTCTTAGAAGTAAGTGGTCCCTTATAACACCTCTTTTGTCTTCATTTTTTGATTAGAAATATCAATCCAATTTTCAAGGTTTTTGAGTGCATTAGCTTGGTTTCATGTTCACATTGAAAAAAATTATAAAGAAAACTTAATATTGAAGTTCAATCACCTTACCCGACCTATTATACACTTTCTTAATCAGTTTATCCACCCCCTACTCCTCAGTTTCCCTATTTTTCTACAAACCATAACTTAGATTAGACATTTCTAGGTTAGGATTTTTTTTTCCATTTTTGAACCCCTTCCCCTCACCCATTCCCTCAAACTTCACTTTCCCATAATCCCTAAAATCTCTCCCTACCCCCTTAAAATTTTCCAAAAATTTAGGAAGCCCTTAACCCTTTCATCTACCTTCATTCCCAAAAAACTACCCAAATCCCCTGTTTTTCCCTTCATAAACCCTAATTTCCCTTCCCATTGAGCTAGGTTTATCAATGGATTCCAAAACCACTGAGAAGAGGAGGCATAAAGGATTTCATATCACTATATATTATCCCACCAAATTCCAAGAAATCATATCTTCAACTTTCCAAGATGTGGGCTACCTAGGGTTTACATTGCACACATGGACAATTTTTCTTCAAAATGTGTTTCTGACCAAATAAAGATGAATTTTACAAATGTGAAAGAGGGTTTTATCCATAATATACCAAGGAAAAAAAAAATCCTTCCATTCATACACATGTATTATTATTTGCGAGAAATGCCAAGAATATAATTCCTACAAGAGGTTTTCTGCACTTATGGACAACTTGACTTAAAGATAGTTTTTCAGGGTTTTGGAGAAGGTGTTTGTACTGTTTGATGACTCCATTGTAGAAGAAATCCTAATATTTCCATTGGTACCTTCAGATATTGATTTGGATCTCAATAAGGTAGTCAAAATTTCCCTGCAAGATCATGCTGTGTTTTTGCCTTGTGACCAACTTCAAACTTGGATTCTGAAAAAATAGGAAAGGATTTTGGAAAAATGGAGGAGATTATTATTAATAACATGCAAAATAACAACAAATTTTATCAGTTTTGAAAAAATAGTTATGGTTAGAGAGATATGGACCTACCTTTGAGCCATATTATTGCATAAAATTTTGGAATTTTTCATTGTTTTTGACACAGTCATTGGGTGAAAAACACAGCGTGGGCCACACTTCGCTTTTGATGGAGGCCACCAAATTAAAAATTTCTTGCATCCTTTGATTTTTCATCATTCCTACATCATTTATAGCCACCGGGAGCATAATTTTAGCAAGATCTAGCATGTGAAAAGGCCCAAAAACTACTCAAAAAGCACCTTTCTGCCCTCTTTTTGAACAACACGCTGCGTTTTTGGGAGTAGCCCTGGGAGAATAAATTTTTGAGGGGCTAGGAGCAATAATTTTCATTAATTGAGAACTCTATCATGTAGCCAATAGTAATAGATATCTATATCAACTTTCACATCAGCATTTGGACCTCGGTAAGGCCTCCAAAACTCATTTCTTCCAATTTTGCAGCGTTTTTTTCTGAATGTCAATTTTTTGAGTTGACTTGGTCCAGATTCGACCTCAACTAATGTAATTAGTCCCTATTGATTTTTTTATGATGTAAACATGTGTAATTATTATGGATAGAGTAAAAATGAGGTGGATACTTTCTTGTAAATGTCATTTATGGTCAAATGTATCAGTTTCTCTATCTTGAGGAGGGTTTGGTTAACCTCCCTTGTCTTTAGGTTTTAGTTGAGGGAATCATGTGAACTGCTACTCCACTCTAGGATTCAAACCCTAAGAGAGGGGAAATAGTTTTTTTTCTATATGTATGCATTTATTAGTCATTTTTTATGGTTATACATCAGAGGCTTGAGACCATTTTAGGTTTTGCTTCAACTTTTAATAAAAAATTGAAAGGATGAGTTGCAAATATTATCTAGGAATTCATGTGAAGTGAGTTTTTGATGTTGTATTTTATCTGTTATAGTATTTTATAAATGATATATATATTCTCTTTCCGTGCCTTTCTTTCCTCAGTGATATTCCTAAAAGTTTGATAATCATAATCCTCTATAAGCTCTGTTTTGTTTGGGAATATCATTTCATGTTTATTTCCTTTAGTTTTAATGAATTCATGATGCATGCTCATTAACATCCACTCCACTCTTTCGAACCCTACACTACACTGACAAAAACCTAAACCCACCACAAAAGAATTTATACCTTTCTCCTTTATATATTTGCAGTTGTAACCCTTTGATACCTAGACCTAGCAAGCTGGTTTCATCCCTGATCCAGTAGTAAAACCATCAAACTTTAAAAACCATAGAGCTGACCTAACTAGCCTAAAATATACTCCTCATCCATTCAAACTCTTTGGATATGATCTCATAGAGAGCCCTCTATGGTTTTATAGGGCTAGCTACCAAACTAAAAGCTTGGTTTGAGGTTACCTCTGTTGATATCATTTCTCAGCCTTGGGACATTGTGGAGGCTAACACATAGGAACTAGAGACCTCATATTAAGGGGAAGGTCTCCATATTATTTGTTCATCTCGATTTTTTTATTTTATATTCGAAGAGAAATCATATCGATATCTTATCTTTCGAAGTGGTCCATATTTTATGGGATTTTAAGGGATGTATCTAGGCCAGTGGAATCCATATTCCAATACTAAAAATGATATCCGCTATGTAGTCCTAGTTTGGGTGAAATTTCCTCAGTTTCCACTTGACTATTGGAATGTGGATACTTTTTTGAACATAAGAAACACTCCTGGATGATACATTGATCACTCTGAGCCATAGGAGGGGATGCTCAACTATGTAAGATTCTAAGTGGAAATTGATTTAGAGAAATGGTTCCCTAAATATGTGCATCTAACACTAGACAACTAGTCCTTTATTTAGTTTATGGAATATGACCTACCACCCTTAAAATGTAAGGTGTGCCATGAATATGCAACAAAAAAAAGTAGAAGAGGGAGATCAATGACAAAAATTAAAATGAAGGAGAGGGTAAAATAAACAAGTTGATGCAAGGAAAGAAACATGACCTCCTGTAGAAATCCATAATGCCTGACACTCTCCTAAGGAAGTAGATCAATTTGAAGGCCTAAGAAATCTAATAAAAGATGAGGAAGCTCAAGATCCAGGAAAAAAAAAGTTTGCATACTTAGATTAGGTAGATATGGAACATCACATATATTGTGCAGGAAAATCCCCTCTGCAGACTAAGGCAACCCCTCTAGCCCTAGGTTGGGTCTAGCAATAATGGAATATACTGGTTTCTAAATTCCTACTTTGTAAACGAAATGCAGATTAGAATAGATGTCCTACCTCAATCCAACGCTCTTGATGTAGTACGTTGTAGCGATCCCTCGATATTTTTCATTTAGGCCTTGCACTCCATTCCTAGCGATATTCACACAACTCCATAAAGATCAAGAAAACACTAAAAGAATACGAGAATACATATTCATCTACAACTATCCAAATAGTCAAGGAGAGTCAGGAACTTTTAATATTAACATAGACAAATATGGAACTATAAATCAACCATGTCATATTAATATATAAAAGGGAGTTTACAACCTATGCCTTGATGCTATAGACCTCATTTGACGGGTTCAGTCGGGCACGTCTCAAAGCATTCATTCGTTGATTCAACTCAAAGAGGCGAAAGGCTCAAAATCTCTCTCACAACTATGGATTATTCTCTGCTATCAGCTGTTAGTCTATTCTAGCCAACAAAATCAGTGGGATGAAGAGGGATTTATAGGAGTGGAGGAAGAGCTTTGGGATCCACTTATGGTGGAAGAAAGGTCTATCCATTTGGGAAGTTTCATTTTTGTAGGAAATAGAAGGCCAAAGGGGGAAGCGTGACCACATCCATTCGAAAAAACATCCATGAATTTTCTCACGAAGTTGTTAGATATTAGAAAATTCATTTCCATATTAAAAAACCTTCCAAAAGTAGCTTGGCATGGGGGATATTTAGAGATAGAGAGACCATGGCGTGGGGGCTAGTGCAAATCTAGCCATCGACATGAGGACATAACCACACAACAATGTCGACCCAAAATTACATGCTTTTAAGGGTCTACTTCAGGAATGGTCCATAGAGATTTTGTTCCTGGAATGCTAATGGATTCAATGAAATTCATCATGATATGTGGTAGTTTACAAGGGTAACTCTGATATTCCTCCAGTGTTCAGAATAGGGAATGTAGGAATGGTGACAAAATGTTGTGTAATAGATGCCTTTGAATGCATGAAGTTCGAGAGAGAGGGAGGGGTGAAATGCTTTATGAGAACATTCCCAAACCAAAATTCCGTCGTCGGAGGACCTGCAAGATAAAGTATGACTGATATCTCTGATACATGAGTATGAGTTATGAACACATCCATCCATAATAGATAACATGTAATAAGATCCATGGTATGGACACAACCATCTAGTGAAAAAGGATCATAAAATAGACTCAGGTATGGTCACAGCCATCCAATCAGAAGAGTCATGCATATAGTCATGATAAACCAAATCGACCTGTAGTCTGGGTTTCATCCGAAAAAACCCAGGGTCTTGTGCTTCATCCCGACCTGAACAAGTACAAGTTTAGGCATGTGGATGAATGAGCTAAATTCAGACATGCAAGAAAGTCTCTTGATTACTAGCCAATGATGGAAGTTGTTAACAAGCATGAGAGAAACCACCAATAATGATAATGGTTCTCAAAGTACTGCTAGTACAATCAACGAAATGCGAAAAATGAACTAGAGTTGAACATCCGCAAAATCACGCAATCGAAGGCAAATGATGGGAACTTGTTATCGAATGTGAAGAAATTTCCATTGGTGCATGCGAGCTTTAAGGTGCTAGAAGGGAGTCTCTAGATCAGATTCTTGGATAATGAGTTGAATTCGATAAGAAATGATTGGTCGAAGGAGTTCCATAATGTTTCCCACATCATTGACATGAGACAGAGGAATAAGATGATAGTGAATCAAGACTGAACAAATGATCAGGGGTTGAAAAATGCAGAAGGGACTTCTCTTGAACATATTGGCAACATGAATCTAGAGTTTGGAAGTATTTTACATCAAGGGTTTTGAGGTCATGGCGACGAGGAAAATAGTATATGAGATCTCAAATTGGGTAACCCAAACCCAGAGGAAAAATGACAAATGTGGGATGCCCCAACCCGACACGGACTGCAGACAGGTGTCATGTTCAAGAGCGACATACTGCTGATAAAAATAACAACTAGTTCCATTTTCCCCCACCATTTTTGGCAAGTACCCCAATTATTTTTGGAAAAAATCTTGAAGGGGATAGCATATGCTTTTCATGTAAGTTTTTCCTTCGGACAAATCCATCCTAGTACATTTTATGAGCCCTAGGAAGGAGGAACTCGGTAATTTCATGAAGACGACTTCCAACATCATTTAGATTTAATGAGTCTGACAAAGGGAAAACTCAACATATTTTCATGTTTAGAGAGTTTTAAAAGTGGCATAAAAGAAAACTCCAGAAGGTCCCTTTTTGTAGGTCATCTTTGATATCCGAAAAGGTAGAAAAAATATTTTAGAGAACCTCTTAGCCATGTTTGTCTAAGGTATTCCCTTTTCATAAATAATCTATCCCAGCCTGAAAAAGGGGTAAACGTATATTGGGTAGATGATATTTTGTAGCCTTTAGCGAGTTCAAAATGATAAGAGCTTGACAATATTTTCAATTTTTGAGAGTCAGAAAAGAGCTGAAAGATAACTCAAGGGAGTGAATTTTTCATGTTTTTACCGAGTCCTAAAAAGTAATAAAATACAACTCATTTCCTCATCGTTGCCAGTTTTAGGAATTGTTGCTGCACAAGAAACAAACGTAAAACCCATTTTCGAAAAAAAATAATAAAAAATAATTGAAAATGTGTCTTAAAACCTAATTAGGGTTAGAAAAGGTTATAAAATAACTAAAATAGTAGAAAACAATTTACTTTTACCTTTTCACCTTCTTGTGACAACTTTCACCAGTTTTCACTGTGAATTTGGGGAGCTGACTACAGGCAATCCAGGATGCCATCGATGAATCTGCTTCTTCCAGGTAAGAGCCATGAAATTCTCCTGGAATTTTATCCATTTTTTATATGATTTCATGTTTTGAGGCCTTTTTTGGAAGGGTTTAAAAAATTTACACCCGCAGCAGTTGGCGCCAATTCCCGGCACGAGACCGCGCCGACCTCCACGATTTTCATAGGGAAATCACTGCTCGACAGATCTGTTTGAAAAATAGTAGCACCGAGTGCCACGAACAAAATTTTTACAGTTTCCTTCCAAAAATACTTGTCAAAATGATTTAATTTTTGACCATATGGCTAATATAATCTTTGTATTTGGTTTTGTAGGAAGAATCAACAATTAAAATGGAAATAGAGTGGAAAGAGTGGGATCATGGGGTAGAGGATGCACAGGCCTTGGAGAACAATGCATGCTTGGATGCTCTAAGGAACTGTGGGTTCCTTAAATTCTTCATGAACCCATGTCTGAGCGCTCAATTAGAACTGTTGCAATACTTGATCAGTTTATGGGAAATTGACCAAGAAAATTTCATCATTCATGACCAAGAATTGGAGATAGAAGTCTCTGACATCTACTTCTTGATAGGATTGTCACGGAGGGGAGAGAGGTCACTAATGACAGGTACTTGAATCCTTGGAGAGAGCATGTGCATGTTGATAGATAGAGCTTGTCATAGAGCAAGGACAACACACAAGAGTGGCAAGCTAGACATCTAGACAGTGCCTAACTTACCTTTAAGGGTAGTGCTGCATACCATTACTCAGGATGACGGATCTCAGGCTCCCCATGAAGCCACAAAGACGCAACTCCAATTGGCCATAGATTGCATGTCTCCGACAATCTTCAATTGGGTAGAAGCGGCGAAAATCAACATGAAACGCCAACTAAGCAAGTGTAAATACAATAACCTGAAGTAGTTTGGGTACGGTTCCATCTTAATATCGTTCATCCTGGAATGGTTACTGATATTCCAGCGTTAGGAGGTAATTGTACCTATGCCACTAGCACGAGAGCCACAGATGGTCCGTTGGGCTGAGTTGATGCCTCGATCAGGAGGTGGGAAACATATGCCTTGGAGACCAGAGTTATTTGACTAGTTGAGCTAATAAATCATCGTGCTGGAGGACTAGCCATATATTGGCACCAATTTCAAGGGTGATTTGGATCTTCCACTTCTGGAAGGGGACAACTGGGATGAGGATAGAGGTAAAAACTCATTTTTTTGGATTTTTATGAGTATTACGATTTTTTTTGGTTTTTATATATATACATGTTCTGATGTTTTCTCATGTGTTGCAAATGTTGGATTAGAGAGACCAACGAGGATGTCTCTGATAGCTCAGAGGGTCCCAAGAGATTTCAAAGTGGCCCCTCATGGCAGGGGAGGTGATGACGAGGAAGAAATTGCACGTAACCTGGAGGGATTCACGAGTAGGATTCCAGAGTACGTGAGATTTGAGGACATTCCTCGTGCTTACCAGCGACACACTACGGGGGTTTCTAACCACATTCATCGACTGTTGAGATGTGTCATATAGGAAGTGATGTGTTACCATGAGCACTATGCTCATTAGACTCCTAGGTTTTATTTATGCATTTTTTGAGAGACATGGAATCTCAGGATGTAACCTAAACACATATATTTTTTGAACTATGATGTACAAGATGATGCAAAAAATCAATATATATATATATATATATATATATATATATATATATATATATATATATATATATATATATATATGCTTAATTTCTTGTCTAAATCTTATTATGTGATGATGATTGTTTTTATAAATTCCACAAATGTCTATCTAATACAATATTAGCTACAACATCAATTAACATATTCATTCTTCTCGGAATATGCTCATGTGAAATATAATCAAAATTCCTTTATAACAAACAAAGATGTAAATACATACTTAAAATATGAGGGTTTCTGACATAATAATGCTCATTGAGCTGGAGAAAAACAAGCTGAGAGTCTAGGTTTACAATTAATTCATGAATGTCGAGGGAAATAGCTTCAGTTAGAAGTTCGATAACTGCACTGTATTCAACGAAATTTTTAATTGCACGTCATAGAAAAATTACTTGAAGGTATACAATCTCATCGTTAGGATCATAAATTACCCAAGCCGCGAAGGATAGGTTCCGGGTACTATGGGAGGCACCGTCAGCGAAACCGACATAAGGAGTGACAGGCATCTGCACAATAAGCAAAGACATAATAAGCAGGAAAAAAATGCTCGCAAAGCACACCAAGCCAAAAATGTACAAAAATAAAAAAACACACTTATGTACAAAAAAAATGCATGAGAAAACTCATGCATAATATTTTTTGAGATACAACCCATTCGAGCTGACCTAGGGGATTTCCTCCATAATCAATAAGCTCATAGGCCCCTTTTTTCAAAACACTTTTGACGATGTAGGGGCCATGCCACATGGGTTCGAATTTACCTACCCCTAACTTATCATGGGCTTGGTCATACAAGAGGACCAAGTCTCCTTCTACGAAGGTACAAGGGGAAATTGTCTAGTCAAAGTGGGCTTTGACTCGCTTTTTTTGTGCTTCTATGAATAGAGCAGTGAAGCGATGAGTTTCATCAAGCCTCTCTAAATATAGAAGATGTTCTTCCTCTGGCGAGGTATTCGGCAGTATTTCGATAGCTAGCTTGAGTGAAGGAATATCAAATTCAATCGGAAGGGTAGCTTCCATACCATAAATAAGTTGAAATGGTGTGGATCTGGTTGCATCCTTCACCGAGGTTCGATAAGACAAGAGATCTGAGAACAACATGAGATGCCAATTGGACTTGTGCATCCCAATAGTGTGCTGAAGCATAGTGACTAAAACTTTGTTCACTGCTTCGGCCTGACTATTGTCTTGGGGGTAGTACGACGTTGAACTGTCGTGATGCAGACCCAACTAAGTAGTCAATATAATGGTGAAAATTGGAGCCATGGTCAGTGAAAATGGCTTGAGGGACTCCAAACCTAGAAATAACATGATTGAAGAGAAATTGGGCGGTCGTCTTACCGTCAGTTGTGAGTGTAGGAATTGCTTCGGCCCATTTGGTGAAGTAGTCTATGGCTACAATGATATAAACATGCCCCCCAGTCGAGCGAGGGTTACACATTATAAAATCGATGCCCCACTTTGAAAAGGGACCAACGGTAAGGACAGGATGGAGGTGAGTGGGTGGCATGCACATCTTGCGCTGCTAAATCTGGCACTCGTGAAATTTACGAACAACGAGGATATAATATTTGAAAATGGTAGGCCAGAAATACCTGGCACGAATAATTTTTTGAGCAGTAGCATACCTAGACATGTGAACTCCACATGCGCTATAACGGTATTCATTAAGGACTTTTTCAGCTTCCTCGAGGGTTAAACACTAATGGAGGACATAATCAGCTCCGATTGCGGTATAATGTATCTCCGACTATGGGATAGGGTTGCGAATGATGATGGATAGTACGTCAACGAGCATCTTTCATCAACTCGGACCAGAAATTATAAGTCTAGAGATAAATGATGATATCATCATACCATGGATCAAGGGTGCTAATCATAAAAAGAGTATCATCTGGAGTGTGTTCCTCAGAACCAGAAGGAGCAGAGGTTGAGGGTAAGGAGTAGATCAACTCAACAAAGACCAAAGATTTCTTTGATTTGGAAGCAATGAACTCCAAATCGAACTCTTGGAGGATAAATATCCACCTATAGTACTTGCCCCCAGCAACTGTCGAATTAAAATGTAGGTTATGGGGTTGCAATCAGAAATCATGGTCTTGGTGCAAAGTAAAATATAATGGCGGAAATGTTGTACGGCTTCAACAGGTTCCAACGCCAATTTTTCTACATGAGCGTAATGTGTTTCAGTGTCAAGAAGATTATGGCTAAGCTTATAGATGACATGCCTGTTACCATCGTCATCGTCTTGTACCAGAACCATGGTGATAGTGCAAAAAGCAATAACAAGATAGAGTGAATAATCATGATGATAATTTGGGGGATGCAAAAGAGGAGCATTGAAAAGCATGGTCTTAAGTGCATTGAAATATTATTGGCAATCTCATCCCATAGGAACGAGACGACTTTCTTAAGAAATCGCGTAAAACCTTTGGCTACCTCAAGCATAGTTCGATATGAAACAATGGAGGAAATTAGCTTTCCCTTGCAAACTCTACAACTGGTGTAAAGAGGAAGGGGAAGGGAGATTAATGGTAGCTTCAACCTTAAGAGGATCAAGATGAATATCATCTTTGGAAACAACAAACCCAAGGAGTCTGTTGGAATCAATGCAGAAGACACATTTGTGTGGATTAAGTCGAATGTTGTAGCATCTACAATGAATAAAAATTTGACGGAGGTGTTCCAGGTGGTCCTGACGCTTAGCAGAATGAGCCGGGAGTTCATCCAGGTAAGGCTGAGTAATGTGCTTAATATCATGAAAATAATATGACATTGCTTGTTGGAACGTGGCACCAACAGTTTTCAGGCCAAAAAGGAGCTTTTTATACGCGAAAGTTCCCCGTGATAGATGAAGGTGGTTTTATGTTGATTAGCTGGTAGTATATTAATCTCGTTATAACTAGAGAACCCGTCCATAAGGGAGAAAATATCAGTCCAATCACACTCGTCAATAATCTAGTCGATGAAGGGAGTGGGATAGTTATCCTTGGGATAAGCATGATTAATATCGTAGTAATCCACACAAACTTGAATGGTGCGCTACTTTTTTTCCACAGGGACAATGTTAAAGACCCAATCTGTCGATGGGATCAGATAAATGAAGCCTTCTTTGAGAAGTTTTTCAACTTCTCCCTTTATGGCAGCTACCTTTTTAGGGTGCACAGGATGAAGGTGTTGGATAACAAGTTTCACATTCAGGTAAGTGGGTATCTCGTGTACGACTATACTTAGATCAATGCTGGGAATTTCATCATAGGACCAAGCGAAAACATCTCGAAACTCATGGAAGAGGCTAGTATAGACCTCGATCTCATCAGGATAACATGTCACCCCAATGTGGATGTTCTTTACAACCTCCGATTTAACAGAGATGTTAATAGGCATCGTTTGAGTGATATTACCCATGTTTCCTTCCACAAAAACTTCATGTGCCAAAATATTCGTTTGAAGCAGTTGGGAAAGAAATTGGGAAGAAAAATTATCAAGACAAGTAGGCATTGCCCCAAGACAAGGTAAAAATAAGGAATGATGATGATTATCATCCTAGGGAGGATCCTTGAGAGACATGGTTTCCACTATGGCTTCATCAGTTGGAAATGTCTCGTTCAATGGATCTGGAGAATCTAAAGCACCGAGCCAAGGGGATTGAGAATACGTGTCGAGAGGCATACTTGAAGAATTATGATTAGAAGGAGAAGCCAAAGCTGAGTTTATCTCACAATAATCAATTTCTATCAGGCTTAACGACATTACGTCATCAAACGAATCAACTTGATCAGGAAAAGGCCCTGATCTAGGGATCATAAGAAATGGAGATCATATTGACCTGAGCAGTGTTGTGCGGAGGAAGAGAAAAAAGACCCATAAATGAAGGATCTTTGAAAATTCCTGGCCCCACACTTTCATAAGGTGTGGTAATGTGGTCTTCATACAGAAAAATTCTCTCTGAAGAAGTGGATGTGAAAAAGGATAACTGATCAAAAGTGATGATCTTTCCTTCATGTGGGAAACATAGAACACGAAAGAGAGTGGACAGTACGCATAGCATGGCGCGAGTCCAAATATGACTGAGGAGGAGATTATAGTTGAGTTTTGTGTCAAATACTTCAACCTTGACATTGACCATTTTTCCTTTCAACATGATAGGTAACTTGGTGAGGCTACCGAGAGGGCGAGATTCCCCTCCGTTGAAGGCCTCCAAAGCATTTGGAGACTGGTTAAGGGCTGGAGAGCTGATAGCTTTCCAGCATACAAAAAACATGATGCAAGTATATGCACCTTCATCTATGAATTCTCGATGGATATTCTTACCATTGATCCCAACATGGATAATCAAAGCAAGTTGGTGAGGGAAACGCGGGACAAAATTTTCCAAATCAAAAGTGATAAGGCTTGAATCGACAGGGTCAACTCCTCTGATAGCAGATAAAAAAGCCTTCCGTTGTGACTAACATCTCTGAAGTGCCTCTAGCACAGACATAACATATGGCACCTAAGCCAAATCCTCAACAATAGTATGATGCTGAGCGGCACGGGTGTTTGGGTTATAGAAGCACTTACGGAGCACGCCTTTGGAAGGTGGCCGTACAATGGGCTTAGAACTAGGCCTTTCAATATGAAGAGGGCCATAAGTAGGTGGAGGAGAAGGAGTAGGAGCATTTGAAATTTCTTTCCCTACTACTTGATGTGATTCTGTATAATATTTTGATCTAGTAGCAATAGATATGGGTTCAACACCATTCATCATGAAAACGTTAGAGCCAAAAAGGGTGGAGGACTGGGGTTGCTCCACCATTTGAGTTTGTTGTGATGGGAACGGTCTTTTAAGAACAAACAGATTTCCTTGGGTTCCCTTGAGCAGTAGACTCACTTTGGCCCATCTTGGACAGTCTTTGGTGCAATTATCATTGTCACATGTCAGACAAGGATACTTTGGTTTATGTTTCGAGCCATCATCAATATTGGTTTTAGGAGAATCCTGTTTCGGGGTATCAGCTTTGGCCTTTCCTTTACCCTTATTCTTACCTTTGGAAGCTTTATCTGCCGAGGTGGATTGGATGGCATGCACTTCCATGGTTTTACCAAGATTGGAAGGTGGCTGAGAAGTAGTATCGGTAGAGGGGGAAGATTTCTTCTTCACAGGGGCAGGGAAAGACTTATGGGAAATTTGAGAAACAGAACCAATGATACCGTCGATAGATGGTGTCACCGCTGCTTTAGAAGTTCAAAATCATGGAGCATCAAGTAAGATATCATAAAGTGTGCCAGACTGGGAGTAAACTAGATCGAGGTACTGAGCACGAGAAATGGCCCACTCTTCAGTGACACATGCTCCCAGAGCAATGTCCTTAGCTATCGGGCCGAAAAAAGAGGTATTAAACCAGTCAGTCAGAAGTTGATTAGGGATTTCAAACTTGATCAAATGATGATGCCGTATCCATTCATGAACTTGATCAGAGATATGTGTGGCCTGATATTGTTTCAAGGACATAGGGAGGTACATTCCCATTTCATAGTGAACTAGTAACTGAAAGTGTGTGAGAAACACCATTGCAAGAGAATTGAAATCTTGGAAGATTCCATGAGAAAGTTCAATATACCACTTTGCAGTGACACCAGTGAGAGTCCTTTGGAAAAGACATAAATGAATAGAATCATAAATCCAAGAGTTAGAGGAGCACCATAGGTGATACGTCATAACATGCACACGGGGGTAGTCTCCAGACTTGCCTTCGAACTTGGGACAATCGCCAGGAATCTTAGTGGGAACTGGGGCCAATATGGATTATGAAGAATGGGATCATTGGTTAACTTCGACACATCAGGTAGTTCCAGCATAGCAAGGAATGGAAATTACGGGTTAAAAGGCATCGCAGACCTTTGATAAAGACTGGCGTTAGGGTTCCAACCAGGTCAGGAGAAATTTTAGCCCATATGTTCTGTCCCAGAGGATTTTTTCCATAGGGTTTTGTTGTACTATACAACAACCCTCCCTTTTTCTAAATTTTAGAAATAAAATTTAGAAATAGGGTCCCTTTCTTTTTTAGAAATAAAACACTTAGGAATAAAATTCATTGTTTTGAAATTTCATATTCAATATTCAAAAAACTTATGGTCCGATCTAATATACAAAGAGCTTATCATAAAAACAAATCAAAGTGCAAAGCTCAAATCAACGATCGAGCCCTTTTAGCGGAGATAACACTCAAAAGAAATATCATATGCCCATTTCAAATCTTCCGATGCGATTAGTCCAATCGGAAGATTCTAATCGCTAAGAGTTTAAAACAATTAAAATAAAGCTTCTGATGCGATGCGGTCAATCGCAATCGATCAATCGGGACAATCTTTAAAAAACTCTTTACGCTTAGTTGAAATTCCCCGATCCGATGTACATTTGAGAATAAGCACTTTTAAAAGAAAATCGAACATTTGTTTAAAAAATATGGTAGACCCCACCATCAGAGATCGGAAAGATCTGCAATCGCAATCGATCAATCGGGATAAACGTATTGTGATACTCATTTGCCATTCGAAAACTTCCGATGCGATTCATCTATTTTGTATACGAAGATTTTTGTTGAATATATTAATATATCACAAGCGCCAAATCTTTATTGGTACGAAAGGCATTCAATAACGAATCAAATGAATATGGTTTGTGATTTGGTTTTAAATACTTAAGTGTGACCCAAAAGGAGCATTTACGCAACAAATGAATGAAAACCATAAATTCATAAATCATTCCGTTTGAATGACTTGTGGAGCACGACTGAGAGTTTATTGTCTTGCAAAGCCAAAGAACACCAAGTTCTTTCATTCACAGACAAAGAGAAGCGGTAGCAGACGTAGAAATGTCAAAAAGAGGGAGAAGAAATAAGACTGTTCTACCAGTGAAGTTTGTTGAGACTCCTACAGTCTCAAAAGAAAAGCCCATAAAGCTAAGGCTAGTCACAGATACATCATGCCAAGGTCTTGGAAAAATGACATGGGACACAGTCTACAACCTGTTGGAAAAATTAGACCCCAAGGTTACAGTGGAGAAGGCATCAGTTCCAGACGAGGATAGCTCGGATTCCGACTCTGACATCAATGAAAGAACACTTGCAAATTCATTTCTGCATCGAATTGCAGCCAGAGCGAGCATCATGCCTTACTATGATGTAGTTCGATGGGTTATTGACAGTGTAAAGATACAAGATAGAACGTTTGTTTCAGCATCTGGAGTGCCTTTCGGCTTGTTTAAAGCAGAAGACTTGAAAGCAATGTACCACCTTCCAAACCCACAGAAGGTGTATAACAAGGAATTTATCAAAGATTTTGCTGATAATAACAAAGTCCAATCCAACCCTATCAAAGATTGGAGGAAAAACCCAGAGAAGCACCGAAATGAAGCATCCGGTATGTATTCTGTAGATTCCCTTCAGCCTCCGTATTCCTATGCAGCTGCCATGATGTGTAGGTTATTTGGCAACGATAATTTAGCTAGGTTTTCTATACAAATGGTCCCATTAATCCTAGCTGCTGTGAATTCCGACATTATGGATTAGGCTGTTATTCTTTCTGATAGAATGGCCAATAGGATCCTTGAATACAGACAAGAAAAAACTGCTGGAAATTCTACTCCCTTTTTCTTTTGTGCCTATATTCTTGATGCTATTTGTTTCAATTCCGAATTTCCCTTATTTGGATGGAAATGGACTCCCAATAACCCCCTTCCAATCCATATTTATCATAAATTGCTTTGGAAGATTCATTTCCAATATAATGTATATAGAATCTGTCATGGCTTCCTCATTCCCGTTTTCCAAACCATTTTTAATCGCTTTCCCCCTAGGATTTCTGATAAAGCTAAAGCCGACCTGTCTGCAATCGGAGATTGGTTTGGGGAGGAAAAATTTACTTACATCAGGGTTTTTGGTAGTATAGTGGAGCCGCATGTTCTTCCGCTTTTTTTTCCAGACAAACTTCTCTCTCAAGAAGTTTCTTATTAATTGACAATTGAAGGTATATCCAGGTCTTTGAACAACAGTAAGAAGAAAATGTGGCCTCAATTCCCACTCAATTGTGGTCATTTCACTCTAAATGATTTCAAGCATGCAGAAAAGGAAGTCTTCAAGATAAGAGGTTGTAAATTTGCAACCATTCCTGGAAGACAATATGATCCAAAAAAGATAGCATTTGATGTCACTGCTTTAGTTTCAATTGCTCGTTTTGAGCATGAACCAGATATGTTCGATGATTTGTTTATTTCATTAGATAATTTTCCTCAGATTTTTGACTTGATCAAGTCTACATTTCAACAGGAGGAAATAAATAAATTTCTCTTATTTAGAAGCCAGAGATTGTTGAGAGTACCTATGGATCAGCTGAGGACTCAAATACAAAAATCAGAGACAGAAGGTACATCCGACCAAACGCTAGTAGAAACATCTACCAGCAAAATCATTATACAATCGGCTGTCAACCAGCCGATTGTACATTCTCAAAAAGTGGTCACTATTGACAAACCTGATGCCCCAAAAGGGAATACTGCTCAAATGATAGACAAATGCACAAATATCAATGATGAGGCGCATAATCAAAATGATGGATCAGATGACAAAAGCACCAAGCAGAGCATAGATAAAGAGAAAGAAAAAGAAATAACGAAGGAGATTACGGTTTCCACTAATCTTGATATTTCTTCTCAGCTATTAAATCAATATGATCAGTTTGCTCAACAGCTTGGATTGCAGGATAAAGGTTCAGAACAAATAGAGCAGGATGTTGAAATCGTTCCTGAACATCCTACAGGTCATATTGTATTAAAATGTGAAGAAATCCCTCCTTTGGATGTATTCTACAGCCCTAAACATAAGGCTGTTGTCAAGAGACAAAGAAAGAAAAGAAAAGCAGAACAGGGCATATTCTCTACTCCATCAGAGGAGTTTATGAATATTGTTTATAAGAACAGTGAAATGAATCCAGTTGAAGACCTTACGAAATTGTCACAGTATACAGGAGCTTATAGTGCTGCAACAGTTGATAAAGTTGTAGAAGTTTCTCAACTAATAACTCAGAAAGATCTTCACATAGCTTCACTGGAAGAAAAAGCTAAGGAGAATCAGCAGCTGATCAGCCAATTGCAGCAACAACTACAGGATCAGATATTCAGGTCTAAATAATTGGAGAAACAGCTGGCTGAAGAAAAGAAGAAGGTCGATGAAAAACTTTTAAGCAACCAAAAGCAGCTAAATGAAGAAATTTTTAAGTTGCAGAGTCTGTTACAAAATGAGGAAAAGGCAAAAATGACTCAAGAAAAGGAATTCCAAGCAACTTTGGATAAGTTTAAAGATTATCCAAAGTTAAATGAATTCAAATCGGAAGCCCTTGAAGCTAATAAATTATTGACTCAGCAGTTAATTGAATTTTGCTCAAAACTGTCACAAGAAGAACCTTTTTGTGAGATTACTTCATCTTTGATCAAACTATCATAACTCTTAGACAAGAAATAGATGATGCCGATGAAAAGATTTCTGAGTTTCTCAACTGGCAGGATACAGAAAAGGGAAAAGAAGAAAATCTTCCTAGGATAGAGGAAAAACACAAAGAAATCTTGTTTACAGAATGGGAACATCAATTAATGAAATCTGATAGAGCAATATCAAGGGCCAGAAATATAATGAACAATCTCACGCAATTCATAAATGACAGCCTATATTCAATTAATCTCATTTCAGACTGTATTCCTGGCAGTTTGCCAAAGATAAAAGAAACTGAAGACAGATGGAGAGAAGAAATGGAAAGGAAAAGTCAACAAATCGGCAGACTTCAAACTATATCCTGGGATAGTATGTGGACTCATGTGATCAAGCCAAACAATCAACAGACAACTATCAAAATTCTATCAAACGCTATCGATTCTCTAATTCCAGAATTTTCTGATGCCACCTATGCTGGACAGTTGCATACTGAGATGAGTCATCCACCAAGACTCCGAGATATGTTGAACATTTGCAACTTGGCTTCATCAAGCGAAGGAGAAAAACAATGAATCACTTTTATTCAAAATAGCATTTCAGTTTTAAATTGATAGATTGTAGCAGTAGTATTAGGATTTTGTTATGTAATTTTATTATTTAAATCCCTCTCCTGCATTTAGAGAAGGATCGGAAGTTGTAATATTTTGAGGATTTGGAGCTAACATTTCTGTACTTCATTCCTTATTATATTTCTATGAAAGATCACATCAGGTGATTTTTGTGCTCAAATTATCTTTGAAGTGTTGCATTTTTGTGCCTTTGGAGTTAATTTTACATCGGAGTTACTAGATCAGAGTATCATACTTCGTTTGACAGTATGCAATATGAATGAGGTATTTTTATCTGTTCATTGTTAATTGTCTATGTTATATGGTATTCGTTTGAAGAATTTGCTATCATTTATATATTTGATTTTCATAATATTTCCTCTTTATATTATCATTTCTGAGTATAATTGGAATATTATCATTTATATACATATATGAATGGTATATGATGATGAATGCAATATGCTAATATAACTATGTTTAATTTATTAAACAGAGTTATCTTTATTCGTTTCTGCACATTTCAATTTAATTAATAATACATTTTCATGGTTATTATTAGATTGAAACAATCCTAAGTTGTATTCACATATTATTACCAGGGTTAAAATTAGAATTTCTTTATCAGCATTTAGTTTAGATTAGATAGTTTTATTATTCTGTCAATTTAGTCCCATTTTCACCCATTCAATTCAATCCACTTAGTTATAAGGAAACTGGTCCTTTAAATCCAGTCGGAGCCACCATCCCAAACGGAAAGGAGCTGTCTTAAGGTCCCGACCGGGTGGTTTTCCCCCAATGTTTGAAGCAGAGATTTTCTAGGCTTCAACATTTTTGGCGCTAGAAGGAGGGCCTCCAACTGTGAATGGCAAGCAAACCCAAATCTACAAACCATTCTAAGAGTAATTCTCCCTCCACATCACCTCGTACTTCCAAATTGCCTGCTGATTCCTCAGCATCCAAGCAAGAAGAAGAGGTATCCACTATCACTGCTCAAACTCACCATACTTCAGAACAATTAAGTCTTGAATCTCCTGAAGTACAGTCTCTCATCCAGAAACTTCAGAGCTTCTCGATTTCACCACAGAAATCTGAGCTATCTCAAAGCAGTGAGACTTCGCAATTCAATCTACCTCACCCTCTTACTAGACTTCAGAGTGAAAAGCTCGGTATTGAACCTATTGAATTTCCTTTACCTAAAAGGAAAAAGGCAAAGAAAAATACTGAAGATTCTGACAGTGAAGCACTTTCATCCACATCTTCCATCTCATCTTCCCCAGTGCGAAGTCAACCATCCACTCCCTCATTACATATCGTTGTTAATCAGGAATTGGGAACTTCAACATCTCAAATTATTCACTCCTCAATATCAATTCCTTCCCAGACATCTGGAATCTCAACAGCAGTATCATCCACCACTGGTATTACAATGGCAGATCCATGGACCAGACCTGGTGCAGTCAATATGCCCGCACCATTACATGCATTACCTGATGCTCCTGAAAAATGGCTACCCAAGTTTAATCCGGAAAATGGAACCCAAGCTGAGGAACATATCAATAACTTCATGTTAGCAGTTAATTTGAAGGGAGTAACTGAGCAAGATGTCGTTGTTAGGCTTTTTCCTTATACATTGCAAGGATCAGCAGGATCCTGGTATTTTTCCCTGCCTTCTGATTCTATTACCAGTTGGGACATTTGCCAAGAACAGTTTCTCACTAAGTATGGAGACGATAGATCTTTAGCTACGCTAATAAATGATCTCTCCAATCTTAGGATAGAGCATAGGGAACCCATTAAAGAATTTAATGCTCGTTTCAATAAACTTTTGAATAAAATCCCAACGACTTCCAAACCAAGTGAACAAATCAGAAGTGAGTGGTATATTACGGCCCTACCTGCCAATATAGCTATTTTTGTAGACAGGGCCGCAAAACCAACACTTGCTGAAAACATGAAAGAAGCACTTGCTGTGGAAAAACGTATTAATGCTCTAGAAAAGAAAGCAGCTCTTGAGGAAAGAAAAACCAAAACAGTTTCATTCAAAGAAGACTCAAAGAAGAAAATCTCAAAAGATCCATATGATATGGAAGGCCTCCAAAAGGTTCTCAAGACTATGTCAAATGAAATGATTGAAATTAAGAAACAAGTAGCTGAAACTTCAACCAAGAGGCCCTTCAAGAATTATAAGAAAACCGAATCAAAACCACCAAATATCGTATCTTATGCAGAATGAGATCAAGAAGAGGAAGAAGAGGAAACAATCTCATTAACTGATAATGAAGAGGAAATTGTTGAATGTCATGGCATGTGGGATTTCATACTGCCCAACTCCGATACAGATAATGATGAAGAAGCTTTACCTGTCTCTACTAGGAGTAAAGGTACTCCCGAACCTGTTCAGACAATTTCAAAGAAACGGAGTGCAGGTGCTGCTACAACAAAAGAAAAAGTACCTACAAAGAAATCACCCGCAGCAGTTCCCCAAAACCCACCTTCAACTTCAAATACTCTTCCAACATCCAAAACATTAGTAGTGTCTGATTCAATGGATTACAATATTGTTGATGATATGAAGAAAACTAAGGCAAACATAACTATGTTTGAACTTAGCAAATTAAAACATCAGCAGAAATTGCTTCTCAAAGAATTGAATGCTGTTCCCTGTTCACCTCTTCCCAGTGCTAAAGCTGCAAATGATTCTGGTCAACCACCTTCTGGTATGATAGAAGCTACTGATTCAGTCCTGATTAGGGATAGATCAAATTCTCACACTCCACCCTTCCTTTTGACTTTTGAGATCTACAACAGAAACCTACACAATTGTTTGATTGACTCAGGGGCATCATCCAATATAATGCCAGCTTCAGTTTGTTCTAAACTGAACATAGAACCCCCAAAGTCTTCCATACACATTGTACAGTTAGACAGAAGCAAGGTCCAGGTTTTAGGAGAGATTAACTCCGTAACTATCAGGTTAGCAGCTGATCCACGGGTAGTTCAACGAATTGATATCTTAATAGCTGATATACCTGAATTTTATGGGTTGATTTTAAGTAGAGATTGTTCTGAAAAGCTCCACGGATATATTTCTACCGATTGGTCTCACATGTGGTTACCTTATGGAGGAAAGCCAAATCAGATAAAAATCAATCGAGAGAAACACATGACCCATACTGTAACAGATTTTGAACAGGAAAATCAGCCAATTGCATTTAATAACAACATCTTGGGAAATTATTCATCAGAGTCATTTTTTGGAAATCTCACTGCCCAACCATCCCCTTTCTCAGTAAACAGTTTAACATCACAGGTTGAAAACTATTCACAAACTGATAGGTCAAGATGTTTTAGTGATACTGGGGAAACTGTAAATAATCTTGTTAATACTTCTTTATTTTGGTCTTTATATTTTGATGGCTCTAAATCTAACGAAGGTTCAGGAGCAGGGTGTATCTTGGTTAGCCCGCAAGGTGAAAAGACAATGCTGTCATGTAGGTTAGAATTTGAATGCACGAACAATACAGCTGAGTATGAAGCTCTAGTCCAAGGTTTGTATAAAGCAATTGGCCTTAAAGTGCAATATTTGAAAGTATTTGGCGATTCTGAAATTATTGTCAAACAGGTGAGAAATACAATTCACTGTCTTTCAAATCACCTCAAACATTATCAATCGCTGGTTCAAGAACTCACCACACACTTTCCTGCATTCAATATTTCTTCCATCCCTAGGTCTCAAAATTCAGCAGCAGACTTGCTAGCCAATGTTGCTTCCAGACTCATACCTTCTGAAGATTTTAGCCCAGATAGATTTTCAATAGAATTACTTTTTGGACCATCTGTCCCAGACAATGTTACAAATTGGAGAGTTTTTTACCATGATCAAGATATCTTGAACTTCATGACTTCTGAAAAATCATATGATGATCAAATTATCGACGAAGAAGAACATGACTTACAAATTTCTTCAAAAAGTAATGAAAATCCCATTCCGAAATCTGTTGTTAGATTGGAGGACTTGTATGATATTAAAGACAGATTCAAGAAAGTCACTAATACCAAGCTTCAAAGTTCTACTTTGAAATTTGAATTAGTGAATCTTGGTTCCGATTCAAAACCTCAAAATGTTAATTTAGGACTTAATTTAACATCAAAGGAAAGGGATGCCTTCATTAAACTATTGAGCAAGTACAAAAATGTCTTCGCTTGGAATTATGATGATTTAAAAACATATGATACTTCAATTATTCAGCACACAATTCCAATGCTTCCTGATATCAAACCTGTTCAACAGAAGCTAAGGAAAGTTCATCCAAATCTTGAAGATCAAATCAAATCAGAACTTAATAAACTTTTGAAAGCCAAAACCATTTTTCCTGTCAGGCATTCCAATTGGGTTTCCAATATGGTACCTGTAAGGAAGAAAAATGGTGATATAAGAATCTGTATTGATTTCAGAAATTTAAACAAGGCATCTTTGAAAGACAATTTCCCATTGCCAACCATGGAGCAGATACTCCAAAAAGTGGCTGGTTCTGAAATTATGTCCTTTCTTGATGGATTCTCAGGCTATAATCAAGTCTTAGTTCATCCAGATGACAGATTGAAAACAACTTTCAGAACGAAATGGGGAACTTATGCTTATCAAAAAATGCCTTTTGGATTAATAAATGCAGGAGCAACTTTCCAAAGAGCCATGGACATAGCATTTAAAGGTCTGATCAATAAATCAATTGTTGTTTATCTCGATGATATAACAGTATTCTCTAAAAACAGAACCAATCATCTACATGATCTTAAACAAATATTTGAAAGATGTAGAAGGTTTGGTATTTCACTAAATCCGAAAAAATCTTTCTTTGCTTTAGGTGAAGGAAAACTTTTAGGATTTGTTGTATCAAAAGATGGTATATACATTGATCCAGACAGAGTTAAAGAAATATCTGATATTTCTTTACCTCATAACAAAAAATCCATGCAATCATTTCTTGGACAAATCAATTTTGTAAAAAGATTCATTCCTGATTTTTCTTTAATTGTTTTACCTATGCAAAATATGATCAAGAAGAATTCAGTATTTAAATGGGGGCATAAAGAAAAAGAAGCCTTTGAGTTAATCAAACAGGCAATCATTAATGCACCAGCATTAAGTACTCCGGATTTTTCTAAAGATTTTATTTTGTATACTTTAGCCACAGAGACATCTTATGCAGTTGTTTTAACACAACTCAATGATCAGAAAATTGAAGCACCAATTTCATTCTTCAGTTCAAATCTGCAAGGAGCTGAACTGAATTATTCCGATGTTGAAAAACAAGCCTTTGCTGTGTTCAAATCAATCAAGCATTTTAGACCTTTTCTCTTAAAAACTCATACAAAAATCATTGTTCCATTCTCTGCAGTGAGGCAATTATTAATTCAGAGAGAAGTAGGAGAAAAACGAGCTAACTGGGTAACAGCCCTACAAGAATATGATGTTGATATTAAACCAGCTAAGATTGTTAGAGGACAAGGTTTTTGCAGATTATTAGCAGGATCTCATAACATACGAGAGAATGATCATTCAAATCAAGATATTCAAGTAAATCAGATAAGTGTTACGGATTCTGAGTCTCAGTATTCTGATCTCATCTATTACTTAAAAAATGGGTATGCTCCTTCTGATCTCAGTTATAAGAAAAAACGTGCTTTAAGATTAAAAGCTGTTAAATATGAGATCATTGATAATATGTTGTTTAGAAAAAATTATGATTCAATTTTGTTGAGATGTCTAGAAAAGACTGAGGCTGAAAAGGTTTTGCAGGAGTTGCATGATGGACCAGCAGGAGGTCATTTTGGAGGTGACACCACAGCTCACAAAATAATTCGTGCTGGCTATTATTGGCCTACCCTTTTTAAAGATACACATGAATATGTAAGAAAGTGCAGAATCTGCCAAACTGCAAGTGGAAGGCAAAAGAAACCAGCTTTTCCTTTGCAACCAGTAAATATTGAGCAACCATTTGAACAATGGGGACTTGACATTATTGGTGAGATAGTACCTCATTCTTCCAAGCAGCACAAGTACATTCTTACTGCAACCGATTATTTTACAAAGTGGGTAGAGGCAATCCCTTTGAAGGTAGCCAATTCTGATGCAATTATTGATTTCATAGATCAATTTATCATAACCAGGTTTGGTGTACCTCAAGCTCTTGTCTTTGATAATGCATCTTATTTCTCAGGAAACCGTTTAATTGAATTTGCAATTAAAAGAGGTTTTAAACTCAAATATTCAGCAAATTATTACCCACAAGGTAATGGATTAGCTGAATCCACTAATAAAAATCTCATCAAGATTATTAAAAGGACTATTGATCAAAATCAAAAGAATTGGCATAAATCTTTAATCTTTGCACTATGGGCTGATCGTATTACAGAGAAAACTTCAATCGGAACTTCACCTTTTAATTTAGTTTATGGAAAAGAAGCTGTGATACCATCAAATTTAACTCTTCCATCATTAGCCCTGGTACAATTTATTGAAGAAAATCCTTCTTCATCCGTTCAATTGAGATATGATCAAATCCTTAAACTAGAAGAAGAGAGAGAGAAAGCTAGAATTGTTCATGAAAAACATCAACAACTTGTGAAATATTCTTTTGATGCAAGTTCTACCGGCTCAAAAAATTTGTCAATTGGTGATCTTGTTCTAAAATGGGATAAGGCACATGAAGAAAAAGGTAGACATACCAAATTTCAAAAGATGTGGCTTGGACCATTTCAGATCGTTGAAAAGATAGGCTCAAATACATTCATGCTCCAAGATCTAACAGGTAAGAGAGAATCTCTTCCTGTAAATGGGCTTATCTTAAAGAAATTCTTCTCATAAGGAGGTAACCCCTTCTTAAATTGTACATATTCCTTTTTGCAAAAGTCTTTTATTGTTTTTATAAATAAATGTTGTTAATAAGTCTCTAATTGACTGTTTACTTGATAGAAAATTCTTAAGGAAAATATTATAAATATTTATTTTAGTGTAAATAAGAATTTTTAAAAGAAATGATTATATTCCCTTGATAGTTTTAAATAAGATGTTAAACTTTGAAAGATTATACCAATTATTTGCATAATCTTTTTGGAAAAACTTGAGAAAAATGTAAATCATTACAAGTTTATTAAGCAGAGAGAAGTTATCTATAAAAGTAAAGATTATTCAAGTCTTGGTACTCAAAAACTCAGAAAATTGTCATCCATTGATTCTTAAGGATAAGACTAGTTCACCCCATTCATTTAGGTTGTGATTTTTAGAATATAATTCTAAGAAATTATTGAAAACATTTTTTAAGAGATAAGAGGTCTCATCACGAGCCGACTTACCATATTCATAAGAAATAATAAAGCTGACATTACCAATACTGCCTATCAAAACAGGGTAATGGCTTATTAATATAAGACAAGGGGTCTCATCACGAGCCAGCTTGTTCAGTTTTAATTATAACTATTGAATGGCATTGTTAACAACTGGTTATCAAACCAGAACAATGGCTCTTAAAAAAGAAATAAAAAATAAATAAAAGACAAAAACATGAGATAACATATCTTATGAATTTATCTTTTAAAAAGTCATAATCTTAGTTGAATGGGACAATGAACAGTTAATGGTTAAAAGGTAACCCTTTCGAGACTATGAACGTTTGCGGGCAGCAGAGGCAATGCCTATGACAATAGAGTATATTATCAAAACCAAACTTGAAGAAATCCACTTACTTCATTATTAATACCAATCAAAGCTTAAGACAACTCAAAATGTTTTTATTCTCAAGAAACTAGAAAGAGATTGTTAATAATTTTTATTCTTTTTTACAAGTTAGATTTTATTTTTGATTATCTTAGGATAATTTTTATTTACCTTTAAAAATCTTTACTTACTTAAGATATAGTATTTATTCTATTTTTCAGAGATAACTGGTTCTTTCAAGTGAATCGCCAATTGTTGTACTATACAACAACCCTCCCTTTTTCTAAATTTTAGAAATAAAATTTAGAAATAGGGTCCCTTTCTTTTTAGAAATAAAACACTTAGAAATAAAATTCATTGTTTTGAAAAATTTCATATTCAACATTCAAAAAACTTATGGTCCGATCTAATATACAAGGCTTTATCATAAAAAACATATCAAAGTTAAAAGTTCAATCGCAATCGGAGAATCGGAGATAACCCTCAAAAGAAATTTCATATGCCCATTTCAAATCTTTCGATGCGATTAGTCCAATCGGAAAATTTTAAATCGCTAAGAGTTTAAAACAGTCAAATATAACTTCCGATGCGATGTGGTCAATCGCAATCGATTAATCGGGACAATCTTTAAGAAACTCTTTACGCTTAGTTGAAATTCCCCGATCCGATGTGCATTTGATAATAAACGCTTTTAAAAGAAAATCAAACATTTGTTTAAAAAATATGGTAGACCCCACCATTAGAGATCGGAAAGATCTGCAATCGCAATCGATCAATCGGGATAAACGTATTGTGATACTCATTTGCCATTCGAAAACTTCCGATGCGATTCATCTATTTTGCATACGAATATTTTTGTTGAATATATTAATATATCACAAGTGCCAAATCTTTATTGGTACGAAAGGCATTCAATAACGAATCAAATGAATATGGTTTGTGATTTGGTTTTAAATATAGTGTGACCCAAAAAGGAGCATTTCGCAACAAATGAATGAAAACCATAAATTCATAAATCATTAGTTTGAACGACTTTGTGGAGCACATTGAGATTGAGAGTTTATTGTCTTGCGAGTCAAAGAACGCAAGTTCTTTCATTCTGAGACAAAGAAGCGGTAAACGGAGGCGTAGAAATGTCAAAAGAGGAGGAGAAGAAATAAGAGCACAAACCACACACGGTGAAGTTTCTTGAGACTCCTCGGTCTCAAAAGAAAAGCCCATAAAGCTAAGGCTAGTCACAGATACATCATGCCAAGGTCTTGGAAAAATGACATGGGAACTGATCTACAACACCATTGGAAAAATTAGACCCCCAGGTATTCCACAGTGGAGAAGGCATCAGTTCCAGACGAGGATAGCTCGGATTCCGATTCTGACATCAATGAAAGAACACTTGCAAATTCATTTCTGCATCGAATTGCAGCCAGAGCAAGCATCATGCCTTACTATGATGCAGTTCGATGGATTATTGACAGTGTAAAAATAAAAGATAGAATGTTTATTTCAGCATCCGGAGTGCCTTTCGGCTCGTTTAAAGCAGAAGACTTGAAAGCAATGTACCACCTTCCAGACCCACAGAAGGTGTATAACAAGGAATTTATCAAAGAATTTGCTGATGATAACAAAGTCCAATCTGACCCTATCAGAAATTGGAGGAAAAACCCAGAGAAGCACCGAAATGAAGCATCCGGTATGTATTCTGTAGATTCTCTTCTGCCTCCATATTGCTATGCAGTTGCCATGATGTGTAGGTTATTTGGCAATGATAATTCAGCTAGGTTTTCTATACAAATGGTCCCATTAATCCTAGCAGCTGTGAATTCCGACATTATGGATTGGGCTGTTATTCTTTCTGATAGAATGGCCAATAGGATCCTTGAATACAGACAAGAAAAAGATGCTGGAAATTCTACCCCCTTTTCTTTTGTGCCTATATTCTTGATGCTATTTGTTTCAATTCCGAATTTCCCTTATTTGGATGGAAATGGACTCCCAATAACCCCCTTCCAATCCATATTTATCATAAATTGCTTTGGAAGATTCATTTCCAAGATCATGTATATAGAATCTGTCATGGCTTCCTCATTCCCGTTTTCCAAACCATTTTTAATCGCTTTCCCCCTAGGATTTCTGATAAAGCTAAAGCCGACCTGTCTGGAATCGGAGATTGGTTTGGGGAGGAAAAATTTACTTACATCAGGGTTTTTGGTAGTATAGTGGAGCCGCATGTTCTTCCGCTTTTTGTTCCAGACAAACTTCTCGCTCGAGAAGTTTCTTATCAATTGACAATTGAAGGTATATCCAGGTCTTTGAACAACAGTAAGAAGAAAATGTGGCCTCAATTCCCACTCAATTGTGGTCATTTCACTCTAAATGATTTCAAGCATGCAGAAAAGGAAGTCTTCAAGATAAGAGGTTGTAAATTTGCAACCATTCCTGGAAGACAGTATGATCCAAAAAAGATAGCATTTGATGTCACTGCTTCAGTTTCAATTGCTCGTTTTGAGCATGAGCCAGATATGTTCGATGATTTGTTTATCTCATTAGATAATTTTCCTCAGATTTTTGATTTGATCAAGTCTACATTTCAACAGGAGGAAATAAATAAATTTCTCTTATTTAGAAGCCAGAGATTGTTGAGAGTACCTCTAGACCAGCTGAGAACTCAAATCCAAAAATCAGAGACAGAAGATACATCCGGCCAAATGCTAGTAGAAACATCTACCAGCAAAATCATTACACAATCGGCTGTCAACCAGCCGATTGTACATTCTCAAAAAGTGGTCACTATTGACAAACCTGATGCCCTAAAAGGGAATACTGCTCAAATGATAGACAAATGTACAAATATCAATGATGAGGTGCATAATCAAAAGGATGGATCAGATGACAAAAGCACCAAGCAGAGCATAGATAAAGAGAAAGAAAAAGAAATAACTAAGGAGATTACGGTTTCCACTAATCTTGATATTTCTTCTCAGCTATTAAATCGATATGATCAGTTTGCTCAACAGCTTGGATTGCAGGATAAAGGTTCAGAACAAATAGAGCAGGATGTTGAAATCATTCCTGAACATCCTACAGGTCCTATTGTATTAAAATGTGAGGAAATCCCTCCTTTGGATGTATTCTACAGCCCTAAACATAAGGCTGTTGTCAAGAGACAAAGAAAGAAAAGAAAAGCAGAACAGGGCATATTCTCTACTCCATCAGAGGAGTTTATGAATATTGTTTATAAGAACAGTGAAATGAATCCATTTGAAGACCTTACGAAATTGTCACAGTATACATGAGCTTATAGTGCTGCAACAGTTGATAAAGTTGTAGAAGTTTCTCAACTAATAACTCAGAAAGATCTTCACATAGCTTCACTGGAAGAAAAAGCTAAGGAGAATCAGCAGCTGATCAGCCAATTGCAGCAACAACTACAGGATCAGATATTCAGGTATAAAGAATTGGAGAAACAGCTGGCTGAACAAAAGAAGAAGGTCGATGAAAAGCTTTTAAGCAAACAAAAGCAGCTAAATGAAGAAATTTTTAAGTTGCAGAGTCTGTTACAAAATGAGGAAAAGGCAAAAATGACTCAAGAAAAGGAATTCCAAGCAACTTTGGATAAGTTTAAAAATTATCCAAAGTTAAATGAATTCAAATCGGAAGCCCTTGAAGCTAATAAATTATTGACTCAGCAGTTCATTGAATTTTGCTCAAAACTGTCACAAGCAGAACCCTTTTGTGAGATTACTTCATCTTTGATCCAAACTATCATAACTCTTAGACAAGAAATAGATGATGCCGATGAAAAGATTTCTGAGTTTCTCAACTGGCAGGATACAGAAAAGGCAAAAGAAGCAAATCTTCCTAGGATAGAGGAAAAACACAAAGAAATCTTGTTTACAGAATGGGAACATCAATTAATGAAATCTGATAGAGCAATATCAAGGGCCAGAAATATAATGAATAATCTCACGCAATTCATAAATGACAACTTATATTCAATTAATCTCATTTTAGACTGTGTTCCTGGCAGTTTGCCAAAGATAAAAGAGACTGAAGACAGGTGGAGAGAAGAAATGGAAAGGAAAAGTCAACAAATCGGCAAACTTCAAACTATATCCTGGGATAGTATGTGGACTCATGTGATCAAGCCAAACAATCAGCAGACAGCTATCAAACTTCTATCAAACGCTGTCGATTGTCTAATTCCAGAATTTTCTGATGCCACCTATGCTGGACAGTTGCATACTGAGATGAGTCATCCACCAAGACTCCGAGATATGTTGAACATTTGCGACTTGGCTTCATCAAGCGAAGGAGAAAAACAATGAATCAGTTTTATTCAAAATAGCATTTCAGTTTTAATTTGATAGATTGTAGCAGTAGTATTAGGATTTTGTTATGTAATTTATTATTTAAATCCCTCTCATGCATTTAGAGAGGGATCGAAAGTTGTAATATTTTGAGGATTTGGAGCTAACATTTCTGTTCTTCATTCCTTATTATATTTATATGAAAGATCACATCTGGTGATTTTTGTGCTGAAAATTATCTTTGAAGTGTTGCATTTTTGTACCTTTGGATTTAATTTTACATCGGAGTTGCTAGATCAGAGTATCACATTTCGTTTGATAGTTTGCAAGATGAATGAGGTATTTTTATCTGTTCACTGTTGATTTTCTCTGTTATATGGTATTCATTTGAATAATTTTCTATCATTTATATATTTGAATTTCATAATATTTCCTTTTATATTATCATTTCTTAGTATAATTGGAATGTTATCATTTATAGGCATATATGAATGGTATATAATGATGAATGCAATATGTTAATATAACTCTGTTTAATTTATTAAACAGAGTTATCTTTATTCGTTTCTACACATTTCAATTTAACTAATAATACATTTCCATGGTTATTATTAGATTGAAATAATCTAAATTATATTCACATATTATTACACGGGTTAAAATTAGAATTTCTTTATAAGCCATTTAGTTTAGATTAGATAGTTTTATTATTCTGTCAATTTAGTCCCATTTTCACCCATTCAATTCAATCCACTTAGTTATAAGGAAACTGGTCCTTTAAATCCAGTCGGAGCCACCATCCCAAACGGAAAAGGAGCTGTCTTAAGGTCCCGACCGGGTGGTTTTCCCCCAATGTTGTTGCAGCGATTTTCGAGGCTTCAACAGGTTTATAATTTTTGAAATTTTGCCCATATCCTGGTTGAGGACCAGGGTATTGATTCTAAGTGAACCATTGAGGTACAGCTTTAGTAACATATGGATTATATTGCGGGATGAAAGCAGTGCCTTGGGGTGGACCTTGTACCATCAAAGGTTGTCCTTGGGGAATGAAAGGTTGGCCCTGAGGCTAGCCATGTTGTCCCTGAAAACCAGGGTGGCCCGAAGGAGGGGGACTAGGCTACCCCTGAAAACTAGGTAGGCCTAAAGGAGGCGGACCCGGCTGTCCCTGAAAACCAGGTGGGCCTTGTTGTCCCTTTCACTATAAAATTTGTGATATTTGCAAGAACAAACAATAGAGGACAGCATCAAACCACTTTGGAGTCTAGGACCTAGCCTTCCTAGACCCGGAGAGGGCTCTCTCTATTTTTAGGATTTAACTTGATGATTCTAGGTGCTGATATTAGGCTAGTTACAGTGATGGGGGTTGTTTGTTTGATTGATGGTGTGGTTGGATAGATAGGGCTGTAGGGACTAATCCATTGGGCTATGGAGTCAAAAGGCTGGAATGGCACATCAACATCAAGAGCATCACAGGGCAAGCTAAATGTGCTAAATGGATTGTAAGAGTTGTATGAATATGAGATGAAAGAAATAGTAAGGTTCATTAATGACTAAAGAGCAGTTAAGAATTCTTTAATCAGACTTCAGCAGAAAACATTCATATTGTAAATGCAGACAAAATTAAGGTGCTCCAGGAGCAAATCTTAATCTAAAATTTTTGATTTACAATTAGATGAATAGAAGAAAAGCAGAGAAGACAATGGAAACATTTAAATAGAGAAGTAGCACATCGCCATTTTGATACATCTCAAGAATCCTGTATACGGTCTTTTATTATTGATCTCCAGCTCCAAAATTACAGTGCTCCAATATAGTAGTTCTTACAATGCAGGGGCTAACAATATCCAACCCTTGATTATGAAAATTCAAGCAGTATTTAACTAAAACCTGAGTCATTGACCCTAATCTACTTTGGAAAACTTCATTTATTACAAAAAAAATGAAAATTAAATAGGTATGGCCATGCAGGGCCCGAACAAAGAAAATTTCTGACAAAACACCACCTGTGGAATTAATTTTGTTAACTCTTCAAGAATGAAAAAATCAGGGGGTTCTTTGTAAATCAAAAGTAGGCTTGAAAGTAGCATGTGATGATCCCAAATAGGAAACAAATGATGGCTCTGACATCTGGCCCTGCTTTTCAAAAATATCGGTGTTGTGTAATTAAGTCTGGTGCAGGGCTAGCCACTTTTCATTGATTAGTGACTGTGTTGATGTGCTTTGCTACCTTTTCTATTCCTGTCGTTACAACATAACCATTTTGCATGACGTTTTGCCCGACTTGACCCTTGGTGTCTTTTTCTACCCGAATCCTATTTTGTCGCGTTTTAACCCTTTTTCTAAGAAGAACAGTGTAAAAACTCAATATACCAGATCTGAAAACCTTTAGATTTTATCTTGAAGTTGCATCGCATTTCATAAGTTTTGCAATTTATGATATAAGAAAAGGAATTGGTGATGCGCTGCGAAGAGGGAGGTGACGTGGAGGGATGTGGGACCTGACCGTAGCCCGCAATCAAAAATCTTTAACATGAAGCAGTAGAGGTAAACTCTAAAAGATGAGAAGTGCGAAGCACGGGGAGGAAGGAGGTGACATGGAGGGAATGTGGGACCCGACCGCAACCCACAGACCACAAACTTTAAGATTTTTTTATAAGCGCCGGAGCTTAACTATGCGAAATGTGATTTGCATTGTCAGAGGATGATGTGGCAAGGAGGATGGAGCCCACTGTATTAGCGGCGTTATAAAGCGGCGAACGATTTCAGAGGTAAGGTAATTTTATGATGTTTCATATGATAATTTAATGTATTTCAATGTAATTCAAATGGCTATGAAGTGGGGGGGCGTAGCTTCTGTGGTGGGGCCAACCACATCGCAAATTAAACAAAATAGATTGTGGGTGCGTCAAATGGTAAGTTAAAAAATCTACGATGCGATAAGTTATCTTTGCCGATATGCGATGGATGGTGGGGGAAAGGTCAATGTGGAGGGATGGCCCCACTTTAATTGCAATCATGGAATGAGGGAAAAGTGGACATAAAACAATGATATAGCAGTGAAAAAGGAAAAGTATATAGATAAAGTAGAAAGGTGGAGAAAGGTAAATTTTAAGGTGGAAACAAAGTTTACATGCGGTTTCGATAATGCGGTAAGGTATGACAGGTCCCACTTCATCGCATCGACGGAAAAACAATATGGGCATAAGTCTTACAAGGTAAGGTTAAAAACCTATAAGATGCCAAGTGCGGGCAACAGGTAAGGCTTATTTGCGTGCCACGGGTGAATGGGTCCCATTTCATCGCAAATCGCATGTCGTTGAGTTTAACCTTTACCCTTGCGCCCATCCTGAAAACCTTGCGATCTGTGATTGCAATTGAATCTTTGTCATCGATTGTTGCTTAGATCCAACAGTCTTCATTGGTCCCTTACTGTGGTTTGGCAACCTTGTTTCTTTGGTTGTGCCCAGTCATTTCTTAGTTGTTCTTAGAATACTTGCCCCACGTTCAAGACTTGACTTGTTTTATCATTCACGACTCAACCTAAATGCGTGCACGACTTGACCCAATCTCGTTCAAGACTCTGCTCTTGTTGTTTTTCTGCCTTAATTTCTTCCTTTGATGCCTTTGTCTTCATTAATGATCCAATTTTGCTCCTTGCCTCTCTACTATTTTTTTTATTCTTGCTTTGGAAAATATTTTGAATATTGACATCTATGTAAAGTATGAAAAATTTGCAAAGAGAAAATAATCAGTGACCTGGTGATACTATGAAATACAGGGGTATAACAGTGGCTCTAGCTGGGGGATGGAAGCTCCTTCAGGAGGTTTCAAGAACATCGTAGACTAGTGGCCTGATCCATTGGGTTGATCCCAACCCTGTAACCTGATCCGCTACAACTTCTATGGTTGGAACCTTCAAGCTGAAGTCAACATTCTCTGCAAACTGAAGTCGAGACCCCACTTGGTCCTGAAACTGAAAACTGAAAAAATTCTCAAATTACTATGATCATCTGCACACCTACCTACCCAATCTACAATTATAATCATTTGTCTTCCTTTTGGCATGCATTTAGACTTGCAGACCCTGACCTCATTTTTTTTTTTTTTTAATTTCTAACATATCACCTATCCCTTATTTCTCCTATTGGTTCAGATTAGGTTTTTGAACCAATGTCATTTTATACCTAGCTACTAATAAGCCAAGATTAAATGGTTTGAAAAATATTCATTTTCTAACATATGAGCAGAAATTCAAAATTGTATAATCATGCTTAAACTATATGATTGCACAAAAACTCTTTTCAATAGTACTGGCACTTTTATTTGCAACACTTCCAGAAATATTTATTTTTTTGTGTGGGGCTTTATTTTTCCTTCTTTTTTTTATTTAATTATCAGACTAGGCTTATGGCCTTCACTTCAGGGTTCAACCTTGTCCAATGGATTTTTTGAAAATTGTAGGACTATGGTATTTACAATGATGAAAGTTTAATCTGAGTTTTTTAGCAGAAATAATGTTTTAGCATCCTGCCATTGATAGGACCTCCAAATAGCTTTGTTCCATCCATCTCTTGCAAGAAGAATGTATTATCTACTCTGAAAGAATGAATAATGTATGGGCCTTTCCACAGGTTGTCAAACTTGCCATGCTTATCTTTATCTTCTCCTCTAGAATCCCATTTCAGCACTCTATCTCCAATATTGAAATCATTTTCCTTTGTTATTTTTTCAAAAATATTCTTCATATTCTCTTGTACCACCTGAGTTCTGTTGTACACCTCTTCTCTGGACTGTTGCAGCTGAATGGTCTGGTTGATTCTTCTTTGTACATCATTTTCTTCAGCCTGCACTTCTTGAATGAGCTTCATGGCTGGCACTCCTAAGGATGTAGGGAAAATTACATCCATTCCATAGACTAACTGGTATGGTGGCATGCCAATTGATTTCTTAGTTGTTAGTCTATTAGCCCACACTGCATGCACCAATTTTTTATGCCAGGATTTCTTATTTTCTTCCAGCAGATTCTTGATGATGTTGACCATGCTCTTGTTGGAGGATTCAACTAGTCCATTACCTTGAGGGTAATAAGCTATTGAATTACCCAAGGAAATGTGATATCTGTGGAAAAAATCCACCATATTCTTGGATTTAAAAGTAGCAGCATTATCTGTAATGATTTTCCTAGGACAACCAAATCTAGACAGGATGTTGGCTTCAAGAAATTTGATAATCACTGATTTAGTAGCAATTCTGGAAGGAATGGCCTCTATCCATTTGGTAAAAAAATTTGTAGCAGTCAGGATCCATTTATGTTGGGTAGAGGAGGAAGGGTGGATTTCTCCAATGAATTATAAACCCCATTGCTGGAAAGGAGCTTCAATAGAGATAGGTTGTAAAGGCAGAGGCCACAACTTTCATTTTCTCTCAAATATTTTTCATTTATGACACGTATCTACCATTTTGTGGATATCTAGGAAGAGAGTAAGCCAATAGAAACAATCCCTAAGGATCTTGTTAGCAGTATTTTTCCAGTAGAGATGGCCGCCACAATCCCCTTCATGAAATATTTTCACGACCCTATCTGCATCTTCTTGAAGAAAACATTTAAGCAATATTACCCCAACATATTTCCAGTACAAAACACTTTATAGGATGCAGAATTTTGCAGCTTTCAATTTCAATAATCTATCATTTTTTTTAGAAAAACTAGGAGGAGAATTTAAATAAAATAGAACATAGAGTATATCTACGTACCAGGGAGAATTTAGGAATTCTTCCTCAATAAGTGGATTCGCCAGCTCCTCTTGTTCATCCAGTGAATGAATCAAATTGATGTCTGGTGTTTGAAAAATTGTTTCAGTCGTCAATTTGGCTAATCCTTATCCCTTGTTCAGTTTGGTGGGTCTGATATCTAAATCATATTCCAAGATAACAACAATCCACTTGCCACTTTTTCCATCAGGATCCTGTGTTAGGATTTCTTTGACAACTGTATTGGGCAAAAATGCAATGATGTGTGAATGCAGAATGTAAACTTTGAAATCCTTCAGTGGTTTTACCAAGGAAAAAGCATGATTTTCCATGATATTGTACTTCAAAGGTGCATCTCTTAAAGTTTGGCTGAAAAATTCTATGGGCTACTCTTGTCCGTCTTTATTTTTCTGCAGTAATACAGCAGCAATTGTGTGCACTGATGCAAAGAAGAAAATGATGAAATCCTTGGTGAAATGAGGGATGATCATAACTGGTGCCTTTATGAGTGCATGCTTTACCAAGTCGAAAGACTATTTAGCCTCCCTATTCCACTTGACTCCTAAATCTCTTTTGAGCATGTTAGTGATATTCCTCAAGATTTCTGCAAGGTTTGGTATAAACCTTCTTAAGAAGTTTATCTTTCCATTGAAAGATTGCAGTTCCTTGATGTTTCTGGGATGACTAAATTGCAGTATGCCCTCAATATTATTGGGGTCAATCTTGATCCTTTCTTCAGATATGATGTGGCCTAGAAGCTTTCCTTCTTCAAGACCAAATAATGATTTCTTAGGATTCAGATATAAACCGAACCTTCTACATTTTTCAAAAACTCTTCTCAAATGGGCTAAATGTTCTTCATCAATTTTTGAATATATTGTAATATCATCAAGATATATCACAATGAAAATACCAATTTCTTCTGAAAAGGAAATATCCATTTCTCTTTGAGAATGGCACCAGCATTTATTAATCCAAAAGGAATTTTTACATACATGAAGGTTCCCCAAGGAGTAGTAAAAGTTTTTTGGGTTGATCATCTAGATGCACCAGCACTTGATTGTACCCTGAAAAGCCATCTATAAAATAGATTATTTTGGAGCCCACTACCTTTTGCAATATGTGGTCCCTCTTTGGTAAGGGGTAGTTGTCCTTAAGTGATGCCTTGTTCAGATTTATGAAGTCAATGCAGAGCCTGATCTCACCTATCTTCTTTCTCGTAGGTACAATATTGGAAACCCATTCAAAGTACCTGATTGGGACTATTATCTTAGCATCATACATTTTCTTTATCTCCTTCTCAACCAGAGGCATTTGGATAGGATTTATCCTGTGCAGTTTCTGTTTGAAAGGATTTTGGTTCTCCTTGATGAGAATTTTTTGTTAGTTAATATCAGTATCATAAGATTTTAGGTCTTCATAACTCCAGGAAAACACATCAATGAAATATTTGAACAAAGCAATATATTTTTTCTTTATGGATGCTGGCAGTGGCTTTGATAACTTTACCATTTTGGGCTCTTGCTCACTACCTAGATTTCACTCTTCAATATTTGCTTCTATAGATTCCATTTTTGGTTTCCTAGCCACATCATTGAAATCAAATAGTTCCTCTATAGGGACAAGTCTTCTAGGCAAGGTGTTGTCTCTGAATTCCAGTACTTCAAATTCCTCCTTTTCTGGATCTTCATGCATCTCTATTCTATGTAGATATTTATTTGCTGAAAATTTAATATTAGAATTATGAGGAGTTTCCTCCCTACACATTTGCTCTTTAATGGAGCAATATTCTTCACAATCTAGGTCCAAATTGGAATCTTCAAACTCACCCTTAGACTGCAAGAAATTCTCAGTATGTTTGTCATTTCCAAATACTTGCCAATATCTCATATTGTCAGGATGAGGTAATTGACAAGTGCTGGCTGAAAATGCTAACCCATTAGCCAGGATATTCTGATTTCTTGGAACTATAGCAAGGTCATATTCTTCAAATGTTTTCAGGAGGTCAAGGGGATCATTCATGTATTATCTTAATCTGGGATGCTTGGCTGAATATTCTCACTTGATTTTCTTAATGACCAGCTCGGAGTCCCCATGAATAGAGATTCTTTTGGCTCCTAATTTCTTCAGTAGTTGTAAACCCAAAAGGAGTGCCTCATATTCTACTATATTGTTGGTACACTGAAAGTTTAGATTGTAAGAATTCCCTTCTGCGTAGTTATTTTCAATATTGCATACCCACACCCCTGGTCCTAAGCCAGCTTTGCCACAAGAACCATCAAAACTCATGTTCCAAAAAGGTTCAGGTTCAAACTTGTGTTGGACCATTTCAATTTAGTATGATTGTTCTCTCTTCTGGTCTTCTTCTTCTCCAGCTACTTGTTCATTAATATTTTCATCATTATAAAGAATAAATGAATAAATTTCAGAGTGGACAGAGTACAGGGGATAGTTATGAGGCTTTTCCTGACTGTTCACCATGTATTTCATTAGAGTCTCCCTATACAATCTCCTTTGTTGGCCAAAAACTGGTATGGTAGCATAAGTCATATACATTTGGAGGGTGCCTGAGAGCTTGGATCTCCATGAGCATGATAAAATCATACCATATTTAGGAGGGATGTCAGCCACCACTATATCCATCACTAGAATCTTGGCTAGTATCTGGGCTAAATTAATACAGAGATCTTTAATGAGGCCTAGATGTTTAACTTTGCTGGAGTCAAATGAGTACAAGTCTTTGTAGGGTCTAGTTATCTCCAGGAAAATTTTCTCCATAATTTCCTTTGGTGTGAGATTATGAGATGCACTTGATTCTATCATGGCATTATGGAGGATTTTATCATGAACATTCAAACTGAGATAAAATGGGGGAACACCTCCAACCTGGAATTTACCCTCTACTTATGGCCCAAACAAAAGTTCAGGTTTGTCATCATTTGGATTGACAGTGCCAATGATTTCTCCTATATTCAGTGCTTTTAGGACTTGGGACCTATATACATCTTGGTTCATCAATTCATTGAGAGGGACAGACATTTTTATTTTGGAAATTTCATTCTCAATGTTGAATGGTGTCTGTATTTTTGGCAAATTTGAATTAGTTTTCTCAGGCACTATTTTTGCAGCAATTTCATATTGTTGACTTACACTGTGGATATTATCTGGAATAGTTTTTCTAGGGCTTACTACTAGTCTACTAGTGTTGCTTTCTATATCATTATTTACAGGGATTGTAGCAATTTTCTTTGAAATCTCTGCTATTTTCTTGAGATCGGCTTCAGGGGTCTTTTTAGCAAAGTTTTCAAAATTCTTTTTCTTGGGAATATTCAAATTTCTCTTGCTTCGGAGATTTATTGTCTATGCACCTCCTTGATGGCATTCTCAAACCCTTGTTTATAATCTTCAGATTCTTCAAATTCTACTTCAATTTGAGTCAAAGAAAATAAACCTTGTTCTTCTTTGGTGAGGAAAACAATATCTTCATTATTAATTCCCATTAGTTTAATTTGAATTTCTTCTAGTTCTTCAACCACCCCCTCATCTTCTGATCTAAAATGGGTGGATAACTCGTTATTCTTTGCAAGCACCTCCCACTCAGTTAAACAAATTAAGAACTAGCTTATACTTGACTGTGCGGAATTCAATTCTTGATTCAAGTGTATGTGTTTTAAACTATTTTAATGATTTAAGTGTGAGGAATTCACATTTTTTTGTGCTGATATCAAGCATGTACAACAACCATAAAATGCAGCAAATAAGCATCAACACATGACAACAAATTAAATAAAGGCGTTCACCTGAATGTTATAGACTATGTCTCCTTGAGCCTTTGTCAACTGACTTGGCTCTTTGGAATTATGACGTAAAATTTATTTTACAAGTAACTACTCAACTCCAATGGTTATTTTTATTGTGCCATGGGATTTATAATACTATCATACCCCTGGAATGGCTGCTATCTCTCTGAAGATGAATCTAGGCTCCCTTGGACTTGACCTCTTCTGTCAGTGCCCTTTAGCTTCCCTGAGATTATTTGTGGCACTACTCCTTAATAAATCCTTTTCTGTCTCTAAAAAATTTTCTACTATCTCCAGCATAAATCATACATCCAAATATACTGATCATTTTCTCAAAATGAGCTGTGGCTCCCCAATCTATGCCTCCATCCACTCTTGGCCCTGGGCTGCTCGAAACTTCCCTCTAGATTCTTGACCTTCAAAAGTCTTCAAATGGATCTGAAAATCCTTTCATTGGATTTAGAATATCCAAAATAGTCAAAATAGACTATTCGCTTGCTGAAAAATGCCTCTGGTTGCTCTGATTACGCCTCCAACACCTAGTGGCACCCCCTGGCTCTAGCTCACCAAAAACTTCTCTAAAGAATCTTGGCCTTCATAAGTATTCAAAATATTCTGAAATTAATTCCATTGGATTTAGAGGTTTAAAATAGTCAGAATAGACTACTCGTTTGCTGAGAATGGTCACTGGCTGCTCTGGATAGGCCTCATTCTCCTGCTGGCCCCTAGTGGCCCTTGGAAATTCTCTGAAGCATCGCGACCTTCATAAGTCCTATAATGGCTCTGAAAACCTCACCATTAGATCTATAATTCCTAAAACATCCAAAATTCACTATTGGTTTCCCGAGTAAGGCCTCTAGCTTCCATTGCTAAGCCTCATTCTGTCGCTGGCTCCTGATGGACCCTAGAACTTCTCTGAAGCTAAATCATGCTCAGAAGTCCTCTGATGGCATTGAAACCCTCACCAATGAGTCTGGAATGTCCAATAAAGTAGAAATTTATTATTTACACTCCATTAATGGTTGAATAATGCTCAATATAGAGCATAACCATTTTTTCCCAGTAACTCCTAAAACAACTCCACTAAATGTGGAGAACTTCACTTTAGCTGGAGTTAAAATAGGAAATCTGCCCTAAATTTGGGCGCACTCCACAAAACCCTCTATAATAAAATATCACACTAAATTCTAGTGGTTGGCAGCCGGGCACATTCCCCAAACCACATGGTTAAAAAAACCGTTGGTGGAACTTCGCTTTAACTGGGATTAGGTTCTGAACTGGAGTTTAAAATTGTGAGTTAAACAAAACTGTCGGTGGAGTAGTTGCAAACCGTGGCATGCGACATGCCGAAACCATTACATTAAATATCGCAGAGTTTTTGTGAACCATTGGAGTTAACTGTTTGTGGTTGCGGTTTGTTACAACGACATGTGAATGTTCTATGGGGCCGCTGGCGGGTTGGGATCTTCGGCGGTCCCAAACCCCTGCTTCAGTTAACAGTAGTATTCAAATACAACCCGAAAACTATTATGGTTAAGAATTAAAGGTAGCTCGGATGGTAAACCACTGTGTGCACTCGGCAGTAGGTCACACGATCGATCTCGGCTGAGTCCCAAAAATTTTTACACCACCAATCTTAGGACACGTGGCGGTCTCTGATTGGCCAAACCCATAAAACGTACAAACCATCATCAAATCGGGATGTGCCACTTTTCATGATAGAGTTGGCCCGAAAGGAATATTTTGAGGAATATTCCAATAATAATCCCTAGAATATTCTTTTTGCTGACAGTACAAATGCCTGGTCAACTGTCAAAAATTACAGTTTACTAGACTTTTCAAATCGTGCTGACTTCTTCGTACAGTGTCAGTTTTTCGAACCATTCACAGTTCCGGAATCAGGAAGACAAGATCTATTCGATCACTCAATTTCAACACACTTTCAAGAACTTTGAAATTTGAGCTATCACTTAGGTCCTTGATCTGAATCTTATCACTCCTCCCCATTAGGAATCTTTTAGACCCCAAAAGACTGATTACATGTTCACTAGATGAGAGTACAACAACCTCACATTTCCAACCTCCTTACACTTTTCCTTTCTTGGCTTAGTGCCTTTGAGCCCAAACTCGAAGGTAGTCAACACTTCCCTTCTTGAATTCTCTTGTCCTCCTATCAAGAACTATATCTTCCTTGAACTCATTCAGAAAACTCTGGCAAGAAATTTTCAATTGAAGGTAGTTGAACATCATGTCCTTGATCATTGATCAAAGGTGGCTCAAACAAACGTAATTTTTCAACATAATACATGCATACATAACTGAAATTTACATATGTACAAATGAATGTATGTCTTACTGGGTTAAGAAGTCAAACCACTTCTTACCAAGACTCTTCCATGGCGAATTTTCTTCCTGAAAATCTTGTTCATGTGAAACATTTGTTCTGACATCAATGATGGAATCCTTGGTTCCATTTTCGCCCGTATTTTTATCCTCTTGCTTCAAATGCTTGGGATGATTAGTTGGTTGCAATGTCCAACATTGGGAAATTAAATGTCCCCTCTTCTGGCAATGTGTGCAAGTCCTTTTCACCGTCTATGCAAGTTGCCTTCACTTCAATTGTTTCATGTATGCCTTCATCCTCTTCCATCATTTTGAAACTTCATGGTTATACAAACCACAATAGGAACAGCAACTCTTTCTTCCATTATTGCATGCAGATTTACCATGCTTAACATAAACATAATCAACTTGACTATGTGAAGAATTATACCTCAAATATTTCTTTGCACATCCATATTTTTTACCTTCTTGAGGAGATGAACTTGAAGAGGTTCCAGCTTTCTTTTGAAGACTAACATCAGTGTTCATGTCATGATAGCAGTCAGAACTGTCTTGCTCACCATACGCTGCATGTCTACACATGTCCTGTTGCAACATAGGCTTCAAACAATGGAAATCAACTTGAAAACAAACTTGACATGTTTTTGGTTTTGAACTTGCAACAAAATTTCTTCTTGGAGATGTCTCAAACGCCTTCATGGTTGTAGAGTTTTCGCCATAAGATTGATCATAGTCTAGACCAAAATTCTTAGGCCTTTCCTCAACCATAATAGGATCAATCATGACTTGTGCATGTTTTCCTAAACCCTTGCCTTCATAGCCCATTTTTAAAATTAATTTGGACCCTATACCTCTATTTTTCTTTTCATATGAACTTACATATCTACCTGAAGAGGAATTTGAAGACAAATTTGAGTGATTTACCTCTGCTTCAAGCATGTTCTTGGTTAAGGGCTCTTGGGCATGATGGATCTGCATCTCCATCTCATGAATTCTTTGAATAATTCCTTCTTTATCTTTCTTCATAGCAACCAATTTCTCATGAATTCTAGTTCTTTCCCTTCCATCTTCATACAAAATTTGCACCATATCCTTCAGGATGTACAAATCCCCCTTCATCTCTTCATTGAAGAGTCTTGTAAAAGAGGATTTAGAAACCTCACTTGAAGAATTTTTCATCATTATGTAAATGAATTAAATAACTTCAGAAATAATTCACAAAGCTTCAAAAAAAATTGATAAATATTCTTAACAATTTGGTTGTAGATTCAATCTCTTTTTTGCAGTTTGTTTCTCTTCTTCAAGCAGCCTCTTTTGTAAAAAATCCCTCTTGTGCTTCAAGGGTTTCCTTAAGGTCCTTTGGGTAAGGAGAATACTTTCAAGCTTCCTTCTTTTCCTCTTCTAGACTTAACTAAAAATAGATTCCCTTCAACTCTAGCAAACTCTAACTTGTAAGCATCAGTCAATTTGCAAACAGTTAAATTCTTTGCATTGTTAAACACCTTTCAAGTCAAACTAGAAACCTAGTGCTCTGTCAAACAAGAAACCTAGTGCTCTGTAAAGCAAGAAACCTAGTGCTCTGATACCACCTTATCTGAAATGGGTGGATAACTTGTTATGCTTTGCAACCACCTCCCACTCAATTAAACAAATTAAGATCTAGCTTATACTTGACTGTGCGAAATTGGATTCTTGATTCAGGTGTATGTGTTTTAAATTGTTTTAATGCTTTAAGTGTGAGGAATTCACATTTTTTTTTTCTGATATTAAGAATGGACAGAAACCATAAAATGAATCAAATAATAATCAACACATGACAACAAATTTAATAAAGGAGTTCACCCGAATGTAGTGGGCTACGTCTCCTTGAGCCTTTGTCAATTAACTTGGCTCTTTGGGACTATGATGGAAAATTTATTTTACAAGTAACTACTCAAATCCAATGGTTATTTTTAATGTACCATTGGGTTTAGAATACCACCATACCCCTAGAGTGGCCACTATATCTTTGAATATGAATCTAGGCTCCCTTGGACTTGACTTATTTTGTTGGTGCCCTTAAGCTTCCCTAAGCTTCTCTGTGGCACTAACTCCTAAAGAAATAATTTACTGTATCTAAAACCTTTTCTACTGTCTCCATCATAAATCATATATCCAAAATAGACTGATCCTTTTCTCAAAATGAGCTCTAGCTCCCTAATCTAGGCCTCCATCCACTGTAGGCCCTAGGTTGCCCAAAACTTACCTGTGGCTTATAGACCTTCATAATTCTCCAAACGGCTCTGAAAATCATTTCATTGGATTCATAATGTCCAAAATAGTAATAATATACTATTCACTTGCTGAAAAAGGCCTTTGGTTTCTCTGGTTACGTCTGCAACACCTGGTGGCACCCCTTGGCTCTCGGCTCACTAAAAAATTCTTTGAAGCATCTTGGCCTTCAGGAGTCTTAAAAAGCTTCTTAAAATCCTTCCATTGGATTCAAAAGGTTCAAAATAGTAAGAATATACTACTGGTTTGCTGATAATGGTCAATGGATGCTCTGGATAGGCCTCATTCTCCTACTGGCCCCTACTGGCCCTAGTGGCCCTTGGAACTTCTCTAAAGCATATCGGCCTTCATAAGTCCTCTACTAGCTCTGAAAACCTCACCATTAGATCCAAAATGTCTGAAGCATCCAAAATTTACTATTGGTTTCTTGAGTAAGGCCTCTAGCTACCTTGGCTAGGGCCTCATTCTGTTGCTAGCTCCCGGTGGCCTTGGTGACCCCTAGAACTTCTCTGAAGCTAAATCACACTCATAAGTCCTCTGATGGCTCTACAACCCTCACCAATGAGTCTGGAATGTCCAATAAAGTTTAAATTTACTATTCACACTCCAATAATGGTTGAATAATGCTCAGTATAGTAGCATAAACAATTTTGCCCAGTAACTCCTAAAATAGCTCCACTAAATGTGGATAACTTCACTTTAGATGGAGTTAAAATATGAAATCTGCCCTAAATTTTGGCGTGCTCCATAAAAACCTCTAGAATAAATTTCCACACTAAATTATAGTGTTTGGTGGTTGGGCACTTGCCCCAAACCACACGGTTAAAAAACCTGTTGGCGGAACTTCGCTTTAACTGGGATTAGGTTCTGAACTGGAGTTTAAAATTGTGAGTTAAATGAAACTGTCGGCGGAGTAGTTGCAAAATGTGGCATGTGACATGCCGAAACTGTTACATTAAATATCATAGAGTTTTTGCGAACTATCGGAGTTAAATTTTTGTGGTTGTGGTTTGTTACAATGACATGTGAATGTTCTATGGGGCCACCAGTGGGTTGGGACAGTCGGCAGTCCCCAACCACTTCTCCACTTAACAGTAACATATAAATACAACACGAGAACTGTTATAGCTAAGAACCAAAGGTAGCCTGGAAGGTAAACCACTGTGTGTGCTCGGCGGTAGGTCGCGCCCAAAAAACTTTACACCACCAATCTTGGGCCACGTGGTGGCCTCTGATTGGTCGAACCCATAAAATGTACAACCCATCATCAAATCGGGTTGCACTACTTGTCACGATAGGGTTGGCCTGGAAGGAATATTCTAAGGAATATTCCAAGAATATTCCCTGGAATATTCTTTTTTGCTGACTGACTGTACAAATGCCTAGTCAACCCTGGTAAACTGTCAAAAATTGCAGTTTACTAGACTTTTCAAATCACAATAACTTATTCATACGGTGTCACTTTTTTGAACCACTCATGGCACCAGAATCAGGAATACATGATCTATCTGGTCGCTCAGGTTCGACAAACTTTTTAACACTTTGAAATTTGAGCTATCACTTAGGTCCTTGATCTATATCTGATTACTCCTCCCCATTAGGAATATTTTTGACCACAACAGATTGATTACCTGTTCAGTAGATGAGAGTATATCACCCTCACATTTCCAACCTCCTTACACTTTTCCTTGCTTGGCTTAGTGCCTTTGAGCCCAAAAATCGAAGGTAGTCAACACTTCCCTTCTTGAATGCTCTTGTCCTCTTGTCAAGAACTATATCTTCCTTAAACTCATTTAGAAATTTCTCTCGTGAAATTTTCAATTCAAGGTAGCTAAACATCATGTCCTTGATCATCGATCAAAGGTGGCTCAAAAAAACACAATATTTCAACATAATACATGCATACATAATTGAAATTTTCATATATACAAATGAATGTATGTCTTACTTGGTTAAGAAGTCAAACCACTTCTTACCAAGCCACTTCCATGGCGATTTTTCTTACTGAAAAATATTCTTCATGTGAAACATATGTTCTCACATCAATGATGGAATCCTTGGTTCCATTTTCGCCAGTATTTTTATCCTCTTGCTTCAAATTCTTGGGATGATTAGTTGGTTTCAATGTCCAACATTGGGAAATTAAATGTCCCCTCTTCTGGAAATGTGTGCAAGTATTTTTCACCTTCTGTGCAAGTTTCCTTCGCTTCGACTATTTCATGTATGCCTTCACCCTCTTCCAGCATTTTGAAACTCCATGGTTACACAAACCACAATAGGAACTGCAACTCTTTCTTCCATTCTCGCATGCAAATTTACCATGCTTAACATAAACATAATCAACTTGACTAGGGGAAGAATTATACCTAAAATGTTGCTTTGCATGTCCATCTTTTTTACATTCTTTAGTAGATGAACTTGAAGAGGTTCCAGATTTATTTTGAAGACTAACATCAGTTTTCATGCCATGATAGCTTTCAGAACTCTCTTGTTTTCCATAAGATGCATGTCTACACATATCCTGCTGCAACATAGGCTTCAAAAAATGGCAATCAACTTGAAAACAAACTTGAAATTTTTGTGGTTTTGAACTTGCAACAAAATTTCTTCTTGGAGTTGTCTCAAATGCCTTCATGGTTGTAGATTTTTCTCCATAAGATTGAACATAGCTTAGACCAAACTTCTTAGGCCTTTCCTCAACCATAATAGGATCAATCATGCCTTGTGCATGTTTCCTAAACCCTTGCCTTCATATCCCATTTTTAACATTAATTTGGACCCTATACCTCTATTGTGATTTAAAAATTAACCTACACATCTATTTGAAGAGGAATTTGAAGACAAATTTGAGTGATTTATCTCTCCTTCAAGCCTGTTCTTGGTTAAGGCCTCTTGTGCAAGATGGAGTTGCATCTCCATCTCATGCATTCTTTTAAGTCCTTATTTCTCCTCCTTCATAGAAACCAATTTCTCATGAAGTCTAGTGCTTTCCCTTCCATCTTCATACATAATTTGCACCATATCCTTCAGGATGTAGAAATCCCGCTTCATCTCTTCATCGAAGAGTCTTGTAAAAGAGGATTTAGAAACCTCACTTGAAGAAGTTGTCATGATTATGTAAATGAATTAAATAACTTCAAAAATGATTCACAAAGCTTCAAAAAAAATTGATAAATCTTCTTAGCAACTTGGTTATAGATTCAAGCTCTTTTCTGCAGCTTGTATCTCTTCTTCAAGCAGCCTCTTTTGCAAACAATCCCTCTTGTGCCTCAAGGGTTTCCTTGAGGTCCTTTGGGTAAGGAGAATACTTTCAACATTCCTTCTTGTCCTCTTATGGACTTATGTAACAATAGCTTCCCTTCACCTCTAGCAAACTCTAACTTGTAAGCATTAGTCAATTTTCAAATAGATAAATTATTTGCATTGTTAAACACTTTTCAAGTCAAACAAGCAACCTAGTGCTCTGTCAAGAAATAAACCTAGTGCTCTGATACCACCTGATCTGAAATGGGTGGATAACTTTTTATGCTTTGCAAGCACCTCCCACTCAGTTAAACAAATTAAGATCTAGCTTATACTTGACTGTGCAAAATTGAATTCTTGATTCAGGTGTATGTGCTTGAAACTATTTTAATGCTTTAAGTGTGAGGAATTCACTTTTTTTTTTTCTGATGTTAAGCATGTACAGCAACCATAAAATGCAGAAAATAAGCATCAACACATGACAGCAAATTTAATAAAGGATTTCACCTGAATGTCGTGGGCTACGTCTCCTTGAGCCTTTTTCAACTGACTTGGCTCTTTGGGATTATGATGGAAAATTTATTTTACAAGTTACTACTCAACTCCAATGGTTATTTTGACTATACCATTGGGTTTATAATACCATTATACCCCTGGAATGGCTACTATCTCTCTAAAGATGAATCTAGGCTCCCTTGGACTTGACCTCTTCTGTGAGAGCCCTTAAGCTTCCCTGAGCTTTTTTGTGGTACTAATTCCTTAAGAAATCATTTTCTATCTCTGAAACCTTTTCTACTGTATCCATCATAAATCAAATCCAAACTAGACTAATCATTTTCTCAAAATGAGCTCTAGCTCCCCAATCTAGGCCTCCATCCATTATAGGCTCTAGGTTGTCCAAAACTTCTCTATGGCTTCTCAACCTTCAAAAGTTTCCAAATGGATCTTAAAATCCTTTTATTGGATTTAGAATGTCCAAAATAGTTAGAATAGACTATTCACTTGCTGAAAAAGGCCTCTGGTTGCTCTGGTTACGTCTCCAACATCTGGTGGCACCCCCTCGCTCTCGGCTCACTGTTACACATTATTTTGTCACCATGACATTTGATTGCACATATATGTCTATAACCACCTATATCATGTTCCCTTATAAGTAAAAAACCTTAATGTTCCTGAATCAAATCTTGGAATTGGAGAAAAGCTCTGTAAAACCCTTAAAATTCTACCTACGCACTTTTTCTAGCCTTTTCTTGTGGGTCCGCGAATGTTTGGTCTATAAACTGCGACAACCCCGCACGTTTTTCTACTATTAGCTGTGGACTCCTATAAAAATAAAAATTAAATAAAAATTAAATTCTAGAAGCCTAGCTGGTCGAATATTCTCCCAACTGGAAGCTTCTAGAGTCGCGATCAATTTGAGCTTTATCCCTCCACTCATGGAGCTTATCCCTTGGTCCATGGAGCTCAAATCCCTTCATGAGAGGAATCCATTCCCCTCTTCATGGAACTGAAACTACCTCCATTTCATTATAAATTGAGCTCAAGTTTTAGGCTTAAGGGTAGACGTTAGATGCTGAGATTGTAAAGGTAATTGCTGAAGAGAATTCCCAAGAGTGCATACTTTTTACACTAGTTGTTGTTGGCATGAGAATGATCACACCCTTAATTCCATAACTCCATGCTGATATTTAGAGAGGAAGGCTTATCAAATTGAAGGAGGAACGATTGCTCTGGACCCCGGGAGTAATCTATACAACATCAAGGCATCAGTTTGTAAGATTACTCTTTTTTCAAGATAATACATATGGATCTCTTTTTCTCATTGAGTTCCTCTTATGCTTATTGAAATAACATCAATAATTAGACTCCTTGATCACTAAGTTGAGATAGCTTTCTTGATTATTATATGTTGCAGATGATTTGATTTTTTGTCTTGTCTTTGATTGCAGGTTCTACTTATTGAAGAAGCCACTTTGGAGCGACGGGACAAAATATTGCATCGAACATTGGATTTAAAGGTAGGGGCATGTCCTCTCTACTTCCTTATAATAATTCTGAAATTCAATTAATCTAGAGAAAAAGGTTTCCAAATGGATGTTTGTTTCTAGCTATTCGTTGAATACTAGGGAGATATCTCTTGTCCGCAAGAGGGATTAATCCGCATAAAAATATGGTGACTCCACTAGGGATATAGAACTTAGTTTTTTTTTTTTTTTTTTCAATTTGAATTTTAGAGTCTTTTGATTTTGACTTATCTGAGAATGGGTTGGGTAGAAAACTTTTAAGAATCCCTAAAAAAGAATTATATTTTCAGATTTTTTCCTTGCCTCCATGGTTTTCAGTAGAAAACAGTGCGGCAACCTCCGCAGGTTTTAATTCAAAACAGTGTGTATCCACTATGTTTTCCATTAGAAACTGCAGACCCCTGGAAATTTTTTTGAAAAAAAATTAAAATTCTCTTTTAGAGTCAAATTACCTGATTCTTTGTGTTTGCCCTATTCTATCTTAGCTTTCAAATCTTGTGCGTGAATTTCTTTTCAGCAACTTTTTCTTTTGCGTGATTTATCATCTTATTTTCATCTTATAAGTGAGAATTTGCCATACTTTATTGCTTCTACATACAAGACATCTTCATTTACCTTAGCTTACAACTATAATGATATTGTCTTTCTGAGCCATTAAGATCATTGCAATCCTTAATTTTATGAAAATTGATTCCTTTTTTATTTGCATGTTTGGAGGAGCTTTTAGCTTACTAAAGCCTGATATCACACCAAAACATTTTTGAATGTTTTCATTTCTGCTGAGATAAGTAGAAATTTTTCTTAGTCTGATCACAAAGTAGGAGAAAACGCCCTCAAACATTCTAGATAGACTTCAAAATTAGATTTTTCTTTGATTTTGAAATTTATGTTTTTAGAGATTTTAGATATTGTTTTCTTTTGGAAATGGTTTTTTTATTAATTTATAGTTTTTGATCAGATTGTTCAAGGAATCTCATTTCAAAAGAGTAATTGATCATTTTTGTGAATTGAGTTCTCTATGAAATTGTCTTGTTTTCAAGGATTTTGTTTATGAATGAAATAATTGGTGCTTTGAAAATTGTTAAATATCTTAATCTTTCCCTTAAATAAGATTCATTGAAAAGAAAAGAGTTGCACTTCTCATTTAGATGCATTTAGCGTATTTTTTAGTCGGGTCACAAACATCATTGAAGTTTCAACTCCATACCTTCTGTCTTAAGAAAAAACAAAATTAAAAACAACGTGTTAATAAAATCAATGTAGATATTTTACATTTTCTATGGCTCATTCCACCAACATAGCTTAGGCTAGTGTTTTAGAACAGGTTGTAATTAACATTCCAAGACAGTTTAAAAAAACAAGTAGAATCTTGCAGTAGAAAAACCCAATTGTAGCATTTGTGCTCTAGGAAGATCTTCTTAAAAGATTCAAGCATGAGATCATGTCAGAACCAGTGAGGTAATCATACCTATCTCATTGGAAAAGATAGTATATGTGCACGTAATACAAACGGTAAACCTCAGATTAACCATTGTCGAGGAGCCTGGGGTCACTTGTTGGAAAACCTTGGATTTACCATATCAATGGGCCTTCAAGGGGATTGAGCTTGATACTTTGCCCTTGCGTGTATATCGTATTGTATACTATTCCCCTAGGTAAATTTTTTCCCGTTGGTGACCTTAGTTACCATAATCTTCAGGATTTTTCCCAAGGTGGCGGTGGAGGGAAGGTCCCACTGTACCTGGAACAGACGTCGGCTAGACTCACTTGGACTTTTCAGAGGGTACTCTTCACTTCGAGATGGCATAAGTGGAGAGAATTGAACCAGACTATTTCATTAAGCAGGTTGTTTGGGTAACTATTCCAACCACCAAGTTTTCCACATTAGAATTATGTTGTGAAACTAGCTCCAAAAATAGAAGAAAAGAGAGATCAACTCCTTAAAAATAAGCCACTTCGAGGGGGAAACCTCCAATACATTACATAAATGAACAATTCTTGGATGATAAAAATGACAAAACCTCCTTTCTATATATAGGATTCCATGGGGCCACAATGTAATCCTAGCTGACCTAACAATAATAATGTAAGGGTACAATAATAACAATATGGGGGTTACACGGGCACAATAATAACAATATGGGGGTTACAGGAGTACAAAAATAACAATAAGGGGGGCTACACTAACATAATAAGTGACTACACTATTAATATAACAATAATAATGTAAGGGCACAATAATAAAAATATGGGGGTTACAGGGGTACAACAATAACAATAAGGGGGCTACACTAACATAATAAGGGACTACACCATTAATATAGGGACTTAATATGCCCCTCTCCTTTAAACAAGTGTTTTCCTCAACGCTTGATTATTTCTTGATGCTTATATACAAAATTATCATCCTCCCATGTGGAATCTTCTACAGGAAAGTTTTTCCACTTGTTGAGATACTCTGAAATTGATCGTACTTGTCAATTTATTGTTTCCGTGACTACTTCAAAACTTCTTTCAATGTGATGTTGATCTTTCTATTGTTTCATTAGATTCTGCACCAAAGTTAGGTTATCCTTTGGGAGTTGGAGAACTTGTTGTTGATGCTCGATGTGATCTTCCACTAATTTATCATCCATATTAGCTATTATTTGGTCCTTCAAACCATCCAACTTAGCATCCATTTCTACTTTTAAACCATCTATTTCATCTTTGGTTTCTCTTCGTAAGATCGAAATTTGTTGCACTTGGTACCGTAATTTTGATATCGCATACTACAATTCTTCCTCTTCATGCGTCATAGTATAGCTTTTTGAGGGATTAATGGGTATGGAATTATTCTTTGGAGGCATTATAGAACCCAATACTGATAAAAATTATAAAATATGCCCTTGGAATCACTTCCAATTACTTTTTCAAACAAACGTTATGCAATTTTAAAAAACAAATACACACCTTTTTCTTGCTTTTAAGGAGCTCGATATTGAAACTAAATTATCTCTATGCTTTCTGATCTTCAATATCTGAAATTTGGCCCTGAATTAGCCCTCTAAATCCTCTTTCAAATGCCATAGGTCTGACCTGATTTAGATTCTTCAAGACACAGTTATTTCCAATCTCCCACAACGACCTAATTATGGATTGGTTCAGTAGAGCAAGCTTGTAGGACTTGCCACGTGTCACTGATTGCTCCTTTGGCTCTGAAATTGATAGACAAGAAATTAAATTCCATTTCATTGTGGCTATTTTTTACATTATTCCAAACCAATGCTTAGAGAGAGAGTTATGAATATTTTCCCACAATCACCTCTTTGAGATGAAATTTGGGAGCCTCAAAAATCCCTAACTTCCACAGATCATATCTCCGAAAATATTGCAAACCAAGGTCTGAAATTTTTTGACGATGTTCCTCAAGATTTCAGCTTCGTGATCTAAACATTTTAGCTTCTGAAACTTCGTAGAAAAAACGTTATATCAAAAATTCCACGATGACCTGTTTGGAGCAGCGAAACCCTATAATCCAAAGCTCTGATACCAAATGTTGTGAAACCAGCTCCAAAAATAGAAGAAAAGGTAGATCAATGCCTTATAAATAAGCCACTTCGAGGGGGAAACATCCAATACATTACATAAATGAACAATTCTTGGATGATACAAATGACAAAACCTACTTTCTATATATAGGAGTCCATGGAACCACAATATAATCCTAGTGAAGCCACAATGTAATCCTAGAAAACCTAACAATAATAATGTAAGGGCACAATAATAAAAATATGTGGGTTACAGGGGTACAAAAATAACAAAAAGTGGGGCTACACTAACATAATAAGGGACTACACTATTAATATAGGGACTTAACAAATTCTGCGATGTTGGATTTAATCACCAAATAGTGTTTTTAGTGTGGAAACATATTGTTTGTGTGTGGATTGTCTCTTAGATTTTGTAGGCATGTGTTCGATTTGATTTTTTCCTTAGTGAATTTAGGTTTATTTTGTTGAAATTTTGTTTGATTTCGTGTGTTAAATTCTTAATCATGGTTGAATTACCGAGACACTCCCATAGAATGCAGGGGAAACCCCTCGAGTACACACCATGTCAGTGAGAAAAGCTTAAATCTGAGAGGGGCCAACCATCAGGGACCGGATCAACTGAACACGAGGAAACATCAGTAATAATACATCCTGATTACGAAGTAGATCAACCTGAAATAGCATAAATTTATCAAAGAAAACTAGAAATTTCTGAACTAGTTAAACTTGCATCTACAACTAGTGAATTATCAGCTACTGAACCTAAAATTTCTGAACCTGAAACTGAACCTACTACATCTGAGCCTACTTCGGAGTTCATAAACTGAACCTCCGATCATCCTCATTCACCTTGAGTGAAGCTTCGCATCCCTGAGAAACTTCCTCCTGGCCTCATTTGTATCGAAGAGATTACTGAAGCAGAAGAAGAGGTTATACTTCCTTCACTTCAAGAATCTTTAGATCTAAGGCGGAGTGAATTGATTTACTATTATAGCCCTTTCAAACAAGATCCTTGGTATTCTCAGTTAACCGACTTTCTACATAATACTGGTCTCAATTATTCACCACCCCATATTCCTTTTTACGCCATACCCAGAGGTAATTATAGGCCTTCATTAAACATGTTTGGTGAGTCAGCCATGTTTTCTTCATCGCCATAAACTTTTTTGTATGGTGGTCCATCTGTTCCTTCAAGATACCATTCACTTTCTGGTACTTTCTCAGGAGAATCTCCCTCTCCTGAAAAAATTATACAATCACCTAGTCCCAATGAATCTCATACTAAAAATTTGAACACATAACAAGTATACATTACGTCTAGAAACATTCCTAACCTTGACCCTAAAAGTAGAAATTTACCACCTGGGGGGAAACCTCAAGGTAGAAATTTACCATCAGGGGGGCAACCTCAAGGGCAGTACTCTATTCTAGGGCCACAACCTTTTTAAGGACAATACCCTATGCCAGGGAAACAATCTTTCCAAGGAAAGAAGCCTCCTTTGGGGCCACAGTCTTATCAAGAACAATAATTTTTTCAACGAGGTCAACCTTTTAGCAGAAATTATCCAGCCAATTATCAAACTTACGTTTCAAATTACCAACCTGGTTATGGTCCATCTTACGCATCACAACATTCAATGGGATTTTCTTATCCTAGGGTAAATATAGTGTGGAATATTTCGTTGAATCAAAATAATTTGCAACCTACTGTGCAAGTACCTTATAATTAGCCTGGTCAGCGAATTGGTTACACTCAAATCAAGCAATCTATCCAACCTATGCTTCAAATTATACCTTAGGTATCTGCACCTAATAGTATTCAACAACCTGGTCCAAGTACACCTAGAACTCCATCCCAAATTGTTGCATCAACTTCTGTTCAACAATGTAGTACACCTATCCCTAGAGTTTCTACAACCCCTATTTCTACAACCCCTCAAGTAAAAATGAAACCTGTATCACAACCGATCCCTCAAGTCACTGCTCATCAACCTGGACCTATGGTTTAGACTACTGTTCAAACATCTACAGGGCAGCCTGGTACAAGTGCAATTGTAACAAGCCAACCTTATACAGGTTAGTTTAATTATCAACTGTATTAAGGGCAGTATCAATATGGCCTTATAGTATAAAATCCAGTATACCAACATCAACCATACCCTAGTTACACATATTAGATACCATCTCAACCTCAATACGATACGACTAACCTTGGTTATCCCGGAGGCATTCCAATCCCAACTGCATAGGCTATTCCAGGTTACCCTAGATATCCTCCTCCTGGTATTGATATAGTACCTCAAGGTTATTATTTTTCTCAATAGGACCCTAACCATCGGTTACCATTCATTGCAACTTTGGATTTACTAGATTTGTCGCGCTTCACGAACGATCTGATTTATTATCTTCTGTTTTGGCCGCCAATGCCAAATAAATTTCCTAGTGATATTCCTAAGTTTGAAGGTAAACCAGGAGAAGACCCCTCAAACCATGTCATAACTTACCACCTATGGTGTGCATCCAACTCTTTAATAGATGATTCCATTCGATTAAGGCTGTTTCAAAGAAAACTGACAGGTTTAGCTGTAAAGTGGTATATTGAACTACCACGTGGCTCATTCAAAAATTTCAACACGTTAGCAATAGATTTATTAACACACTTTTAGTTTCCAGTCTGTTACGACAATGGCATAGAACTCTTAACTTCAGTAAAACAATCTATGTCTACATACATTTCAGATCACATACATGAATGGAGACGTAGACGATGTTTAGTAAAATTTTTATTCTAGATCAGATCTTGGAAGAATGGTTTATCAAATAATTACTTCCAAATATCACTGAATACGTGGCTAAGGGAGGTGTTGTTACAAAATAATAGGTCATAGCTCAAGCACGGTACTTAGACCTTGTATATATACAGTCTGGTATTTTATACAAAAAAAATCCTGAATTATCGTGTCCAGGTCAAATAACTGCAAATCCTTTAGGTTCTCATGCTGTAGACGGTGTAATTTGTTTAGTTAGTGCTAACAAGAGTAAGAATAAGTCATCCAAAATTACTTCTCCCATTATAACTTTACCAGATGCACCGAAAGGAGATTCTTCCCTTGAAACTTCTGCCGACATCCATGTTGTAGACTCATCTTCAGCTAAATCTAAAACCAGTAATAAGATGAAAGGAAAGAATAAAAACAAACAAGCTACATCTCCCAAAGAGAAAACCGAAAAGAATGAACTAGTTGATGAAAAAAGGAAGCCTCGTTATCCTTGTCTTATCTGTGACGAGGATCAATATACCAAAGAGTGCCCACATCAGTCTGAGGTCTCAAATTTTGTCAAAGGTTCACCCACACTTGCTGTCTTGAAGGATCCTTTTCCTACTCAAGATAGTAAAATGATAGGATCTTCTTCAAATTCATCGACATATATTTTAATTATTTATCAAGTTATGGTTGTGACATGATCTCAAGATTATGGAACTAAAAATCCTATAACTAGTAAAGAGACAGAAAATTCTAGTCAAACACTAGCCATATCTTCTTCAATTTTTGAACCACTTCAAATCAAGAGACCTAATCCTGATCTAGTGATTAAATTGCCTGCTAAAGGTGTACTTCGAAAGTCATCTTTCAATCCACATGCGAGAGCTGCTCAAAATTACAACATTGTTGAAGATTTGGCGATATCCCCTTCATCAATGTCGGCCTTAGAAGTGTTGCAATCATGTCCAACACAAAGGAAATTACTATTATTAGCTATCATAGCTATCGATCCTGAGGATTCACCCCTCATGGTCTTTGATCTAGAAAATTTTACACTAAGGCTCCCTCATCACATGGCTTTTCAGATACCAATATTAGTCAAATCCAGACGAGTTTTTCGTACTGTAATTGATGAGGGAGCATCCACATGCATAATTTCGTTAAAATATTGGAGAATCAGTCTTTTAGGTAATTTCAAGTTCATCAGTCTTTTAGGTAATCATGTTTCCTCATTAATGAAATATTGTGAAAATCGATCAGTTGTCATAGTATTCATCATACCCTACTTCTACAGACAGTATCCAACATGTTGGAAAAACGACTATCCCATACGAAGATGTTGGTGTAGGATTAGTAAAGGATTCCGCTCTCATGGGAACTTTTTCTATACCTCCACCCAACGTACTACGTACCATCGCCAACATCAATATGATCTCATCAAGAACTATACCATTCGATGACACTTGGGTAGTGCCTTTAGAATTAGAACTAGACTCTTTCAATGGAAATATGCCTTCGAGTCATTTTGAAATGGCATATGTAATAATGCAATCGAATTCTGACACACTTTCAACTACCCCTGATCAAATGAATGTGATCACCAAAGAATCTTCCTCACTATCAAACTCAGCCTTGACATCACTTTCTAATCCCTTTCAACATGTGTTTCACACTGATGAAAGTATTTGTGAATTTTTGTCATTGGATGAACTACCCTAGCATGATCTACATCATAGATCTTCATTTTTATCTAATCTTGATAGGTTTAAGAACAATTTTTTGTCTATTTTTACAATTGATTTATGTCGAGGAACCACAGAATCCCATCTCGATTACACATTCAGATTCTGAGACTAATTTGGGAAATATTTCTACAACAGCTCCTATCGACATATCATTTAAACTCAGGATTATTGAAAATATTCATATAGGTGCTTCTTGTACGATGGAAGAGATTAACACATACAAAGCCTTATTTCAAGAATTCTGAGACATTTTTTCCTGGTGTTACGAAGAGATACCAGGAGTTGATCCAAAGATTGTAATTCATGAAATTAAGACGTACCCGGATGCCAAGCCTTTTAGACAAAGATTACGTCCAATACATCTGCAAAAAGCTACAGTTATCAAATCTGAAGTTGAAAATTTATTACGAGCAAGATTTATTTATCCAATTCCATTAACATATTGGGTATCTCATATAGTTCTCGTTACAAAAAAACAAGGGACTATACGAGTATGCATCGATTATAGAGACATTAATAAAGCATGTCAAAAAGACAATTATCCTACTCCTTATATCAACCAGATAATTAATTATTGTGCTGGAAATGAAATTTTCTCATTTATGGATGGATTTTTTGGGTATAATCAAATCAACATACTCCTTTCCGATCAACCAAAACAGCGTTTATATGTCCTTGGGGAACGTTTTCTTATTGCAAATTATCTTTCGGATTAAAAAATGCTGGTGCAACTTTTCAAAGGGCTATGTCTTATGCTTTTCATGATATCAAACATATTGTACAGCCTTATCTGGATGATTTACCTACTCACTCTTTACGCAGAGATGATCATCCTACACACTTACAAGCTATTTTCATGAGATGTAGGCATTACAAAATTCGTTTTAACCCGCAAAAATGTGTTTTTTGTTTTCAATCAGGATGATTACTTGGATTCATCATTTCAAAATATGGAATTCATGTCGATCCCTCGAAGGTTGAGGCCATCATCAACTTACCTCCTCCTTCCACACTTCGCCAACTCCAAAGATTGCAAGGGAAAGAAAATTTTTTACGTAGCTTTATCCCAAACTATGCTGAGTTAACAAAAGGTTTTACCCGGTTTTTGAAACAAAATGTTCCTTTTATTTTGGATGAGATTTTTGATAAATATTTTGATGCATTAAAATACACGTTGACCCATGCACTGTTATTGCATCCACCCAATTACCACCAGGACTAGTTTTTATACTTAGATGCCTCTGGTTCCACCATTGGAATGGTTTTGGTTCAAGAGGATGAATCTCACAATGAGCATGTGATCTATTATCTAAGTTGTAATCTCAACCAACCGGAAATCAAATATTCGCATGTGGAGAAATTGGCCTTGGCAGTAGTCCAAGTTGTCCAATGATTTCGTCACTACATACTGTTACGTAAAATAACTGTGATATCTAATTGAAACCCAATGATGTATATCTTGACAAAACAATTACTCGAGGGAAAATACTCCAAATGGATTGTTATCCTACAAGAGTTTGATTTGGAATTCGAAAAATCTAAATCAAAGAAATCACTAGTGTTTGTTGAGCTTATCTGTGAATTTCCCAATACTAAAACAGAAACTGTGGTATAGAATCCCATCGTCGAAGAATCTCTGTTTCTCATCAGTACATTAGATCCATGGTATGGATATTTCATTATATATCTTCAAACCCAAACTTTTCACCTAGATATTTCATGATAAGATCGAAGGAGAATCCGATATCAATCCTAGCAATACAATATTGTTGGAGACACTCTTTATCGTTAGGGTGTGGCTTCTATTTTTCGAAGTTTTATAAATCATGAAGAGGCTGAAAAGGTTTTGAATTATTCCCACTCTGGAGCGTGTGGTGGTCATATGTCTGGGTTTTCCACATCCCAAAATATATTCCGCGCTAGTTATTTTTTTCCATCGTTATTCAAAGATTGTATTATTGCGATCCGAAAATGCCACAACTGACAACTTTTTTATCGAAAGATGTGTGTGCCTCCAGCAACTCTTCACCCAATCATTGTTGTCGGTCCCTTTGTGAAATGGGGCATTGATTTCATTACATGTAGCCTTCACTCGGCTGCGGGGCATGGATATATTATTCTCGTTGTAGATTACTTTACCAAATGGGCCGAGGCGATGCCTACATTTGTGGTAGATGTAAAAACTACAACTACTTTCGTATTCAATCATGTGATTTCTCATTTCGGTGTGCCTCAAGCTATTATCACAGACCATGGGATTCATTTTCGAATTATTATGATGACCAAACTTTCTGATCAACTTGGCATGTGCCATGATAATTCTACTCCATATTACCCGCAGACTAATGGTCAAGTTGAAGTTGTCAACAAGGTTTTAACCACCATGATTAAACAGATTATTAGAACCCACAAATCAAATTGGCATACCATGCGTTTTTCAGCACTATTCGCATACCGAACCTCTGCAAAAACTGCTACAGGGTTCACTTCTTTTCAACTTGTTGATGGCTTAGACGTTGTGTTACCCATTGAACGCGAAATATCGTCACTCAAATTAGCCATCGAGTTGTGACTAGATACCTCTGAAGAGGAAAAACACTTTCTATACTTAGCACAATTAGATGAGACTCGGTGCACCACTGCGTTGGCTACTAAATCTCATAAGAAATGTGTGAAAGCTCAGTATAATCAAAGTGTTAATCTCTATGTTTATTCAGAAGGTGACCTAGTCTTAGTATACAATCAAGCTAACAATAAGCTAGGTGCTGTAAAATTCGAACCAATGTGGCATGGTCCATATATTGTCAAGCGTGTGCTTGCGAAAGGGGCCTATGAATTAATTTATTATGACAGGGTCTCTTTAGATAAGCCTAGAAATGGTCTTTATCTTAAGAGATATTATGCTTGACTTTCGTGTGAAGATCTCTCTTGTACAATAGTTACTTTTTAGAATAGTGTGCCTTAGATTAGATAAGTGTGCCTAGATTAGTTTTGATGTTGCTACTATCGTTTCTTATCTTGGTTACTCTTGATATTGTAGATGTCGACTTCCCTTCAAACATACATTGGTTTTGCTGATGGTGCCTGTCATAGTACATGGAATATCTATTCCGTGGCTTGGGTTATCTATTCACCCACCGATGAGTTAGTTTCTATTCATGGGATATGCCTTGGTCAAACAACGAACAATATTGCAGAATATAGCGCAATCATTGAGTTATTATCTGATGCTATTTCATTTGGTATTTGACGTTTTATCATTAGGTTAGATTCACAACTCATTGTATTACATTTAAACAGGGTTTATGTGATTATAAATCCAGTGTTATTGAGATTATTTTTGCTCTTGGAACGAAAATTTGATTATATCGAATATCAACATATTTCAAGAAATTTAAACACATTGGCCGATGCATTAGCTAATCATGTTATAAATAGACATTTGCAACATTAACAAAGTAAACCAAAAAAACATTTGATCCATGTTGAACAAGATACTCAGAGAAAGTAGTAATATTATTAGCATAGATAGGTTTGTGTTCAAAAAATATTACATCATCTATGATCATAGGTTAAAACACCTTATGATCTAATAGATACTGATACATAAAACAAAAATTTCGATCCACAATGATCATCCACTATCTGTGATGATGATCATCGTAATAGACTATAGCACACGCCACCTTACACAGAAATCTCCTAAATGGTCCTGGAACACCTGTCACATGTCTCTGAAGCCTGAGAGGAATATCATATGTTCCTGTCTTAGGAATTTCTATGGTAAACCTCTCAAGGTTGTGCTCCAAGTCTACTAGGATCTATGTTTCCTGGTCCTATGGAGGTGCTACAGGCTGTGCTTATCGCCTATCAAAGCGGCGAAGTGTTTTTGGTCATCGTGGATCGTCATCTGCATTTAAATATTTTTGTCAGTATTGGATGATAAAAAACAAATAAAAATTAGCTTAAAAACATCAAAATAATTTTTTTACCTATCTCGTCCCACTATGCCCCTAGAGGCAAAGATGTTTAAGGATCACCTCTGTAATCCATTCTTGCATAGGGGAAGTCTTCTATGGTGAATACTTGGTTCCTAAGCCACATAAATTATGTCAAAGTAAACCGAACCACTGAACTACCATCACTACCATGGCGAGCCATTAATTCCACTCACCTTACCATCCGAGGTTCCCCACGATCTATTAGAATTACCTGAGGAGTGAGAAGCGGGATTCTCTCTAAAGAAAATGAAATGAGAATGGAGCCATATCTAAAGTTTTTCAACTTCACATTTTTTTCTCTAGTTAATTTCCCTTTCATATTGGCCAATACTCCTTCACACCAGATAAATATGGTCCCTCTGAAACACTCTACTGCGGTCTTCATTTGTGATTTAGTGGCCACATGCAAAGCTGCACTCCCACACAATCTGGTTACTATAAATGGTATCACTTTGAGATCCAGTCGCAAGAGAGTTTTAATATCTATGCGAATATCCTTCAAGTCTGCCTCATTACTACCATACTATTCTTTGTAGTTGATGATGAGAAGACCTCCCTGTTTGGCCCCAAATAAGGATATGCTTCCTCCTCTCCAGGACAATCTGGTAAGGAAATAAATGTCCTATAGCTCAATTTCGAGCCAATGGTCCCCAATTATGAAGAATTGGTCTTGAAACTCCCATGCATTTACGAGCCATGTCATTAACTCTGCTTGTGCCTTCATTCCTTGGATATCCCATAATTTATATAAATCGCAATTCTTCAGTGCAATAATTGTTGCGGGATCTTCCATGGCTTCATTGTCTATGAGCTCATGCTCACATTCTCTCCACTCCAACATGGTTGAACAACCCACAAATCAACACATTTAACAGTTAAACACCATTTGGAAGCAAAACTTGAACCATTTTTAAGAGAAATTTTGAATTTTAAAATGTTCACGGCGCTCCCGCATGTTTTTTGAGCAGATAGTGCGAACGTCCGTACACACTCCACACAAAACCCATGGAAACATGATAGTTTTTTCTTTAAAAAATCAACAGGGTCCACAATTATCACGTGAATTACCTGCGGACCCCCGAGAGCACATTTTTAAACACAAAATCCTCCTAAAAAATGAAATTAAGACTCAAAAAGAAAAATGAAATGGATATAAATGGAGATTAAGATGATGTGGATTACCTAGTTCTGAATATTCAAGGAATGGATGGTCGGCTCTCCTGATATCTGCTCCAGAAATTTTTAGCCAAAAGCTCTCAATACACTGCTCTGAACACAAAAGGTGAAAATGATTATTTTTAACTCCTTTTTATATTTTTTTAAATGAATAAAATATTATATTTTGTTTATTTTTTCACTTTAAAGGTCATTTTTTTAAATATTTTTACTTGTTGGAAATAGGAATGTGTAATATTTTGAGTTTTTGTGTAGGATACAGGTTTTTTTAGGGAAAATAATTATTTTTACACTGAGTATACTTTTATGAATTTTTCGGACTCTTTAAAATTACGAAAAAGCAAAACCCTGGAGTTCTCTTTTAAGCCATTTTCGGACTCTCTAAATGTGAAAAGATCGTCGAGTACTTGACTATTCGAACTCGTTAAAGTAAATGAATAGTTGTCCTTTCAATATAAGTTTACCCATTTTCCAGACTAAAATGGACTAATTACGAAAAGGTATACCTTGACTAATCATGGTCAATAGATTTCTCTCCTACATTATTTTATCCGTCTTCGGGCCTAAGGGACTAAATTTATGAAAAATAGCAAGCATGGAGTTTACTTATGTTTTTCTTCTAACTCCCTAAAACTAAAAAACGTTGAGTTTCTCCTATACTGGACTCGTTAAAATTTAATAGTAAAGGACCTGTCGATTACAAACAGGACCGGACCACTCCTTCTTAGGGTTCGATTTTAATACTAAGATGGACTCATCTGAAGGATGAGCTTACATAAACAATCAAATGTTATCCTCCTCAATCTTGTCAAAAATAAAGAGGTACTTGCCAGTAATGGTGGGGGAAACAGAGATAAAAATAATCCAGCTATCACCCTTGTTTAAAAGCAGCATGCCACTCTTGAACATGACACTTTGTCACGCTTGTACATGGGTTGGGAAATCCTTTTTCTAAAAATTAATCAAACTACATTGAAAGTCTTCAGCCAGTTTCTAGGTATTAGCTTTAGGACAAATGATGCCAAGCCATATACAGTGTCGTTATGTGTTCAAGAGAGAGTTCAAATAAACCATTCATTGCAAACATTTGTCTCCATTCACATTGAACATCCCTGAGTCAGTCCTTGCAAAAAAATCTTCAAAACTTGATCTAATGGTTTCATGTCATGGGCTTTCCTACGATATATCACTTTCTATTGACATTAGCTCATCATCTAGAGAGTTGATCTAGAATCCTATCAGTATCTTGGGATCTACGTGCCCTAATGGCATATTTCTCGCCTTCGATGACAGGTTGCATCATTGACCTTCGATCGAACAATTATATGAGTGTTTAACTACAAATAATTCATTCACACTTCATATATTGTATTGAAGTACTTTGAGAACCATTGTCATTATTGGTGGTTTCTCTCACACTTGTTAACGGTTCACATCAGTGACTGGTAATCAAGTGATTTCTACCATGTTCGATTTCGATACAATTAATCGCATGGATATATTCGTACTAGTTCGGGAAGTGGAAATCAAGATCCTGGATCTAGTATGCACCATCTAGGTTGCGAGGAGTTTTATTATTCATGATATAGTAGACTACTCATGGCAGATGGTTGCGTCGATACTGTGTCTACCTTTGATGTGATATTGAAACCATATCTATACTAGAACATTTAGTTAGTTTTTATCTGAGTATGGGAATGCCTACCTCAGTGATGATATATATATGTTTGCATTGAATTTTTTTATAGGTTTTCGACCAGTGTCTCCAATCTAATCCTCGGAATGATAAAGCACTTCACTCTTCAGAATAACCTCAGACTAGGCACTTTAGGGGGCAATCTGTTACACATTATTTTGTCACCATGACATTTGACTGTCCATAAAGGTCTATCACCACCTATATCATGTTCCCTTAGAAGTCAAAAGGCTTAAGGTTCCTAAATCAAGTCTTGGAATTGGAGAAAAGCTCTGTAAAACCCTTAAAATTCTACCTCCACACTTCTTCTAGCCTTTCCCTGGGGGTCTGCCAATGTTTGGTCTATAAATTGTGGCAACCCCCGCACGTTTTTCTACTATTACCTGCAGACTCCCGTAAAAATAAAAATAAAATAAAAAGTAAATTCTAGAAGCCTAGCTAGTCGAATATTCTCTCAACTGGAAGCTTCTAGAGTCGCGATTAGTTTGAGCTTTATCCCTCCACTCATGGAGCTTATCCCTTGGTCCATGGAGCTCAAATCCCTTAATGAGAGGAATCCATTCCCCTCTTCATCGAACTAAAACTACCTCCATTTCCCTATAAATTGAGCTCAAGTTTCAGGCTCAAGGGTAGATGGTAGATGCTGAGATTATAAAGGTAATTGCTGAAGAGAATTCCCAAGAGTGCATACTTTCTACATTAGTTGTTGTTGGCATGAGAATGATCACACCCTTATTTCCATAACTCCATTTTGGTATTTATAAAGGAAGGCTTATCAAACTGAAGGAGGCACAATTGTTCAAGACCCCGGGAGAAATCTATACAACATCAAGCCATCCGGTTGTGAGATTACTCTTTTTTCAAGATAATACATATGGATCTCTTTTTCTCATTGAGTCGTTCTTATGCTTATTGAAATAACATCAATACTTAGACTCCTTGATCAATAAGTTGGGTTAGCTTTTCTTGATTATTATATGTTGCATACTCTTTGATTCTTTTGTCCTGTCTTTGATTGCAGGTTCTACTTATTAAAGAAGCCACATTAGAGCGACGAGACAAAAGACTGCATTGAATATTGGATTTCAAGGTAGGGAATTTCCTCTCTAATTTCCTATAATAATTCTGAAATTCAATTAATCTAGAGAAAAAGGTTTCCAAATGGATGGTTGTTTCTAGCTATTCGTTGAATACTAGGGAGATCGCTCTTGTCTGCAAGAGGGATTAATCTGCATAACACTCACTAAAAAAGTATCTGAAGCATCTCGGCCTTTAGAATTCTTCAAAATATTTTTAAAATCCTTCCATTAGATTCATAAGGTTCAAAATAGTCAGAATACACTATTGGTTTGCTGAGAATTTTCATTGGCTACTCTGGATAGGCCTCATTCTCCTGTTGGCCCCTGGTGGCCCTTGGAACTTCTCTGAAGAATCTCGGCCTTCAAAAGTCCTACACTGTCTCTAACAACCTCACCATTAGATCCATAATGTCTGAAACATCCAAAATTAACTATTGGTTTCCTTATTAAGGCCTCTAACTGCCCTGGCTAGGCCTCATTCTGTTGTTGGCCCCTAGTGGCCCTAGTGGCCCTTGGAACTTTGTTGAAGCTAAATCACGCTCATAAGTCCTCTAATTGCTTTTAAACCCTCACCAATGAGTCTATAATGTCCAAAAAAGTCAAAACTGACTATTCACACTCTAATAATGGTCGATTAATGCTCAAGATAGAGCATAAACAATTTTCCCAATAACTCCTAAAATAGCTCCACTAAATGTGGAGAACTTCACTTTAGCTGGAGTTAAAATAGGAAATATGGCCTAAATTTGGGTGTGCTCTATTATTCATCAGTAATTTTTTCTTCTCATGGATGACTAAATTCTTATCCTATATTTCTAGAAACAAATTTCATGAACATTGTGAGTTCTAGAAATCTCACTGCCCTCATTATCCTTAGGATAAATTTTTCAATATTTCATCATCCCATCATGTCTAGGTCAGCTCACTAATCCAAAAGGACCCATCATGGGCTCATGCCACTCATTATCACTATGTGTTTCCACCTTTGGCCTCAGCCCTCTATTTTGTTTTGCCTAACTCCTCCATTGTCCATCTAGGGCTTTTAAGGGCATTTTTCTTGGTTTCATGACCTCCATGTTTAAATCATAAAAAAGGCTTGTATATCAATGCTCTTAAAACTCCTCCTATCCCTAATATACCTTCATAAACACTTCCAATCACTCCTATCTTTCAAAATCATCGTTTTTCTACAAAACCTAGTCTATTGCCACAATTTGACACTTTTCGATACTAGGCCTATGTTTTTCCCTTTTGTACACCTTCCCCTCACTCAATCCTTGAAATTATACCTTCCCCTCACTCAATCCTTGAAATTATACCTTCTCCTACTCCCTAACATCTATGCCTATCCCCAAAAATTTCCCTAAGAATTTAGACAACCCTTAACCCCTTCATTCCATTCCCTCTACAAGGCAGTCCTAAATTCCCTACACCAAACCCTAATTGCATCTTCCAACTAAGCTAGGGTTTTCTATTGAAAAGAGGCATAAAAGCAGGAGATCCATATGATAGGTCATATCAGCAACCGTGAAGCCATACCAGCTCATAAACATCATGCCTCCATCTTTTTCCAAGAATTCTTTCTGAAATACAAGCCATGTATCACACCTAGGGCCAGCTTTTCTTCAGACTGTGTTTCTGACCAAACTGAGATGAATTTCACAAACGTGAGAGAGGTTTTTGTCCATAATAGGACCAAGAAGAAAAAAATCCTTCAATTTTTACAAAGGTATCATAGTTTGGGAGAAATTTCAAAAATACAGGTGTCCCGGCAGAATTTCTGCACTGCTGGAGTGACCTTAGGAAAATCAAGTTTTCTCATAGTTGGAGTGTCCAAATGACTTTCTTGATGAGTCAACAAACAACTAGACTTGAATATATTTCCAATGAGATATCATGAGATTAAGGAAGGCCTCCAAAAGTTGTCTGCACCAACACTTTTCATTTTTGCACCATCATTCAACACTTTTTTGACCAGTGTTGGTAGAATTCATTTTTGGATAGGTAAATGGACACCAAATGGAAACCAAAAAGAATATTTGGAAATTATACTCAACAAGATTTCCAATGAGCTATCACGGGCCCAATTACGACACTGGGAAGGCATCCAAATTCCCTCTGCAAAATGGTGTTGCGCGCTCAGGAGTTGGTGCTGCGCTCTTGGGCGTGTAGAGACTGCTTGACTCCTGTGTGCAGAGGCTGCCTAGCGCTACACTGCACTACGCTCCTGGGTGTGCAGATATTTCCTGAATCCTACGTGCAGAGGCCGCCCGACGCTACACTGCGCTACGCTCCTGGGCGTGCAGAGACTGCCCGATTTCTGCGTGTAGAGGTCGCTCGACGCTACACTATGCTACGCTCCTTGGCGTGTAGATAATGCCCGACTCTTGCATGAAGAGTTGGCCCAACTCACCTGCGCTACGCTCTTGTGCTTCATTTTCAGCCAGAAGATTCTTCAAATATTTTCCGAGCCTCTAAATTTCTCAAAGCCTGTCAAATTCTCTGCTAGGAATCCTCATAGCTTTTATAAAAGTGACCCCACAGACAATGCAAGCAATGATACAGAGGTTGAAGATGATTGAAAAATAGAGGCAGATTATGAAGACAAAGATATTAGTGAGGAAAATTCAGATGAAAGCAGTGATAATGAAGAGTCAAATTCTAAAAACAAAGGCAGTGAGCTAGATGAAAAGGAAGAAACCAATGACAGCCAAAAAACAAAGGCAGACTTTGATGAGCCAAACAATGAAGACAATGGGCCAAGCAGTGAAATGACTAATGGCATGTCATGAAATTAATCAAGAAAACCTAATTACTAATAGTCCTAACAAGAGTGATAGCAGTGATCCCATGAACTCAAAAGGCAGCCAAGAGGATGAAAATGCACCAAACAGTGATGAAGACACCTCTAACCATGAAAACAAAGAAAATGACAATGTAAATGATAATGTTGCAAACATAGAGGATGAAAATGCAGAAGACATGGAAGAGAATGAAAATGATGAAGATCAGGGTAGTAATGCTAGCATGGGAGAAAATGAAAGTGCGTCTCAAGAAGGCAGTCAAGAACAAAATGAAGAAGACACACATGCAGGGATCATTAATGAGGAGAAAAGCAGTCTTAAGGTCACCAATAATGATAAGCAAAGTAAATACAAGACAAAGAGCAGTCATAGTGACAGTAAAGGAAGTGGGAAGGATGATAATGAAAATGAAGACCACAACCATGATAAAGACACCAACAAGACTACCATCACACCTTTTTTCATTGGCATATCAAAGAGGTCCTCATTCAAATTCAAAACACTAAAAAGAGGAAAAGACCAATTAAACCTTGGAATCTTGCCTCAATATTTTCTACAGGTCTCCCAAACCCTATGAAGGACTTATCCACCAAATTTGGGAGAATTTGGACAAGTTTTTGTTTTTTGCAAATTTTGAGGCGAGGAGCACAGCACACCTAGTGCTACGCTCTTTTTAAGAGCACATTCAAGAGGAAAGGCTTGCATTTTTGGGTTCCTCGTCACTCATATAACATGCTCAGAAATTTTCATCTCAATTGGAGTTGTTTTGGTCCCCCAAAAGGGTCAAAAACACTCACTTTTTCACCATTCTACCTACTTTTCAAGACATGTGCTGCGCTCCTACCAGTCTTAGAATTTTCACTTTTTGGACAGGTTTCAGAGGTCATATTGGCGAAAAAATGGTATATATGGAAATTAAACTTCAAGGGCTTTCCAACGAGCCATCATGGAGCCTTTTCCGACATCAGGAAGGCCTTCAAACACTGCTATAAGAAGACCCATTTTTCCTGTTCCTGTGCTGCGCTCCTGGCATAAAATTTCATTTCATAACACAGTGCTGTGCATCTATGGTTTAAAAGTCAAAATGTGCATTTGGAAAGTTTTATGAGGCTTGTCAGAGCCTAAAGTTCAATTTCTTTGCTACAAATGGCCGAAAAGATATTTATTTTAGATATTTTTGTGCCTTGGACCTTGCAAGGCCTCAAGGACAATAGAGATAATTATGATTAGCCAATAGACTTATATATTCTCTTTTAGGTTTTCCTCCTGCTTGCTTGTTATATAGAGCATGAGGATTCATTGTAAGAGAGGGCTTTTGATGTGTTTGAGATAAATTCATGGTTTTTGGAAGTTGAAGAGCAATTTGGTGTTGTGGACCTTGTGGATGATTTGCCTTGATTGATGTTGATGAAGGCTTGCTTGCAAGATCCCTGATTTTAGTTAATGGTGATGTATCTCCTATTTTTTCATGTTTTATAGTTAATCATATGTCCATATTTCTATATTGAAATAGCTCAGAAGAGTATAGGATGAGAAATGTTGTTTGAGGCACCTCACTCCTCCTGTTTTCCTATTGTCTTTATGTTTTCTTCTGCTGGGTTAGCTTAAGGAATTCTTAGTTGCTCCTTAGGCCCACCTAAGCTTGTCTATTTCATTATTGGATTAATATGCTAGTTTACAAATATGATTCACAATAAGCCTTGCTTATTTGATACTATCTAAACTCTGTCTTGAAATCTCTCTTTGATGTATTGATTGTTAAGTTAAGCCAAAGAGGTCTTGTTTCGATCTTGCCCTTTGTATATGCTTATCAGTTTGTCTCAAAGTTCTTTATAGTTTAATGAATGATGTTTACGAGTTCCCTCTTCATTTATTGATGTTATGTGTCTCTTATATGTTTTCAAATCTTGAAAGTAGAATCATTGAAGTTAGATAAGTTTTCTTGCCTCCTTTTTTCCACTGAATTGTTTATCTTGAATGTTTATTTGTTTAAAGTATTGTCATTGAGTAAATGGTGTGCCCTATCTCATGATTAGTATCTTTGCTTATCAGTATTCAAGACCTTCTTGTTCATAGATATTTGACAAAGGATTCTTAACTGCCCTTTTCCCTACCTTGTTTTCCCAAAAACTTAATGTCCATCTCACCTCACATATAAACTTAAAGATCCATTGACTACACTAGATTTTCCCTATGATGTACCCCAATTCACCATTGAGATATCAATGACTTCATAGACTCCATAGCCCAATGTTTGACAACCTCTTATTCCACTTATCCTACTCAATCATCTTACCTCAACCAAACAAACAAAACCTACACTTAACAACTAGCCTAAAATCAACCATCTAAAGCGAACAAGTTTATATCCTTCACACATAATAGAGAGAGCCCCCTCTAAGACCAGGAAGTATAGGTTATAGGACTCCAAATACTAGTCTGATGTTACCCTGTGCATTTGGTCTACCAATCTGCTAAATCACGAAACCCTAACACGCTCCATAACCCGCCAGAATAAACTGCCACACTAAATTCTAGTGGTTGATGGTTGAGCACATGCCCCAAACCACACGGTTAAAAAGACCATTGGAAAAACTCCTCTTTAACTAGGATTAGGTTCCGAACTGGAGTTTAAAATTGTGAGTTAAACGAAATTGTCGGCGGAGTAGTTTCAAATCGTGCCATGTGACATGCTGAAACCGTTACATTAAATATCGCGGAGTTTTTTCGAACCGTCAGAGTTAACTGTTTGTGGTTGTGGTTTATTACAACGACATGTGAATGTTCTATGGGGCCATCGACGAGTTGGGACCACTGGCGGTCCCCAACCTTCGCTCCACTTAACAGTAAAATTCAAATACAACCCAACAACTGTTATGGTTAAGAACCAAAGGTAGGCTGGATGGTAAACCACTACGTGTGCTCGGCGGTAGGCCACGAGATCAATCTTGGTGGAGTCCCAAAAAATTTTACACCACCAATCCTGGGCCACGTGGTGGCCTCCGGGCCTGCCACATGGTGGCCTCTGATTGGTCGAACCCATAAAACATACAACCCATCATTAAATTAGACTGTGCCACTTGTCACGATTGGGTTGGCCCGAAAGGAATATTCTAGGGAATATTCTGAGGAATATTCTTTTTTGCTAACTGTACAAATGCCCAGTCAACCCTGGTCAACTGTAAAAAATTGTAGTTTACTAGACTTTTCAAATCGCGATAACTCCTTCATACGGTGTCAGTTTTTCAAACGATATGCGGTGTTGGAATAAGGGAGATGAGATCTATATAGTCGCTTAGGTTTGACATAATTTCAAGCAATTTGAAATTTGAGCTATCTCTTAGGTCCTTGATATGAATCTGATCATCTTCATCAGCATAATTTTCTTGGAATGGAGGCCTAATTTGTTGGTCAGGTCCAAACTATTCTCTCTGTCTTATTTGAGGGGGGTTTCTTCTGAAGTTTTGGTTTCTATTTTGAGGATCTGTTTGATTTTCCCTAGGGACAGCTCTCTCATTTAAGTTACTCATCTCCATCATTCTCTCCATGGTTCTCACCAGGCTATCAATCTTAGCATCGGATGTGGACGTTGCATGCTCTTCCCTAATAGTGACTCTCTTCTCATTTCTCATTATAGCCCTCTTTGTAATCAGATTTTCTTCCACACTTACTTAGACTATGTTGATCAGTGGTTGTCATTGATGTTAACCCAAGCAGCACCAGGGGCTAGCCCGATTTTTCATGGTAATTTTGACCTACAAAATTACTATATTCTGGGTCAAGAATATTTTTTATGGTTTCTACTTGTCGAGATGTTTCTGTTGATATATGGCACGTGATGCAATTCTTCACGGTTTGAGAGATATTCATGTTTGAAATATGTAACCCCAGTTAGTGGGCTAAAACCCCATGGGGTTGTGGCATGGGTCATTGAAAATTTCCCTACCTGAAACAGATCATCGTGGCATTTGCGCTCTAAATTTTTTTCTACAAAGGTTCAGAAACTGAAATGTTTATGAGGTGAAGCCGAAATCTTGAGGAAGCTCCTGTAAAAATTTTAGATCAAGGTGTGCAATATTTTCGGAGATATGATCTGTGGAAGTCAGTGTTTTTCTAGACTCCTGAACTTCATCTCAAAAAATCGACCTTGGGAAAATCATAATAACTCTCTCTCTGAGTATCATTTTGGAATATGTAAAAAGTGGAAGACAGTTCACGGACTGTAGTTTTCTATGTATGAATTTCAGAGCTGAATGAAGAAATAGTGACACATGGCACACCGCACAAGTTCGCTTTACTGAACTAGTCCATAATTAGGTCATTGTAAGATATTGGGCATAACTCTCCCTTGAAGAATCAAAATTAGATCAGACATGTTGCATTGGAAAGAAGACTCAGAGGAATACTCGAAAACCGAAAATCACATATTATGGATCTGACATAACAGAGATACACCATATTCAATATCGAGATCCTAGAAGGCAAGAAAAAGCTAGATCATGTGTTGTCAAGGGATGCAAAGGACCAGACTTTATAGGGTAGAAAATAAAAGCAAGGTGCAACAGAGGGTAGCATTACAAGAGTAGCAATCCAGGTGCAGAACAGTAGTAAGAAGTTCACCACATGAAATCTTCAAGTGGGCATCACTGCATATAGTCATTATACTAAGTCATTGTAAATGCATCATTGTAAAAATTGTGCAAGTGTATATCTGCCAAGAGTTGAAGAGGCAGTGTCGGGAGGTCTAGGACCATAATTAGGTGGTTGTGTCATAGTTGGGGTTATGGTCTAGTGTGTCTTCTTCTTCTACAACATTATATATCATTGTAAAGTGGACCATTTTCCCTGGTACAAGAGTCCATTCTTCTTTTATTCTTCTATAGGGTCGTCCACACGAACCCCCATATGCATAGAAGGTTTAATCAAAACTAATCTTTCCTATAGTCAAAAATCAAAATTTGTATCCTAAATATGAAGGAAATTGATGGAAAAGATGGATTTAGAGCTTACCTAGTTGTTTCGGCGCAATTTGACGGCTAATTTCTCCTGTTTTGAGGAAAGGGGTTTTTTCTCCAGAGCTCCTTTTTTCCACTTCTGCAATGTTACAATGAACCAAATATGAGGTAAAATGAGTATCTATACCCAGAAATTGAATTTTTTTTGCAAAATTCTGTTATGCTTATTTTTCAAGTCTGTCTCAAGCTGTATAACCATGTTGCTTGTAAGAGTTGGGAAGGGTATGTTTTCAGGTACATTTACTGAAGTTGAGATTTTTTCCAGTTTTTCGAATCCATGACCGCTGACCTATCATGGCAGATATATGATTTCAAACTAGCATATAGGTTAGAGACTCCACTTTCCATTGCATTATGCATTCTAGCCTCCATTTTTCATTACTTGTCATAGGGTCGATCCTATCATGTCATGAGTACTTAACCCATTTCACTCACCAATCTTTAATCATGACTTGATGGTAGAGCCTTCCTTTACATGGTCTTCCTAGTTCGTTCCCATGCTGCACTTAAAATAGGCTTGGGAGTCCTCTTTAGTCCCGCCATGACTTATGCGTTGAAGCTTCATTCTTCTTCTTCTTCACTATGATTTTTCTGGCTATTACCCTAAGAGGCTCCCTTGTGTTGACAAGTTGTATCACTGCATTGCATATTGGCTACTTGTTTATCTTGGCCTTCAACCGGCTTCATTTGGACTCGATGTTTAAGCCATATTTTGACCATGACTCTCTGTACAAGTTAACCATGCAAGCACTTAGCTATCGTGACTTAACACCTTTTTACCCATGGATGGAACGCTCCTTTGAGTATCACTTACCAATTTTCGTCGCCTTGCATTGAGCATAGGATTGTTCCTATCCCAGGAACTAGTGCATCTATTTCCTGATACTCGTTCTATCCATTGTACTATAGCATTATTTTATTCTTTTTTCAGGCTTACTATATGAAAAACACAAAAAAAAAATCAAATATATCAAAACGAGCGGGAACGGGATATTACTTCATATTTGATGGCAGTTACAATGTCATTTTTTGTCGCCCTTGAACAAAGCACACAGAGCTATGTCTTTCCTTCATTTGGGATGGTTTTAGTTTTGACTTAGGAGAAGCCATAACCTTGTTTCATAAGTCAGTTCTCCCCTGATTAGTTATCTCTTCCAATCATATGGAGAGTTTTTTTTTCCTCTTGCATAAAAAACTTATACAAAGTTATCATTTGTTGTCATAGTCAACATGAGTCATGTTTTTGTTCAAGGGAATTTAAACCTGAGTCGGCCTTTCTGCGGTGTCCCTTGACTTATTTTTCAGTCAGCCTTCCTGGTCTTGTCAATATCTTGTTTTATCACATTATATGTTTGGTCCTATGCTCGTGCTGGTTTGAGAAGGTCCCCATTTGACTTTTTACCAGTGGGTTTTTCTCTTATTGACTACAACATATTGCTCTGAGAGAAAACCTAGAGCTGCACCCTGGCCCTATTTACATCACTTATAGGTGACCTTGTGCTCAGCATTTGATCATCATTATGGGTCTTTGACTAAGTGGTTTCCCTTGTGTTCGACGTCAGCTTACATTATCACACTTGGGATTCGTGCAGTACCTTGATTTCCATTTGACCCTATCGGGGGATATCCTACCTCTTTGTCAGCTCTCATTATTGGTTGATTCAGAGGGTTGATACCATGCACTAGCTTCATCTTATGCATGTCGGAAACGTACTTCGGGTTGGTTCCTTCACTCTACTTCATTTGATTCCTTCCAAATCTGGCCTGTGGGTTACACTCGCGCTTGACTGATTTGGGATGCCTTAATGCCTTCCTTCCAAAAGATATTTTCCCATCGACTCTAACTCATTACTTTGGGAATAAGGTCTAGAGTCTTTTTGTCAGTACCTTAGGGTTTGTAGTCATCAGTGGCAGACTCTTCGTCGTCGATAGTGAGGATACATTATTACCTCTTGATTGAAGGATTCTTACAGGTGTTCGACTTCAACTCATTCATTCGCACTTGCTAGATTGTACTGGGGCACCTTGACACTCATTATCATTATCGGGGGGTTTTCTCGCATTTATTAATGGTATACATTAATGACCAGTAATCAAATGATTTCTCACATGGTAGACTTCAACTCATTTATTCCCATTGCGTAGAATTGTGCCATGGTGATCGGTGAAGACCTCGAGTTTGCATCAACATGATTCAGTTCACTTTGACAGTTCATCCAGTTTTCTGCCAGTGATGCCGTCCACCCTTATATGTTACAGTTTCAGTACAGCAGCATCTTATATGTTGGCTCCCGAGTTGCGTAATCGTACCATGTGTTCCACCCCTTATGGTTTGGTACTTGGAGATTCAGCTCTTACTTGTGTGATCAAATATCTATTGCAACATCATTGATCAGTCTTCTATATGTGATACTTGGACTTGATTTTGACTAGTACTTTCGGGTAGTGATCAGATGATTCACTATGTACTTTACAGTTCATCTATACCTGTATACATTTTTGATCCACTTTGTACTTCATATGTAGACGTGCTTTGCTTTCACTGAGCATAGGCATGCCCACCTCAGACATGAGCTATCTCTCTGATCTCTTCCATTGGTTTTTTTGGCAGGTTGAAATCTGGTGAAGTCCTCTCTTATCCTTGCAAGGTTCTTTCTATGCACATAATATATTTTCGGCCATCATGTACCCCTTCTGACCTCATATATTAGGGGGCATATGTTATAGCATCATTTTTCACCTTCATGTGCTTAATGATTGATGCTTTGACCTTGGGCACCCTTTCCCCTCAAACTTGAACATCTTCACAAAAAACATTATCTTAAAACCCATACAAGACTTTGCCCAGACTTTTCCGCATATATACACGAGTCCATTCATAGATATTAGCGTATACCTTTTTAATCATTAAAAATATATATATTATTTCCTATTTTCAAGGCAGGGTTGATGGTTATTCCCGTAATTCAACCACCCCATCCCATGGCCTAACTAATTCCAACTGCAGAAACTAATTTGAGGGAGTATAAAAGCCCCTCACGTGCATGGCCTAAGGGAGGGACAAAAATATAGATATTATACTCTGTTGGAGCCCTATTTCAAGTCTGATATTCGCGTGCCTCCTGCACTTCCCAGGAATATTCAAGAAACCCTTGTTTCCTTGAGATGCTCATCATCCTATATGACATCTAGTGTGCACACAACTTGGAAGAATTCTTGTGAGGCTAGGGCTGGATGGATCCAGAGGATGGTATGCTCGAAGGTCGTGGAAGGATTAAGGTGATATATCCACGTTTCTATTACTGTACGTGCCATTTATAATAAGAAGAACCATCTTGTTCTCGATATTCATGTGTTTATATCTCTTTATATATGTGTAATGATCATTAATTGAATATTTTATATTTTATTTATGATATTATGCATGAGTTACACTAACATCTACGAACCATATATGTTGTAAAACTAGAATTTTGTGTTTGTTCTTTCTTGATTTCAAGTTACGAAGCACAAAGGGTTGCTGGGGGTCTACACCCCGCGGCATCTACATCAAACGTGGGATTTTAGGGTAAGTTCCACAACTTTCTATATCTAGTTTTCAGTATAAAAGATAGGTTAAGTGAGTCCTTCTTGAATGGTATGCCCCTGATCTGTGAAGGTTGCCGACCCAAAAACCTTTAGGGTATTATATCCCGAAACACTAGTATAACTGCACCCACAAGAAGAAAAAATGATAGGCAAAAGTATAATGGGTAGGTAGAGATGAGGTTGAAGCAAACATGCCTTTCATATTTTGAGATCATAGCTTCAAAAGAAACATCAACAAATGAAAGAAGAAAAATCTGCCCAATGGATGAGGCACTAGTCTTCATAAACTTAGAGATTTGATATATGAAGTTCTGGACACCTCCTAAAAATAATTTTCCCTCCCCAAGTGGAGCCACTGTTAGTCATCAGTAATTTTTTCTATTTGTAGATGACTAAAGGTTGATCCTAGGTTTAAAAAAACAAGATTCATGCATATTGTGAGTTTTATAAATCTCACTGCCTTCATTATCCTTAAACAAAAAATTTCACCATTCCACCAGCTTGCCATTCCATGGTCACCCCACTACTCCTAAAAGACTTCGTATGTGCTTTTACCTACCTTTGTTCTTGTAGATGACTAGGGTTTTTTAGGGCATTTTTCTTGGTTTCATGACTTCCATGGTTAAATAATCAGCAAGGCTTGTATCATGATGCTCTTACACCTTTCCCTATCCTTAATATACCTTCATAAACACTTCCCATCACTCCTATCCCTCAAACTCATCATTTTTCTACAAAACCTAGCCTATTGCTACAATTTGACACTTTTCGAGACTAGGCCTATGTTTTTCCCTTTTGGACCCCTTCCCCTCACTCAATCCTTGAAATTCCACTTTCCCCTACTCTCTAACATCTATACCTATCCTCCAAAATTTCCCCAAGAATTTAGACAACGCTTAACCCCTTCATTCACCTCCCTCTACAAGGCAGTCCTAAATCCCTTATTTTTTCTACACCAAACCCTAATTTCCCCTTCCAACTAAGCTAGGGTTTGCTATGGAAAAGAGGCATAGGAGTATAGGATCCATATGATAGGTCATATCAGCAAGCATAAATTATACCAACTCATAAACATCATTCCTTCATCATTTTCCAAGAATTCATTCCAAGAGCCAAGCCATTTGTCACACCTAGAGCTAATTTTCCTTCAAACTATGTTTCTGACCAAACAGAGATTAATTTGACAAAAGTAAGAGATTTTTTTGTCCATATTAGGTCCAATAAGAAAAAAATCCTTCATATTTTACACAGGTGTCATGTTTTTAGAGCAATGTCAAAAATACAGGTGTCATGGGAGGATTGCTGCATTGCTGGAGTGACGTTGGGAAAATCCGGTTTTATCATAGCTAGAGTGTCCAAATGACTTTCTTGATGGGTCAAAATATAACTATACTAGAAGATCTTTCCAATGAGATATCATGAGCTAAATTTGGAATTGGGGAAGGCCTCCAATAGTTGTCTGCACCAGCACTCTGCATTTCCGCACCATGATTCAGCACCTTTTGACCAATCTTGGGAGAATCAAATTTTGACAGGTCAAATCAACTCCAATCAGAGAAAAAAAAAAATATTTGGAAATTAGATAGGATACTCTTTCTAAAATTATATCATGGGCCCAATTTTGACATGCGGAAGGCCTCCAAATTCCCTCTGTAAAAGGCGCTACGCGTAGGGAAGCATGATAGGCCAAAACGCGTGCAAGCGTTACACGTAGGGAAGCCTGACAAGCCCAAAAAGCATTCAGGTGCTACGCTTAGGGTTGGGAGGACTTGACTCTACGTGCAGGAACTACGCTTTCGCCTGAAGCTCATTTTTACACCTGCAAATGCCAAAAAACATCAAAAATATACCTCCAAGCTGCCATCAGGGGTTTTCAAGCAACGCTAAGGGGTAAGTAGATGCCCTAAGCCAATTTTCAAGCATATTTTATGTTTTAATTGAATGAAAGGAAACCCTAACAAGAAGCTCTAAGACCTAAGCTAGAAATCACTACTTATCATTCACTTCATCTGCTTATAGAGGAAAATCAGTGATAAAAAGGTGACCACATTGTTTGGAAGTTTCCCATTCACCCCAAGCTATCCTTAGACCTATCTCATTCATAGCACTCAATCCCCTCTCTTACTCATTCCTTCATTAGCTGAAAAACTACCATCTCATTTACCTTTCCTCCACATCACTACACATCAATCCTAGGGTTGGAAAAACAAATAATAAAAATATCAGCAGAAGGGGCTACCATTTCACCATCCCTTCATGTCAATTTCATTTGCACTCCTAGGGTGTCAAAGACAGAAATCTATAAATTCAAGAGGCAGTAATAGTAAAAAATAATGCCAAAGGCCAAAGAGGCATGAGCACAATCAAAGGTAAATGAAGAAGAAATCAAATGTCAGTAAGGCCAATTCCAATAAGGAAAGCAACAATGATGAATCAAACAATGAAGAAAATGAAAGTGAGGAGGGAAAAAATGATGCAGAAAATAATGAAACATAAACCAATGATGATGATAGTAGTCAAAGAGCAATGAAGAAAAAAGTGAGGCTCATGGCAGTGATAAAGATAGCGAGGGAAATGGTAAGGCAAACATCAATCAAGGTAATGAAGATGAGGCTGATATAAATAAGGCCAATATCAGCAAGATAGAAGAAAGCAATGAAGAAGGAGACAATGAAGAAAAGAGCCATAATGAAAATAGGTCAGAGGAGGCAGATATCAGTGAGGAGGAATCAAGCAGTGAAGACTGAAACAGAGCACAATGGAGCTCAAAGCAATGAACAAATCAGTAAATCAAATGAAGGTAGCAAGAAACATGCCAGTAAGGTTAGTAAGGCAGATACAAATGGGAAAAATAATATTTTAGCGTTTTTTGAGGAAAATCACTCTAAAGTTAGGTGCTAGGAGTTATTTTTGCATTTATTTCATGAGATATTTTGGGCCTTGGGCCTTGCATGGTCTCTTGGGCATAAATGACATTTATGACTATTTTTGACATTTTCAAACCCTATTTAGGGTTTTTCCCATCCTTTGCTATATGAATAGAGCATGAGGGCCTTATTGTAAAATTTTTGCATTTGATGACTCTTGAGAGAAATATATGGTTTTTTGGAGATTGAAGAAGAAATTGGTGTTGTGGAGTTTGTGAATGGCTTGTTTTGATTAATGATGAAGAAGGCTTGCTTGCAGGATCCCTGAGCTTGGTTAATGGTGATGTGCTTCTATTCAGTTCATGTTTTCTTATGTATCATGTTGTTTCATCCTTGTATATTGCAGTAGGACAAAGGTTTTAGACTAAGAAATGTTTTTCAAAGGCACCTTAGCTCTGTTTTTTCTTCACTGCCTCTATGTTTTCCTCTGCTAGGTTAGTTTAGAGAATTCTTAGTTGCTCTCTAGACCCACCCAAGCTTGTTTATCTCATGAATGGTTCAATACAGTAGGTATCAAAGATGTTTTATGGTTATCCCTTCTTGTTTGATGTCACTAAAACATTGTTCTTGAGATCTTTCTTTGAAGTACCACTAATTAGGTTTTGCCAAAGAGGCTATGTTTCGATCATGCCCTTTGTCCATGCTTGAATTCTTGTTTATGAGATCTTTATGGCTATGATCAATAATGCTTAGGAGTCCCCCCTTCTTTGATTAAATTTATATGTTTATCTTAGATTTTTTCTAACTTTGAAGGTGAAATCACTAGAAGTTAAATGAGTTTCTCGCCTTATATATTTCATTGGATTGTTTGACTTAAATGCTTATTTTTTTGAGTTTAATCAAATATTTATTGGTGTGCCTTGTCTATTGATTAATTCTTTATGCCAAATAGTATTCAAGGCCCTTATTATTAAAGTATTTGACAAAGGATTCTTAACTGCCCTTTGCCGTACTTTGTTCATAAACTTGATGTTCATTTCATCTCACACAAATGTAGAAATTATATGCACTAAGCATGCATATGTCCAAGATCCAGCTGATCTCACACTATTTAAATTTATGCAAGATACTAAATCTATTCCACCTGTTAATATTTTGCGGAAAAATTAATTGCGCACACATGTGAAGCATAAAAAAAATATTCAATTGCACATAACACAATTTTTAACTGGGAAAGCCTGAAGCTGAAAACCCAAACTATATATTATGTAACATGGAGATCATATGAAAATATCATACAAGCATACAAAGCTTATCAAAAGCCCTCAGTTCAGTACAATCATCATACACTAATCATGACCAATCTTGCAAATCCATGCACCGATCTTTTCCTCCTGCTAGCCTGCCTCCACTGGGCAATCCAAGCTGATTAAAAAGACCAATTCAATGTAATCCCACTCTCCTTGACTGCATGATTATCATTGGCAACTCCAATGTATATGTAGATGCAATTCATGCATCACTAGTAGTCACAATGGATAGTCCATCTTGCCCTTTCACCTATCTCTCCACTGGGTCTCCACTGGATCTGACATGCACTGTAGTTAACTGCTATATTGTTCAGTTGATTAATGAGTTATTATTCGTGAATTAATTAACTAATTAATTCACTCCACTCTCACTAGTGCATCAATAATTTAGACTAAATACATCTAACTCAACTGAATCTAACTGAGTTAAAATGAATACAACTCCATAACTACATCTTCCAACTGTGTCATAACTCTGCCACTTGAGTTCTAACTGAGTCCTCCATGCATTAGCTCTAGTAAACCCTTAGGAATTGCGTAATTCCTTCTGTCAACTGATGTGCCACATCTGTGCATTGAACTGAAGTGCTTCAAGAGAATAATTTGATGTTTAGATTCTGATTATTATTAAGAGCTAATAATAATCGACGTGCATCTATTTTTAGATTGACAATCTATAAATAGACTTCGCCCAATATTCTAAAAATAGAATTTCATATATTTTTCACATTTGACCAACCATCTACAAATAGGCTTCTTCTACATATAGAATATGCTCACCATGTCTAAAAATAGACATATACCTAAAAATAGCCTGTGTGGGCCCCACCTAGTTTAGGTGATTATTTTCCAACTAGGATCAAGGATGATGTTTCAGGATGCCTCCTTTACTGTTTCTTGTTGCAATATTCAACACTCCCTCTCAACAAGAAAGAACTGTCTTTGCATGCGACATGCAACTCCATGCATTTTCCCTGCAACCTTTGCAAGCGCCCTGCAACTCCATGCATCTGCTCTACAACTCTTGCTGCAACACTTCCGAAACTTAAAGGATCCAAACAACTCAATCAGTATAATGCATCTGTCATCAAAGTCTTCGACTTCTGCTTAATTACTACACATGTCTTCAGGAACCACTGCGTTGTTGAACTCTGCACCCATGCACTCTGCACTTGCTTTCAACTCTAAACCGCGCTCCAGTATCCGACATTGTCACTTTGATCTGCCTGCATCAATCCAATTAATCATGCTACTGCTGCTCTATGGGCACCTCGTAGCCAGGTTCAATTCATGAGATCCACACCATCTCAATGAATCCTGCCTAGAAATATCCTCTTGGGATTACTCATGCATGTCGCCCCACCTCTCACCTGGTGGTATAGCTGCATGCACTCCCTTTTCCCATATGGCACGAAATTTCTCTGCATGAGTGGTTGCTCCCACTCCATGATCCTCATCTTGTGACTGCTCCACATCTCGAGGTTCACTCTTACCTGCATGCAAATATTGCTCCCTCTCAAGCTTCAATTGCATGGCTTTCTCACACTTCCCAATAGTAGGAATCTCTATAGAAATCCCATCTACTTCAAATCTATAAAGATTCTTCTGCATTTTTATTTTTCTAAGCTTGTCTTTAAGCGCCAACTTCCTCTAGTCGCTTCTGCTTTGGAACAAATATGTCAAAGCCTTCCACATAGAATATGGAGTGGCTTTCCCATGAAGGCTTGAGACAATATGGTCTCTCACACCTTCCAACAGAATCCTCCTCGCCCTTGCTACTTTCTTTTGCCATGCGTCAAGTACTGCGGCATTCGCCGAAGTGGGCTTAGGAAAATCTCTCTAGATGAATTCCTTCAAGCCATTATCTTCAAGCACCGCCTCCATCCTATCCTTCCAGGCTATGTAGTTAGAGTTTCCCTCAAGTGCATACTCCAACCTCAACCCGTTGAAAGACATTTCAATGTATGCTCGATTTCTATACCAAGAATCTTCTGTAGCAAATTCGAATTGTCCACCAACACAAACTCACTTCACAATTGCAATATTCAATCGACAATGCTCTGATACAATGTATAAATTATATGAACTAAGCATGCATATGTTCGAGATCCACCTGATCTCACACTATTTAACTTTATGCAAGATATTGAATCTATTCCACTTGTTAATCTTTTGCAGAAAAATTAATTGCACACACATGTGAAGCATAAACAAAAATATTCATCATGACATAATAATAATTTTTAATCGAAAGCTCCTCGATGTCAAAAACCTAATATATTATGTAACATGAGATTGTATGAAAATTCCCATACAAGCATACAATAAAGCTTGTCACGTTTCGCCTGACAATTTTCATACACTAATTGTGACTAATTCATAAATCTATGCATCACTCGCTCGCTAAATCAAGCCCCATCGTTGCACCAAGTCAATATAAAGACAAATTATACGTAATCCCACTTTGATCATATGATTATCATTAGAACCTAATGTATATGTAGATGCAATTCATATCAATAGTAGTCATAAACGATAGTCCATCTTGTCTTTCAATTTTCACCTATTCTCTTCATTGGCTCCACCGATTCCATATGCAATCGTAGTTAATCAGCAGATATTCGTTGATTAATGAGTTATTATTTGTTAATTAATTAACTAATTAATTCTCTCCACTCTTGCTTGTGTATCAATCTGTCAGACTAGATACAACTAACTCAACTGAGTCTAACTGAGTTAAACTGAATACAACTCCATAACTACTTCTTCCAACTGTGTCATAACTCTGCCACTTGAGTTCTAGCTGAGTCCTCCATGCATTAGCTCCAGTAAACCCTTAGGAATTGTGTAATTCCTTCTGTCAGCTGATGTGCCACATCTTTTCACTGAAATGAAGTGCTCCAAGAGAATAAGTTGTTGTTTAGAGTCTGATTATTATTAAGAGCTAATAATAATCGACATGCATCTATTTTTATATTGACAATCTATAAATAGACTTCGCCCAATATTCTAAAAATATAATTTCATCGATTTTTCACATTTGACCAACCATCTACAAATAGCCTCCTACTACATATAGAATATGTTCACCATGTCTAAAAATAGACATACACCTAAAAATAGCCTGTGTGGGCCCCACCTAGTTTAGGTGATTCTTTTCCAACTAGGATCAAGGATGATGTTTTAGGATGCCTCCTTCATTGTTTCTTGTTGCAATCTTCAACAACAAACCTTGAAAATCCATTTGACCATGCTAGATTTGCCCTGTGATGCACCCTGATTCATTGTTGAACTTTCCAAGACTTTTTATTGACTCCATAGCCCAATGACTTGAATATTTCCTCACTCCATCTATTATACTTGATCATCTACCCAACCAAAACAAACAAACAAACTCTAAACTTAACAACTAGCCTAAAATCAAACCCTAAAAGAAAACAATTTCACATCGTTTGCACAAAATAGAGAGAGCCCTTTCTGAGTCCAGGAAGGCTAGGTCCTAGGACTCCAAAGACTAGTCTGATGTTCCCCTGTGCATTTTTTCTCACCAATCTAACAAATCACAGGAACCTAACAATATGCAATAGAGGAAATCTTAGCCTAAAAATTCCCATGAAATTTTCATGTACATAATATGTAAACAATTCAAAATCCTTTAAATTAAAAAATAGGTACATATAAATATTTTGGAGGGAAAATAGAAAAAAGTACTTCTTTTAATTGTATTTTTGGCTTATCTCATTATAGGTTTACTCAAATTTAAATCCTATACACTCATTGGAAGTGGAACTAAATTACACATCCAATGAGTACCCAGTATGCATACTTTTGAGAAGACCCATATTGATTAAAATTGAATATGCATTAAACAAATGTGTTGAACATGCTTTTTTTTTAATGTATCTTCAATTTTTATCAATGTGAGTATTTTCAAAAGTATGCATAATGGGTACTCGTTGGATGCATAATTGAATTTCGCATACAGCGAGTGTCTACGCTTGAAATTTGAGTAAATCTATAAGGAGATAAAAAAAAAAATACAATTTAAAAAAAAATAAAAAAATCTTATTTTCCCTCCAAAATTTGTAACTCTTATTTTATTATTTTCCTATTATTTTATTATTTTTCCTTAGGAAGCCACTTTTGGATTGAAATTTCCTCTAACGAAATATGAGCCCTGTTGACCACTCTTTGTCAACGATCCCATAGCAGTACACCCATTTGTTTTTCGTAAAAGGGATCTATCATGTTCAAGTGTTCATGCCATTCATATTTCATCATTCAATCGACAGTTTTGTAAAATATGTAAACCCATTCTGCATGTTTATAATGTAAATGATATTACTAAGACCATCATGTATGTAACAACCTAGGTAAGCCTAATATTTTGGTGACGATTTCTATCCTAGGAGGTTTTTCGTCTCACTGATTCATCTATGTCTCTAGACACAAATGATCAACAAATTTTTCTCCTCCAGCCTCACCCCAAATCTAGGGTAGATTTTTCCTCCAATATATTAAGTGATTCCTAGTGTTTATTATCGAGTCTTTGTAAAAGTAACCTGGGAATGATCCTTCCTAATTGGCTAGTTCATTTTATTACAAATTGTTGGGTCTACTAGGTCATATTTCTAAGTCGCTGAATTGGGCAATTATTAAGGGTCTATTACGAATGGGTGTTTCCTCTCATGGGTTTAATGTATTTATCTTATGTAAATAGGGTTGGAAAAAATAATTAATCCCCTCATGAGTGAATTAATTAAATTTTATGGCCAAAAATTAAATTAGAAATCTTAAGCCAAAAATTTAATTAATTTTATCTCCTAGGTAAATTTAAATTCTTCAAAGGAAAAATTTGTGGGTCCCAAAAAGATAAAATTTTAAAGGTCCTGGGCCAAGGGAATATTGGAAATTTTGAGAAATTTTGGACCCTTGGGTCTTGGTAATTAAGTCAAAGTCAAATTTTTTAGTTAATTAAAAGGGAATTAATTGAAAAATTCAAAATTCCCCCAAAATAATATTTCAACAGATGAGATTAAAAGATAATCAAATCCTTTTCAACTGACAAGATTACTTTGACGGGGATTAAGTGAACTAGCCATTGGATATTTTACTTATAAATTAGAGATCAGTGTCAGTCTTTTGATCATCCGATCTCTTAATCGTGTACTAGCTCTTGAAGCTATCCTGTAACACTTTTCTGGAATAATACAAACGAAGTCTTTGGGGTTTTATTTGATGGTCGTGTTCCTCTTCAACATTTTATGGTAAACTTGTTCTTCATATTCTGATGGTAATTATTCTAAGAAATTGTTGATTAATGGATCTTGTAGAGTAATCCATTACACATGTATCTTTCTTAGGTTACTGGATTTAGGGTAAAAAACTTAATTGGATTGAGTTAGCAGGTATCTCTGACTCTTGAAAATTTTATTTTTATCTTATTTCTCTATTGATTTAACAGTTTAAATTTAAGTCTGCAGAAATCTCTCAGATTTAGAATTGGGCATTTAGGGAAGTCCTTGGTTGGACCAGCTGGCTCCTAAGGAAATAAGATCTGAAGAGCCCTCCAGATATAATTCTCCAAGCTTATCTTAAGTTCTCTTCTTGCATGGTTTTCTAGAGGTTGTGCCTAAATACAAAAAAATTATCTTAACTTTTATTGAATTTAAAGTTATATCTGGCTAGTAAGAGTCTTAGATCTTTAGATCTTTGAGAAAAATCAGACTTACATTCCTCAGATCTGATAGATCTACAAACCTTGTGCATAGATCTGTAGATCTACTATATATATATATATATATATATATATATATATATATATATATATATATATATATATATATATATATATAATTATTTGTATAGATCCGTGACTTATTTGTATAGATCTGTAATTTACTTGTGTAGATCTGAAGTTTTTAACATAATTTTGAATTCTAACAATTGGGTTTTAGGATTTTCTCAATTTTTGTACATATTGGGTATTGGGTTTCTCTCTTTTCACTTGTGCGGGAATAGATCTAAAAATCATCAAATGAAATTTCAGATCTGAGCTAGATCTAGACCTTGGAGGGAAAGATCTAGGCTCAATATTTTTCTGCAAGTGAGATCAAGTGCAAGAAAAGCTCTAGGCCCTTGAGGATGTCTAGGCTTTCAAAGCTATTTTTGTAGGATTTTGGTCTCCAAAATTCTAATTTCCAAGCGGCAACATTATCCCAAAATTTCAACGATTTTCAATGGTGGGATCTTCAAAGCCTTAGGCTAAGGGTTTGATCTCTAAACCCTTATTTTCCGCAAATTTTATTACGACAAGCAAATCACAAATAATTAGGCCCTAAAAACACATTTTATATGGTCAAAGTTGTTTAGAATTGCAAAATCTTCATTTTCAAAGTTTTTGGCCATTTGGGAATCTTTAATTTTGCCTAGATCTAACTTTTAAACTTATTGTAAATTACTGCATAAATGTGAAAAATCAGATTGGAACATTTCTGATGCATATCCTAAATAAGGTCTAAAAAATTTGATTTTTCAGTTTTTCGGAAAAACTTACTATTTTTAGACATTGTGGGTATCATTTTTAGTATTTTTAGTTTGTTGATCTATTATCAATTTATTTCTGTTATAAACTTATCAGTTATAAAAATTATTGAATCAAACTCTCTTAAAGCCTTAAAATTGAAATTTTCAAGTTTTAATACATTTTTTTCTATTTCTAGAAGTATTTGGCAGCTATTTTTGGCAGTTTTATCTTGCTGAACTGTCATCGTTTCACTGCCGAAATAAAAATATCAGATCTGAAGTTCATTTTAATCAAACCCTAAAAATTGATTTTTCTTCAAGTTCAATATTTTTGACTATATTTAGTCATTTTTGGCGTTGGTGTCGATATTGTTTGTTTGTTGATCTATGGTTTAAATTAATGATGTAATTAATACTTCATATCTGAAATCTTGTTGAATAATATATCATAAGTTTGAATATAGGAGAAAAATAAGAATTTTTATTGGATTTGTTTTATTTTAGAATATCGTTTAATCCATAAATTACTTCATGAAATGTTTATTTAGCATCTAAATTTCATGGTATTTCTTGATGATTAATTATTGAGATTTAAGTGCTAATTACTTAAATATGCTTTAGATGAGTCTAAATTTTTAAATGTTTTATATTGATTAAAATCTTCTATCGTGTAATTAACTATTGAAATATTGTTATTTATTAAGATATCTGATTTTGAGAGCTTTATTGTAGATTTGTATATCTTTTAATTAAGTATTTTTTTGCATCTTCATAATTGGCACTCTCGCTTAAGTACTTAGTGGTTAAATTAGATTATTTGTAATCTAAGTGCTTTAGGCTTTTAACGTCATCTCTCATCTTTGAGGCTTGCTTCATCTTGCTCCTTCTTCAAATCATTTTCCTTGCATTCTGCATTCTAAGTTAGCATTGCATAGCAATAGTTTCTCGTCAAGTACTTGGTTGTAATTTCCTTAGCAAGATAGTTGACTCCATAAGGCACTGGTATCAATCATTCAAATTTATTCAAATCATTTAATCTTGCTAGATCTTTTGCAAGTATTTGATCATTTAATTGTGTCTCCCGGACTGGTTGGTTCCTAACTAGTTCTCCTTCATTCCATTTCCATAGGGTATACCCTCCTTAGTATGCTATAAGGAGACAGCTTAAACATAGAGATTGGGGATCAGGGTGACAACCCCTGATCTGAGCCATTATCATGGTGCCTAGACATTCTGTGCGACAACATTTTTTGGCATTGTTGTCGTGGAAAGAGTTTTTTATGTCCTTGGACTCAATGAAATTTTCTAATCTTCCAATATTTTTTTTTCCATTCATTAGCCTATCACATGACATCACATTTTCTAGCATCATTTCATCTCTTCATATATTTCATCATCTCACTAATCTTTTCATATTTTTTATTTGCACCTTTAGCACCTAGACATTTTGGTTGGTTTCTTGTTTGGGTGGCAACTCCAGTTATTCATCCATTATTTCTCAAACATGAAGCCCTCTTTGATATCTATCTACTTCTCCCTGACTTATTTTTCGGATTTCCTTTGGGATCTTGTAGCTAAATTCATGTTCAAGTGGCAACTCCACTTCTTTCATTTCTTACAAGAATTTCTGCTAGAAGCTCGCTTCTTGTAGATCCTTTTATTTTTCTTGAGCACGGATTTTTTCTCTCTAGCATCCTTTTGGCCCCTCCTATCCGTTTAAGCAAGACATCATGGACTTGTTTTCCCCTTGTAACTTTGCTAATGTTCAAGGTTATCCAAATGACCTTCCTAACAATGGCATGGACCTATTACCTTCTTTCCAAGGAAATAATGTGGTTAGTGTTATGGCTCATATAAAATAATTTTGCTATTGGTTGAGTAAATATGCTAGAGGTGTTGACTATAATCATGAGGATGTGAAGATGAGACTCTTTGTTCTTTCCTTAGAGGTGTTAGCCACTTATGAATTTTTTGTCAAGCAAACAGGTGGCTAAATTGTTTCTGAGCCTTCAAGAGATACATTTCCTATGAAAATATCTCATCCTTGAAGCCTTTGTGTGTCCTTTGCCTCTGAAAAGATCTTCACTGATGTTTCCATCAAAAGCCTCATTGCCTGTGAAAAAATTATGCTCAGAAAAAAGCTTCCATTTGCCCCTTGTATCCCTGCAAATTTCCCATTTTAACCTTTTTCCTCCTTTCCCAAATTCCCCCTTGGACCCCCAAAAATTCCTTCCTAAGCCTACTAAATCATCCCATCTCCCCTTTAAACCTTGCAAACACCCTTTATTTGGCTTAAAAATCCCTTTTTCCCTCTACCGAAAGCCTCTTTTTAGCCTTAAAAACATCATTTTTAGGCCTAAAAACCCACTTTTCTTCATATACAGGCTTAGCCCCTTTCGGCCAGCCCCTTAACCACTTCCCCTCCATGCACCCGAGTGCTAAGACCAAGCGCTAAACCGTAAAGAGCTCATCGCATTGGAAGGTTGGAGCGGAGCGCATTTCCTTTGTAAAGTTGAAAATCTCCGATGCGATGGTGTTTGTTCTATTGAGCGCGAGAGAAATATCAACTGTAGATCTATATAGATCTAACGATCCTCGCAAAACCTACCACACCCCGCCTCACCCATTTTTTATCCCTTCGATTACAATCTCCGCCATTGATTCACATTTTAATCCAATGGTCGAGTGCCAATCGCCGATCGGAAATTCTTAATGCACCCCCCTCTGCGTTCCCCGATTTCGATCCTCCGATGCAATCCTGGCCATTGAATCCACAAGAACCAATGGCCAGGATTTTCCCTCACTCCGCCCTGTGCCCTTGATTGACCACCCTTTGATCCAATCACAACCATTGATCTGTAGCTAATCTAACGATCTAGATGCAATCGCTTCATCGCCCCATCGGAGTTTTGGGCCCCTGCCTCCTCCGCTTCCAACTGAATCGCAGCCATTCATCCCTCTTGATCTGACGGCTCATACTCCTCCTGCGCATTCATATGGCCCATTTGCCTCTGCCTCATCATTAAATCTCCATCATCTAATCCCCTAGATCCAACGGCCAAGATTACTCCCAACCACTATACCGCCCCCGCCACTATTGCTCTCCCTCTGCAGATCTCAGCCATCCATCACACTGATCGGACGGTTCACAATCAAACCTCTTTCAGCTTGACCCCACCTTAACTAACCGCGCACATTCCCATATCGCGCTCCTCCTCCCACCGTCAGATCTCACGGTCCTAGATCCAATGACCAGAGTCCAGATCGCATTCGTTCTGCGTCCAAAGATTAACAGTGTGAAATCATGCGATATGGGTAGTTTTGAAAGGCCACGTGTCAGCCAGAGACCTATATCGCGTTTGAAAAGTTAAAACCGCTTCGTCCCTTTTCACTGCGCAAAAACAACTATTTCTTCAGAAAAACCACTTCCCCACTTCCCACCCCCGAAATTCTATCCACAGATCCAGACCGTTGATCTGTACAGATCAATGACCCTCATTTCATCTCACATTCCATTCATATTTGTTCATCGCGCGACCATAGAACTTCATCGCGTCATCTCAACCGTCGATCTCCTCCTGAGATCTGACGGTCCATATTAAATCGCCCTCCGCCCATGGTCGGGTCCCACCATTCAAGCCCATTTCATATTTTTTTCATTCATTTCTTTTTATTTCGCCAAAGTTTAAACTTTCATGATTTACATAGAAAAATCATTTCTTCTGCCCAGCATCAGACTTTCGTGTTATAACATTAAAATTTTAATGTTTTACACTAAAATGTTATATCATTCCACCTAACATCACAACTTTAATGTTTTACATTAAATTTCATTGCATATTGCCTAACCTTCCAAAGTCATTCCATTGGTTAATCTCCACCGTCGATCATCGCCTCCAGATCTTATCGAATTGTCCACAGTCATTTCTCCACCAAACCTCCATCAAGGTAGATTTTCTCCGTTACACTACATTTTTCCACCATTTACCATTGCATCCTCCGCATTCATCACTGCTGCGCTGCCATCCTCACAGCCTTCCACTGCATCCAGCCTCCCCCATGCATGGATTTCTTAACATATTTGTGTGTTTTTGTAGGTTTATAGGCGGTGGAAACTGCCAAGGCTCACAGTCACTATTGTAGTGACACAGAGTGCAGAGAAGGCCAATTTCAGAGCCTAGGATTATAGAGGGAACGCCTGGGAAAGTGCTAGAACATAATTTTTCATTAAATAATAGGGTTTAACTCTATAAAACCATCCAGCATCATTAAAGTTCCATTTTCACAGACAGAGATAGTCAATGAAGTGGCAAAGAGTATCAGTGAAGGATTAAGAGGTTTAATACCCAATATTGAAGATTTTAAGCCTTAATTCAGTGTTTAAAAGGCGACTGTACCATATTGAAGACCTTGTGATTAACACAGAATGGCCTAGTGAGGCATAAATCACAGAAAACAATGTTATCAGTGTCACGCATCAGCAGAAGGTTCTCTCCCTTGAAAGGACAAAGTACCCATACTGTTTTTATTTTGTTTCATGTTCCTGAGAAGATTTCCACCCTCACAGAAGTCCTAATGCTACCAGAGAATTTTTTATGTAGTATAGTAGACCTCAAAGTTATTTATCTACCTTTGTTCCTGTCACCAGAGTACTACAGAGTACTACAGCCGAAAGTACATCAAAGAACATACCTGGAGTTAATTTCAGCCTATCGAAGACCACTCTTTCATCCAAAGAGTACCAGAAATCAATACATAGATATTAAGACAGAATGGGCCTCGAGCCCTCTTCTTCTACTCCTGTTTTAATGTTTCATTTAGTGTTTCATCTAACTCCTCTGCCTCTCTTTTAGCTATAAAACTCATGAAGAAACACATTTTAATGGTTGTTTATCGGATATCTGTGAATTGTAAGTTGTTTCTCTTGAGATATAGTTCTCTGTGTAAATTTGTAAGATAGGTTGAGGAAGATGTTTTTAGACTGAATAACAAGCTTTTGGACAATGTTGAACATGACTGGTGTCGCTCTTTAATATGACAAGCACATTTCTTTGCATCCTGATTTAAAGCAGCGGTGATGTTTTCTACCTTTGTCTCTGTTTTTCTTCTGTCATTCATTACATCTCATTTCTCTGGTAAGAATCAGAAATCTAGCTTAGGATATACCCTCGCATGGTACCCTGATGCCCCTGCTCTTATTATCTTAAATTTTTTCTACTGATTGTGCTATCTGAGTACTGATTCAAGATAATTCAACCAGTGTAGTAGCTGCTATTCACTGCTAGCTGATGTGTGAATTTATGAATCTGTTCTTAGATGTTCTTGTTGGGTTTAAATTAAAAGAATTTGGATATTGGGAGTGTAGAATGCTGATTCTGTCTCACTAGGGTCTTTTTCAATCAATTGAGCCCTTCTAAGTTCCCTTAAGATGGATGCTGAAGCATTGAAAGTTCAAAGCCTTTCTCTGATCTCAGGTTTTCACCTTTTTGTTTAAATCTTTAATGTTCCTTTTTCTGAAGAGTTAACCTTTTAGAGTTGGATCATAGGTGTCTAATGGCATGTCCTGTCCCTAGATCTAATTCCTAAGTGGTCACCTTGGAGGTTTCCTTGTCATTCACCTTCATTACTTATCATTTCATACCACACTATCATCTTTAAGATCCTATGCTTTAAATGACTAGCCTAATTGAAAGCCTTGAATACTGAATAGCAAGTAAACCCTTTCCTGAATCATCCCTCCTTTGCCTAAAATCCTCTTTGCTCACCCTTTGTCTTGTATTGAACCCTTCCTTCCATGATTCCTAACAACCAAACAACCAACCAAACAAACAAACAAAACAAACCTTGTGCCTTATAACTAGCCTAATATCTTAAAACTGAGCTTCAAAGACATATATCTTTGCCTTTATAGAGAGATCCCTCTCTGGACCCAGGAGGGCTAGATCCTGAGGTCCCAAAGCGGTTTTGATGTTGTCTTATATTTTGGTCTTGCCAATCTAGCCAAAACATAGGAACCCCAACAAGAGGAATATGCTTTGGATTGGTTTAAAAATAAACCTGATAGTTCATTTAATTCATTGCAATCGATTATTAATGCTTTTAAGGACAAGTCACTAGCACATTTGGCCCAATTTCCAATGGCCAAATTGTCGCTATTCCGACACATAGGCGTCCCAAGAGCGACACTTTGAGGCGGGACAAAACGTGGTTAGCCATTACGTCGCAATTCTGACACTTCAATAAAGTGTCGAAAGAGCGATACATTTTCTGACGTTTCCAGACGCTCGTCGCTCTTCTGACGTTATCCAAATCGCTACTATTCTGACATCATCAAAGGCATCTCTATTCCGATGTTAGCCAAACCATCGATCTACTGACATTATCAAAATCGTCGCTATTTCGACGTTAGTTAAACCGTCGGTCTTCCAACGATCCATAACTGTCGGTCTTCCGATGTTCCATAACGATCCATATCTAATGCCCGAAGTGTCCTCAGACACGTAATATTATTAATCAGAAAAAACAATTACATTTGGAATTATGCAAGAGTTTACACCTGAACAACAAAACACTCTTGCAATGAGCTATTTATAAGCTCAATGTCCTAACTACCTCTAATTATGGATCACTTATTAAATAACAAGTGTCCACTTACATTTAATACTATTCAAAATAACTAGTTAACAAAAAGCCTAAGATACGACACATTTGGAGAGTCATATCTTGTTACAACAATATTCTAATTCTAAATGTCTCCATTAAATAATTAAATATTCTAGAATAATAATTATAAATTTAATTTCTTAAATTAATAATTATTTTATTCCAACTTTATAACCTATGATAATATTTTATTTTTGGATCATCTAACATTCCCCCCTATGATCCAAAGATACATTACAACAGAGACCAAGTTCATCCCTGAACTTAGTAAATTTTATTCTGCCAAGAGGTTTCGTGAAAATGTCAGAGGTCTGATCTTCTGAAGGACAATAAATCGGCTTGATGACATCCTTTTCAATGAGTGATCTGATATGATGATACTTGGTGTCCACATGCTTTGTCTTTGAATGAAAAACTTGATTCTAGGCAAGTTTTATTGCTGACTGATTGTCGATGAATAATGAAGTAGCTTCTGTTGGAGGAATTCCCAAGTCCTGTAAAACTTGACGTAACCAAACAATCTCACATGCTACTTCCCATGCTGAAATGTACTCTGCTTCTGCTGAAGAAGTGGCCACTGTAGCTTGCTTCTTGCAATTCCAGGAAACTGCAGCTGACCCCATGTTCATTAAGTAACCTGAGGTTGATGCCCTGTCATCAATACTACCAGAAAAGTCAGCATCTGAAAATCCACCAAGTACAAAATTTTTAGTCTTTTTGTAAAGAAGACCAAAATCTTGTTCCTTGGATATAACGAAGAACTCTTTTAGCTGCATTCTAGTGGTTGTCTCATGGTTCCTGCATAAAGCGGGAAAGAATACTAACGACATAATAAATATATGGTTGAGTAGTTTTCAGATAAATCAAGCTAGCAATCAACCGTCGATAAGAAGTGCTATTCACCATTTCCCCCCCTTCAAATTTTGAAAGTTTCAAGTTTTTTTCCATAGAGGTAAGGATAGGCTTGCAATCCTGCATTCCAAATCGCTGAAGAATTTCTACTGCATACTTACTCTAAGAAATGAAGATCTGATGTGGACATTGGAATACTTCAACTCCAAGATAGTAGTGAATTAGTCCCAAATCTGTCATCTTAAAACCTGCATGTAACTCCTTTTTCAGCTATTCAATGTGATCATCATTGTTTCCTGTGATGATCAAATCATCAACATACATAACCAAAATCACCAGATTTTTACCTTGTTGGCGTACATACAAGGTATCATCAGATTCACTGTGATGAAAACCAACTTTGCGAAGGTATTCATCCATTTTGGCATACCAAGCTCAGGGAGCTTGTTTTAAACCATATAAAGCCTTTCTCAATTTGTAGAATTTATGTTCTTTTCCCTCAATTTCAAAACCTGGTGGTTGTGTCATGTGCACTTCTTCCTATAAATCTCTGTTGAGAAAAGCACTTTTTACATCCATTTGATGAACTTTCCATCCGTGTTGAGATGCTAAGGCAAGTGTGAGGCGGATGGTGTTCCATTTAGCTGTAGGAGCAAACGTTTCCTCATAATCTATCCCTTCCTACTACGCAAAATCTTTAGCAACAAGTCTTGCTTTATACTTTTCAATATCACCATTTTGCTTGTAATTAATTCAATAAACCCATTTTCATCCAATAGGTTTAACATGCTTAGGACAATCAACAAGTTGCCAAGTGTTGTTGTCTTGAACTGCCTGATATTCATCAACCATAGCCTGTTTCCATGCTTTATGTTTTACTGCCTCTTGATAAGAAGAAGGTTCATTAAAATCATTTTCTATCAAAGCAAAATTGCCTTCATTTTGTTTTGATCCCCTTGTTCCTGTTTTATTTTGTTCATTAGGCCTTACATCTTTCAAAAGTTGAACTGCCCATTTCAGCAACTGATGTTCAGTGGTTTTAGCTTGTGAAAAATCACCATCATTAAAAAGAGGGTTGATGTAAACTGATGTTTTTTGATCAACCACAGGTTCTGAGGGCGAAGAGTCATCGTCAGAAGAATTTTTGTTGCTAGGAGAGTTGGATGAACTGTTAGAAGACCTGGATGTCACCGATGAAGAAGACAGACTGGATGAATCATCGACAGATGAAGAAAATTCAAGTTCATGCCAACTTGGTGAATCTGGTTGACTTTGTAAATTTCCATTTATTTTATCATTTTTTGTTTCTAAATTTTGAAGAATACTTTCAACTTCTTCAGCACTTTTACTCTCATTTTCATCAAAAGTCGCATCTCTTCTTGCAATAAATTTCCCATTCAAAAAAAGTCGATACCCTTTCTTCTCATCAGAATACCTAATCATTGTGCACTTCAAGCTTCGTGCATCAAGCTTAACTCGAGGTTTGAATCCAAACCACACTTCATGAGGTGTGATTCCTTCTAAAGAAGATGTGGGAGATCTGCTTCTCAATTAGATAGCAGTATGAATTGCTTCAACCCAATATGAAGGACTTAACTTTTTGAAAGTTAACATGATCACACCATTCCTAACAAGGTACGATTCATTCTTTCTACTACTCCATTTTGCTGCGGAGTGTAGACATTGGTAAGATGTCTTTTTATGCCATTATCTATGCAATACTTTTCGAATTCATTTGAAGTGAATTCTCTGTCGTTGTCAATTCTAAGAGCTCCAATCTTCTCCTTTACTTCATTTTCAATAAGCTTACAAAAATTTTTGAACTTTTCAAATGCTTCTGACTTTTTCTTCAAGAAATATACCCAATTCATGTTGCTAAAATCAACAATAAAAAGTAAGAAATATCTGCAACTTCCAAGTGAAGTTGGAAAGGGTCCACAAATATCATTGTGAACCAACTTCAAATGCCTGTTTTCATGCCATGAACTTGTAGGAAAATTCTCTCGATGTTGTTTTCCAAAAATGCAAGATTCAGACTTTGCATTTTCCCTTTTGAAGGTTGGAAGTCCTTTAACCATGCCCTGTTTTTGTAACTGAGAGAGATTTTCAAAGTTGAGATGGCCATATCTGACATGCCATAATCTAATCAATGAAATATCTATACTTGTTATGCCTGAAAAGTCAGAATTTCGTGGAATAATTGTCCCGTTCATCCTTGACAGTTTTCCATCTTCATAACTTGTCATTACTATTTGTATGTTTAGTTTGACTGAGTTGATTTTAACGAAACCATCTTCCATAATCATTGTATGCCCTTCTTGTTGAATTGTGACTAAGGACAACAAATTTTGCTTGAATGTTGGGATATACCATACATTAGAAATCATTCTTTCTCCAATTCTTGGTAAAAAAACTATAACTGCACCTTTTCCCGAAGGAGTATGTTTTGTTTTATCAGCAAGATAGATTGAATTCAGATGACATTCCTTGAAACTCCAAAAGAAGTCACGTCGAAATGTCATGTGTTGGGTTGCACCTGTATCAAGAATCCATGCATCTTCATAATCACTTCGAAGAAAGCTTGAAACCTATAAAGTTGTTGCTTCTGTGTTGGTGAATACATATTCAAAACTATCAGGATCATCTTCATCATTTGCAAACTATGTTGAGTTTGGATGAAACTTAGAAATTTTTTCAATAGAAGTTCTACAATCTGTTGCATAATGACCAACTCTATTACATCGCCTGCAAACAATTTGACTCAAATTGGTGCCTCTTCCCTGAGACTGTCCTCTGCCTTGATACTGTCCTCGGCCTCTGCTTTGGCCTCTGTTTTGAGTTTGTCCTCTTCCTGGACTCTGTCCTGTGCCTTGATGATATCCTTTGTTTTGATTGTTGCCTCTGGCCTGAAAATTGTTTCTGCCTGAATTGGAGCCTCTGTTGGAATTTTTTCCTTTTTTTTGACAGTGACCACGACCTTGGGCTGCTTGATTTGGATTGAAATTACCTCTTCCTCTGTTTCTGGAACTGTCAGCTGAGGACTTGCTTGAAATGGCTTCAGTGAAGAAGACATCTTCCCCAATCTGCTTCTTCTTCCCGAAATTTTTATCATGTTGTGCTAACATGTCACTCATTTTATCAAATTTGATCTTCTCTAACTTTCCAGTGACTTGCAAAGTTTCCAAAAAATGAGTATATGATGATTCCAATCCAGCAATTAAAATTGTAGTTAAGAAGCTTTCATCAACAGCTTGAAAACCAGCATTGATGATTTCTTTCTTAATGTTTTTAAGTCGTGAAATGTACTCAAGGACATTACCACCTTCAGTTAATTTCTGTTGAAGTAATTTTAATTGAAGATCAACCTTCTTTGATTCAGGTTTTGTATCAAAGAGATCTTTGAATGTATGTAAAGCAGCCCATGCATCGGAGGAATTCTCAATGTGTATGTACATTTCATTACTAACTGAAGCTTTTATAAGAGCTAATGCCTTGGCATCTTCTATTTCCCATTTTGCAAGTGAAACTGGATCTGTTGGTTTATTTGGCTTAATGTTGCCATCACAAATTTCATGCCACAATTCATTAAAAATAAGAGTGCTTTCAATTAGACGTCTCCATGTCTTATAAGATTTCACTCCTTCTAGTTTATCAGATTCAGAGAACGGATTAATTAACTTTGACATCATAGTGTTGAAGCAGTGCACCAAAAGAATCAAGCACAAAAATTTAGCAACTTATCACATGAAACACGCCACACAAAAAATGATCTATCGGGGCTTGGCCTTGACCCTCGTATAGTCGTTGAAACAGGAGAAAAATGACTGAGCTTTGCACTTGGCTCTAGTCAATTTCTCAAATATTTACAAGGTAACTTTCAAAATTTGACTTTTACAATGATGCTCTTGCAAAATCTGGTAAAAAGAAATGTTACCCCCCTCAAAGTAAAATTAATTTGAGGCACACTTATCTCTCCAGAAACAAATTACAAAAAACAAAAACAAAAAAATCTCCTTATTACTCCAAAAAAAATTACAAATAACCTTATTACTCCATAAATATTACAAAATCCTTATTGCTCCAATAAAAAACATTACATAAAAAATATATACTTTATCTCTCCATGCTAGTTGGTTGTGTTGGCTGACTCTCGGGTTCCAAACAGCGATAGCAGACATCCATCCCAAGTAGCAAACGTCTTCTCACTCCAGCTAGTTCTTAACTAGCCTATCAACTTGACCTTTATCCAACTTTTTAAGCTTCGGAAAGAAAACCCCATTGGAGGCACTATTGCAAGTGTAATTTTTCGTGCACGGTGTTGTTTCCCTCGAGAATGCTGAGGATAGAAAATGCTTGATTGTGTATGAAGGAAGCCAACCTAAGTTGAACATGACTGAATTGAGAAAGAGGAATTCAAAATTGTCTGCAAACAGATCTTTTGTACTATGCTTCAATGGAGGGACCAATACTTCTCAAAAGAACACCATTACAATGGATTGTGACCAACAACGAGGTAAGTGAAAATTGACTGAGCTCGGAATGTATAATTACAAAACCGTCTTTCCCGATTCCATATTCATCATGCATGGCGTGCTGAGGAGCGGGATGTTTGTAAAGTTCACGAGTTTTTTGGTACTGCTTATATTGCCCCTGTGGATGGTCCACTGCATTCTGTGACCTGAAACAATAGTTGGGGTTGAGGTGTTTGACGTAAAAAGTGGAAGATGGGTTGTGGAAACCGAGCTTCCTGTGGGTGCACTTCCTCATAGAATATCCAGGACTGTTTACGACCGCTCGGCTCTTCAGGAGTGGACAGGACATCGGGTTTTCCCAAATGTATTTATCGGAGGCACACACATAACGGCAGAAGATTACTGAATCTCTGAGTAGCGGGAAATGGTGAATATTAATCTATATTGGAAGGAGTCACTTTCACACCCAAATGACCTTGTAGAATATGAATTTTGGATGAACAGCAATGATGAATGTGGGCCAAATAGTTTTTAATGGGCAGATTTTGCAAAAAACTATTTTGCATTTTTTTTTTAATAAAATGATTTTAGAATTTACAAATCTAAAATCAATAATAAAATTTATGTTCCTTTTAAACAAAAAAAATTGACAAATTCCATACCAATCATTTTCTGATCAATTCAATGGAGTTTTCCAAGAACTTGTAGAGCTGGAATCTCCTCCTCACATTCACTGCAGCATTACCGTAGCTCTAATACCACAATAATGGCCAAAGTGTCCTCAGACACGTAATCTTATTAATCAGAAAAAAACAATTACATTTGGAATTATGCAAGAGTTTACACCCGAACAAAAAAACACTCTTGGAATGACCTATTTATAAGCTCAATGTCCTAACTACCTCTAATTATGGATCACTTATTAAATAACAATTGTCCACTTACATTAAATACTATTCAAAATAACTAGCTAACAAAAAGCCTAAGATACGACACATTTGGAGAGTCACATCTTGTTACAACAATATGCTAATTCTAAATGTCTACATTAAATAATTAAATATTCTAGAATAATAATTATTAATTTAATATCTTAAATTAATAATTATTTTATTCCAACTTTATAACCTATGATAATATTTTATTTTTGGATCATCTAACAATATCTATCGGTCTTACAACGTTTATCAGGTTTTCAAAATAATCTCGCTATTCTGATGTTAGCTCTTCCGACAGATTTAGCATCGCTCTTCCGACGGATATAAAAACTCTCTTCCTGCGTTTATACCGTCGCTCTTTCGACGAAAACTAAAAAATATTTTAAAAATAATTATTGTTGCTCAAATGGTGTGCTGATGAACTCCTGTTCCATAGTTTCTTCAGTCGCAGCTATTGAAGCATCTTCCGTGCTAATTTCCCAGCATATTTCTAGTTGAATAGCTTCAGATACTCCAGATCTTCTACATTATGGTCAATTTTGTCATTCTTAGTATCTAATGATTGAAATCCACCTTTTACAGTGTCATCTTGCAATACAAACTCCATTTTTCACTGGCTAGCTGCAAATTTTGTTCCACTTTGTCATTTCTACAAGTCTCAGATTGCTCAATGGTACTAATTTCCGAGTCAAACTCAGCAGTCTCATCAGCTATTGTGTTAATGTTCCAATCAATATCAATTGAGTAAACTTCCACCTCAATTTTTTTATTCCTGTTCTTTAGTCAGAACTGCAATAGCTGCAACCTCAAAACTTGAAAAAACATCAAGAACAGGAGGGTTGTCATGAATACCTCTTAAACTTGGAAGCACAATTCCTACAACTTTCCATTTTTTTGTATGTGCATGATCAATAAACATTTGGTAGAATACCAATGTCTTTTTGAACAGAATCACCACATAAAATCTCCACAATCTCAGCAAATGTTGATGGAAGTCATTTCTAGAAGTTCTAACCTGACATAATACCCAATCTGCCAGAAAACAATAAAGGCTGCCTTGATTGACAGACATCACCCATATGGGGGTAGTGTGGTGGATACATGTGATGTTGTCTTCCCATGGAGTGCATCTGAAAACCATGAAATTATTTTTTTCCACCCAAAATATGATGATCAAGGAGACTTGTGTGAAACAATGAAAGCCAGTTATGCTTTGCATAATACAATAACCCTTAATATTTGGTATAAGTATTTGAATTGTCCATGGATAATGTCAAGATACCACTTTATTCGCTGCCCAAATCTGTCTGACAATTCCTTGATACTGATACGAGGGATTTGTCTTGAGGAAAATAAAAAACTAGCCATCCAATAGAAATATATTCCCATGTCTTTGAAAAACAAATTAAGTATGATGTTAATACCCAATGTTAGAAAAAAATGTTGAATATCTAATTGTGTGAATTAGTTATAAATGCAGAATATCTGATTATGTGAATTAGTTATAAATGAAAAGATAGTAGACTCTCATTCCCTCTTAATTTATCTCATTTATTACCAACAAAGATATGTATACTTTATTCCTTTTTAAGGGTTTTCATCATTCATTGCATAAATTAAGGAACTTTTTTTAATCTACATTTTTTGTTTTGTCTCCTCTAGAGTTCATATCACCTCCATCATCCAAAGACTAAATTTTGTGTGACTTTTCCAGTTCGGCTCAAATGCCTTGAATATTTTATTATAACAATTCTTCTTGGAATGTGTGCTTTGGTTTCATAGCATGCACATGAAAATCAAAATGCACTGGAAACCAGTGAAAGATAACGAGGGAAAATTTCTCCAACAATGGAGACTTGTAAAATTTTACTTAAGTAGGAAAGTTTTTATTTTTTTCTAAGGTTGAAGCTATTTCTTTCATGGAAAAAATAAGCGCATAAGCACATCATAGGTCAAAGAGGTAGATGACAAGAAGAACAAGGGTAATAGGAAAATCCTGACTTAAAAAACCCAAAAAGGCAAGCATATTCTTTTGCACACCGAGAAAAAGGGGATTGTACCACAAATACCCTACCCTTAAAAAGGGATAAATGGCAAGAATATACTCCTACGTATGAAGAGAAACAGAATTTTCATCACAACAAAATACAACTTTGACTTTCACAATCAAAGCCAAGTCCTTAAATCTACTCAAATCCTGAGATCTAAAAGGGGAAGAATCCTCCTGAAAAGTACTTTCACATCAAATTTTAAGGTAATTGCGATGTAACTAAGGCTTCTATGATTATCAGAAGTGCATGAAGAGAAATAAATCATATTACTCTCTGCTCTCACTGTGTTATTCTTAGTCTCTTTAAGTTGACAATAAATATTTCATCCATTTCTCAGTTCTTAGCATGAATCTCTTCTTTACATTCATGCTAGATTTTTTATATAGGATGAGTAATGGAAATGGGTTGAAAAGCTAATTTATCTACACATGAAATATATATTGCACAATATGCCAATAGAAAAGCACCATTAACAATGCATTTTTTCTATTTTCCAAATTTGCTTCTAAAATATAATTACTAAAAGTACTTCTCACATGTTATAGCATTTCCAGAACCTAACATGGCACACAATCAAATTTTTGCCTCTCTTTTATGCTGCTTACTATGCTGCTTAAATTAATATAAGATGTCATTAGCACAAATAATATACAATCAGCACAAGAATACTTAAGGCCAAGAGAAAATCCTTTAGGTTTGAGTGTGCCTTAAGTGCATAACCTACTAAAGACTCTTTTTAAATCTAAACAACAAACTCATCTCACTGATAAGTTATATGAACAAAAGCATCCCAAAAATTTCTCTAGCTACCCTGGTAAACCTGTTGATGATTGAGCATGCACCCAGAATGTCCAGCAAAACCAACAAGAATGCAGTCCACACACATACCCTGTGTATAATCAGCAGAGTACTTGTAGTTATTTAATGTGAATGCACACTTATTTGCATAAATCTCTATTGTTCTTAATAAAAAAACTACATAAATACATCGTACTGTAGGTATCAAACATTCTACTATTGCAATTTAGAATGAATTTGTAACTTGTTGACACAAGGTGATCAAATTTGAAGTGCATACCACCCTATCCAAGCCAGAAACAACTTTGGGCATAATTCTTCTCTGTCTTTGGAAAAGTTGTACATGAATGTATACATAAGCACAGTAGGTTCAACCACCCCAAGAATTAACAAAGGCTAACCTCCAAAAATAGAATGGATGATGCCACATATTGCAGTGGATGACATTGTTTGAATTGTGGTCAGGATTCCATCTGCAATGCATTTTGATACTCAGTTTTTAATAACATTTATCAGTAAAGCCTCAAGCAAGAAAAAAATGCAGTTTTTATTAATCCTATTGCTATTTTTTTCCCATATTTTCTGTGAAATTATTGACCAATTTCAATGGAAGATTCATCTGAATAACTAAAGTGATTGGCAAATTTAAAGAATGAATTTTTTCAAGGGATGAATGTTAATATGTCTGTAATGAATGCTTGTTAGTCAATACTATTACATGAAAACTATTCATTTCATATATTATTAGTTATGCCACAAAGACAACTTGACTTGTATTAGACTTCCTATGGAGGAATTCAACTCTAGATGCAGCAATATGGAGTGCACATATGGTAGATTTCAACGAGGTCTATTACTTTCATAGACGATCAATAATCTTCAAATCCCTTTCCCACAAAAAACTTGCATCTCCTTGCGATATAGATATAGTGGAATGAAGTTTGCCTCTGTCAAAGTGTAGATCATACCAAGGCCCCTAATTGATATATGGACCTTGAATGTACATGAAGCTACAAAATCCTTTCCAACAACCTCCTAGTAATTTAGAACAAATTTATTTTTCCAAGATATATCTCGAGTCCTTCAGTGGAGTTTATATCTAATGCCAAAACTTCCTCAAGTGTGCTACCTTTTTTCTTAGAATCATTTTCAAAAGACCAGTTAAAGCATACTGCAATGATTCTCAAAATCATTTCTCTTTTATTTCCAAGAGATATCAAAGAGTCCTTAAGTGCAGTTTATCTATAATACCAAAAGCTCCTCAAGTGTTTCACCATTTTTTTACAGTCGTTTTCAAAAGGTCATTTCTTAAAGCATACTACAATGCTAAGAATCATTTTCAAAAGGTAATTGGGTCATAGTATGGAATGTGCACGTCCAATGGGCTATTTAAGCATACTGCAATGCTTATAGTCATTTTCAAAAGGCAATTGGGTCATAGTATGGAATGTGCACTTACAATGGGCTATTTATGAATATCTGTGTGCATAACTACCCTTGTAGACAGGTTGGATATCTCTTGAGGACATTTTAACCGATGTCCATCATGGATTTTGGGGCTTTAAAGGGTATTTTAGGGTTCGTATTTCTTAATAAGTAGGGTTCAAGGTTTAAAGCCTTCACATTTTTGGTATAATGTGTTTAAATTTTTAGGGTCTAAGATTTAAGATGTAGGATGAACTAGCTCAAGGACATTGGATATTGGAATTGTTATGCTATCAAATTGATGTTATACTCTGCGATTGAGTTGGATATTCTAGAATTTTTGCAAAACTAGAAAATATACTTGGGAAAGATTATGATTTGATTTTTCAGTTGATTCACATATTTCTAGGTTTTATCAGCATTGCAGTGCATTGAGCAAAATGAAGTGTTAACATATGAGGTGAGCTAATTGTTACAGCTAAAATTTGGCATGTATATATTTTCACTCTAATCAAATTTTAATATGATAATGTAATTTCCTTTTGGGTGGCAGCAAGTACTGATGTTGGAGGAAACTCTTCTCTCAAATGGAATAAACCTGCATGATCAACACAGTGCTATGTGACTCGATATAGAGAACATGCCATATGAGGTTTCTCCATACAATTTGTTAATTGTATATAGACAAATGGATATGAAATGTGAAGGAATTGATTTTTTTTATTCGGAAATATGATATGTTTCCTCCCCTTATTTATTCAGAAATTGTTAGCTCTAGAGGAGCAGATTGGCTAAGTTAGCACAGGACTTAGTGGGGAGACTATTTCCAAGTGTTTAGAGAAAAGCTTGTACTCCTCAAAAATAGAGTATGCTTCTCAGAGTATGGATATTGAAGTCAAATGCAGAATTTTCCAGGTATTTATAATATCTGTGGGGAAATTATCAAAGAATGAAGCAGGCTTGGACTTTAACATTTGTTTGTAGATTTATAGGTTTAGTTGGTAGTTTTAAAGTGTAAAATTTTCTCCCTCTTCAGATTCAAAAACATATGGAAACCCTTTCTTCCTGAGAGTATGAAAATGATCACATAAATTGTTTATACATGAAGAGTATGAAGAAAGAGATGAGCTGGGTAGTTTAAAGTGCAGTCACGGTTATCACGAGGCCTGCATCAAGCATTGGTTGCTTCAGAAAAACAAGTGTCCAGTCTGCAATATTTTTGTCATTTCATAGCAGGAAAATTATGGTCTATTGAATTTTTTTCTGTTTATGTTAGGCAAATCTCAGGATCAGTGCTTTGATGAAGCAGCAAGCCCTTCCCTTGATTTTCTTTCCTTGGGCTAGTGTTTAAATTTTTATAAAATCCTATACATGCAAATATCCTTTGTGAAACCTGCATTCTCATGACTATTCCTTTGATAATGTTCTTTTGTTTTTCTGGTAAATTATGCTTATAATACTCCTTCTACAAATATGGCTAGCGTTATTGCCAGTTATATGGCTAGAAGCAAGCCCTTCCCTTGATTTTCTTTCCTTGTTTTATTTTCTTCATCATCAACTTCTTGTTTTAGGTGGTGTTTCCTTTCTCTTCTAATAACCTTGTTGATTTTGTTTATCATCATAACCATTCCCTTTGAAAACTTTTTCTAGGTGGCATAACTCAAGTTAAATGTTATTTACTAGAGATATTCATAGCTCTAATCACTAATGTGTTGATTGCACCAAGTTTTTATACCGGGAAATGATGTGAACTAGAATGTGAGTGTTTGTGTGTATGTCTAATTCGTAGACTTAGTGAGCTAGAGAACCATCCTCTTTTCCAAAAATCAAAACATCTATAAAGGGTATTCCCTTCAAAAAAATTATTTCCATTGTGAACTTAATGCTAATGTTTTGGTTATTCAGATGCTCTAGGGATCTATCTAGGTTTTCTTTCCCATGAGGCCATACTATTTTGGCATCCTCAACATATCTTTTTCACCTTTTAGGTTTGAGTGGAAAAAACATGATGGCTTATTTTTCAAAATGCTCCATATATAGGTTGCCTACTTTCGGTGATAGCAGAGAACCACCTTCAATTTGCAGTGTTCCACAGGGACACGTCCCCCAAGATGGGGGATGCGCTTCCCCGCTCCCCCACGCTCCCAAGATGGGGAAACTCCTAGGGAAACTTTCCCCACGTCCCTTTTTTTGGAAAACCTGGGGAAACTCTAGGGGGGTGTTTTTCTGGTGACAAAATGTGTCTCTCTTGTGGGGAGGACAAGGGGATGCAAGGGGGATGCAAGAGGGACGCATCCCCCAAATTTTTTCGCTAATAACAATTAAAAAAAAAAAAATTGTATTTCACTGCTTTCTATGTTTATTTTTAGTTCAGTTTTCTATGGTTGTTTTAGACTTCAAATGTCACTGTCATATGATGAATTTAATTTTGATGTGCACTGTGTAGTTTCAATTGTCAAATGGTGAATATAATTAACATGTACCTTGCATAATATTAATGCCCCATTTCCAAATGATGAATTTAGATGGAACATTGCATAATGTCGAATGATAGATTCAATTTAGTAATTTATTTTTAGATTTACATTGATGATTTCAGAAATGTCAAATGATAATTTTACTTCACAATAGTCTAATGTGAAATGATGATCATATTTAGATGTGTATTTCATAACTAATAAGATTTAATATCTACTAATTTAGTTATTAACATATTGTTGGGATTTTATTGTTTTATTTTTATATATTAAAATTTTAATAATTTTATAATTTTTATGGCTTTGATGTCCCCTCGTTTCCCCGAAATTTCCCTAAATTTTGAGGTTGCATATGTACATTCCTCTTGTGCGTATCCCTTCTCCTGTGTTTCCCCATCCCGGAAACTCGGTGGAACATTGTCAATTTGTTCCTAAAACCACCATACTATTTTGGCATCCTCAACATATCATTTTCACCTTTTAGGTTTGAGTGGAAAAAACATGATGTCTTATTTTTCAAAATTCTCCATATATAGGTTGCCTATTGTCAGTGATAGAAGAGAACCACTTTCGATTTGTTCCTAAAACCACCTTCAATTTGTTCAGAAAAAAAATCCCTTTGGACTTATGAAGTGAGTATATTTACGTCATACCTTTACTAGGTTCATTGTCACTTCATCATAGGTTCATTGTCACTTCATCATATTCTTGAAAACCCTTGTGGCTTTATCTCTAAACTTGAGTGAAATCGAGTTAGCCCCAAAATAAGCGGAGTTCTACTCAGAAGGGTGAGATTGGTCATGTTTGGTCAAACTCACCAATACTCAATGACTGTGACTAGGCTTGATCAAGGTCAGTTGCATACGACTTTTTTTTAGCTACATTAGTCGAATTATTTTGCATGCCATGGAATTTATGAATATTGTATGTACTTTTGATACAACAAATTAATGCCAGTTGAATTTCACCAAGTTGCTAAGTTGACTGTTGATTTTGGGAGTGTCTGAGTAGTGTGCTAGATCCTCTGATCTTGAAACAGACAGAGAATGAGAAGGAAAGGTGGAAAATCTAAATCATAAAAATGGTTTAATGAAAATAAAAGACTACTGACAATGAAAGCCCTTGCTCTTAATCAAGGAGGGAGAACCTCGTTCATATGGTGCTTCTTATGCATTCATTGGTAGGCTAAAAAAGGATTCAAGGTTTAGAACATCCACAGATATTTTAGAAACGCATGAAAGGTGGTGTGAGAAAGCACATCTGGGGTAGAATCACCCAGAATGAATTGAATGGCATGTGAGGGAAATAGCATTCATTTTCAAATACAAAAACTATAAAATGTATATAATTTAACAGAAACTTCCATTTCTTTAAGTGATAAATGCTAAAAACATTTTGTAAGCCAGAAGTGATCAGCAAGCAAAAAATAGCTATAACTGCAATTAAACAAGGCTAACATCCTTTACATAAAATATACATGAAGCTGGCTCAAATTAAAATATTCCTTCAATGACAAACTAAAGGGAAACATTCTCAAGCTATGCTTCTTCATAACTAGAGACACAATGCACAATAGCATTGCTTTCAATCTTGTTGAAGAAACTAAAAAATTTTAAAGTCCCTGTCAGTCTCCTCGGTGATTTGATAAAACGGTTATTTACTAAACTTCTGCCACATAAATGTATGAAAATGAATACAAAAAGAAAAGCTAAGTAACAAATCTTATTGAGGTTGAGAGTATCAATAAAATTTAGAAATCTTCACAGACAAGTGAGTCTAGAAGACCCCTTTGGGAGATATTGCAGAGAAAACACAGTGAAACTGACTTCTTCACTGTAGCCTTGCTAAAGGATAGCACATAGTACAGGAATTGTCCCGTGGATTGCCTAAGAATTACAGAAAGCTTTACACAACAAACCCAGAATACAGTTTGCCGACATGCTATTTTTGGAAGTTTACAGATTGAAAATATCCTAAAACCCATATGAGCTTTCGCAAAATTCATCCAAAATGGAACTGGATAATCATGTAGATCGTCTTCAGTATTCACTTTAGTCTTTAGACCACTTTGTTCTAAGATTAGTCTTATGGTCTAACTTGCATTATAAATCAAATCCTTACCAAGAAAACATTATCTAGATTTTTCATTCATACCTAGCACCCAAACCAATGAAAGTCTGGACTTCAACCAAATGTATCAAAGCAGCCCCGCAACAGGCACTTGGGATCAATTTCTTTACTTACCGCATTTTTCCTCCAAACCTGTGATAGTATGGCCGCATCCTTCCTCCAAACCTGCAATAGTATGGCTGCATCCTTCCTCAAAATCAGCGACATTATTGCCGCATCCTCCCTCCTTCCCTGGACAAACCATGCAACCAGAGGGAAATGAATGAGGGAAATTAAAAATTTTGATATTTGAAAATTTTTGACATTTTGAAATGAAATACCTATGTTTTTTAAGGCCACTCAAATTCCATTAAATAAAATGTGTGAGACTTTTCTTGGGGTTAATAAGGGGTTTGGGTAAATAAGTGGTATTGCTGATTATAAATAATTATTAATGATATTATATCTAAGACATTTATTTAAATTATTAATTATATAAAATTGTTGAATTTTTATTTCATAAACTAGGGATTTTGGTTGATTTTTTAATCTAATTATGTGATATTAAAGATGAATTATGGTAACTTAAAAATAATTTTTATGTGGTTAAAGGGAAGTAGTAATTTTATGGTATGAATGATTATTTTCAAGAAATTTTTGGTTTAGTAAGGATAACTCATCTATGGACATTTTCCATGATTTTTAAGACGGAGTCAATATAGGAAAGGTGGTACTTAAAGGGCTCCCACATGCTTTAGAAATTTTATATCTATTGGTTTATAAACATTAGAGGTGGAAAAATATCCTAAGCTCTAGAGCTAATTTTGTTCCAACTTAGCTATATCTTGAACAACAAATTGTTGTTGACATCAAGGATGTGATAGAAATTTGGTGGGTTGTAGGGTAGTCTTGTCATGAAATAAATGTAATGTAGTTACTAGGTAGGTAGGGGGAACCATTTTGGAGGAACTTGGCCATAAATAGGACATCTATCCATGCATATTTTTTTAAGAACAAATACACCTAGTGGATTATCATTGTACGGGAATCACTTTAGTATCTAGGCTAATGTGCACACACTAACTAAAGGGATATTAGTGAAACCCACAAAAGTATTATAAGTGATTTTATATAAATAGGTGTTCTTGTGTTCTCATTGGTTAGTTATGGGCAAATGACAATAAAGAGAAGTTATATGTGCTTTTATAGAAATAGGTGTTCTTGTGCTCTCATTGGTTAGGTATGGGAAAATGACAATAAAGTAAGAGAAGGATTTGACTACTAGACAATTAGAGGAATGATTCCACACAAAACCAAGCGTGGTGCTGCAGCACTTTCTAGGCTAAGGGCTTTTGAATGGGTTACCCCACCATATGACCGGAAGAAGAGAATGGTCATTCCAGATGCTCTGAAAGTGTTGAGGCTTCAGCCGGGTCACAAGTATTGTCTGCTAGGAAGGCTTTCCAAAGAAGTTGGCTCGCATCACTATGACACTATTATGGAATTAGAAGGGAAGAGAAAGGCAAAGGCTCAGGTATCATATGAGAGAAGGAAGCAATTGGAAAATTTGAGATCAAAAGCAGTGGAGTTAGCTGAAAAGCAACTTGCCCCAGAGATGGAGCTCTTAGCTTCAATAAAGTATTAGTTAAGCTACATGTTGTGCTCAATGAAGCAGTAAATTTTGAAAATGACAAGAAAATATTTCTGAAGATGAGGTTTTTGACTAGAAAGATATAACAACTCAAAAATAATTACACTTTTGATACAATAATAATATAATCTGCAAACAACCTTCTCACATTCATGATCTGAGTATATAGTGAATTAGATAGAAGTAAGAACCTGATAAGTAGCAAGGAAATGAACGATTTTGGATCTATTCAACAAACCCTTGAAGCAGCAATAACGCAATAACGCACCCTAAACCCTGTATTGCGATTTTAATTTGAATAGGCCGCTAAATTAAATTTCCATTTGGTTATTATATTTTTAAATGTGAAACATGGAGATGTCTTTTGTAGATTTTTTCCTAATAAATTTAAACATAAACCTTCCACGAAATTAATAGGCCATTTTTTCTCTTACGAAACTCTTTTTTCTACCCAAAATTCCTCGTATAGATAATGAGCTTCAAGATAAAAATCCCATAGACATGAAGAGTGTCATATTCCTTGTTCAAAAATTAGTAAATGAAACTATGGATCTAAAAAACAACTCTAGAGAAAATACCTCTATTTAAATAACTTACAAAGCATATTGCAGAAAACAATTACTTCTTTAAAGCTAATTCGAATTTGGAGGGCTTAGGGGATTAGGGGTTAGGGGTTAGGGGATTTAGGTGCATTTAGGGGTTATGGGTCGAATAATGAGTTAGTAGTTAAGGGAGTAGGGATTGGGGGCTTAGGGGGCCCAACCCGAATGCGTTTGGGCGGGCGGACTCAACCGAAACGACCCGACCCGAATGCGTTTAGGCGGGCGCCCTTAAACGAAACGACACAGCACGCCCGACCGAACGAAGGCACAAGGGAGAAAATGAAAAACGGGCCACACGAATGTGCACAAGCCACCCGTGCGGTCAAAACTTAGCAAATTTAATACAGCCGCCCTCAAATGAAACAGCCCAACCTGAACGTGTTTGGTCGAGCGCCCTCACACAGCACAACACGACGCGCATGACCAAATGAAGGCACAAGGGAGAAAATGGAAAACGGGCCGCACGAACGTGCAAAAAGCACCTGTGCGATCACAACTTAGCAAAATTGATACGACCACCCTCAAACGAAATGACCTGACCTGACTCGAACGCGTTTGGGTGGGCTCCATCACATGGCGCGCCCAACCAAACAAAGGCACAATGGATAAAAAATAAAATCAGTCGCACGAACTTGCACAAGGCACCCATGCAGTCACAACTTATCAAATTTGATACGGCCACCCTCAAATGAAACGACCCAACCCAAACGTGTTTGGGCGGGCACCCTCACATGACGCACACGACCGAACGAAGGCACAAGGGATAAAACGGAAAACGGGCCGCACAAATGTGAAAAAGGCACCCTTGCAGTCACAACTTAGCAAATTTGATACGACCTCCCTCAAACGAAACAACCTGACCTAACCTGAACGCGTTTGGGCGGGCACCCTCACAGGGCGCGCCCGACCAAACGAAGGCACAAGGGGGAAAACGAAAAATGAGCCACACGAACGTTCACAAGGCACCCATGCGGTCACAACTTAGAAAATTTGATACAGCCGCCCTCAAACGAAACGACCTGACCCGAACACGTTTGGGCGGGCGCCCTCGCACGACACGACATGGTGTGCATGACTGAACATAGGCACAAGGGAGCAACCGGAAAACAGGCCGCACGAACATGCACAGGGCATCCGTGCAGTCACAACTTAGCAAATTTGATACGGGCGCCCTCAACCATGACGACTTGACCCAAACGCGTTTGGGCAGGCACCCTCAACCGAAACAACTCGACCTGAATGCGTTTGGGCAGGAACCCTCAACCAAAACGACCTGACCCAAATGAGTTTAGATGGGCGCCCTCAAACGAAATGACGTAGTGCGCCCGACCGAACGAAGGCACAAGGGAGAAAACGGCAAATGTGCCACACGAACATGCACAAGGCACCCGTGCAGTCAAAACTTAGCAAATTTGATACGCCCGCCCTCAAACGAAACGACCCGACCCGAACGTGTTTGGGCGAGCGCCCTCACACAGCGCGACACGACGTGCATGACCGAACGAAGGCACAAGGGAGAAAACGGGAAATGGGCTGCACGAACGTGTAAAAGGCACCCGTGCGGTCACAACTTAGAAAATTTGATACGGTCGCCCTCAAACGAAATGACCTGACCCAACCGGAATGCATTTGGACGGGCACCCTCACACGGCACGCCCGAACAAACGAAAGCACAAGGGAGAAAATGGAAAACGAGCCTCACGAACATGCACAAGGCTCCCCTACGGTCACAACTTAGTAAATTTGATACGGTCACCCTCAAACGAAACAACCGGACCCGAACGCGTTTGGGCGGGCGCCCTCACACGGTGCGACACGGTGCACATGAACGAACGAAGGCACAAGGGAGAAACCGACAAACAGGCCACACGAACATGCATAAGGCACCCGTGCAGTCACAATAATCTTGAAGGTACATGTATTAGGGACTACATTGATGTGACAGATTTGGTGGATGCAATATACATGAAGCCTTAGTTAATGTTAGTGAAGTAGAGTTATATAATGTTGGCCCAGGAAAGGGTATGTAAGCTATAACTATAGTTTTTGCATATTTTTTTTATTATGTCGAGTCTAATTAATTTTATACCTTTTTCTTACCTATGCCATTTTGATGTGGACAAGAGGTACTTAAGGAGTGTTTGAAAAGTAATAACGAAATTTAATATTAGATTATGATTGAAAAGTTATGAATTAATATTGGTCTAAATGGAAATAATGGGGATGTGGACATAAAATTGTACTGTCTTGTGCAACTTGAGGCAGAAGAATAATAGTATTTGTGCCCCATAAGGGACAGAAAGCGAGTGTTGGAACACAAAATTAGATACAAAGTGTGATTTCATACCACAAATAGGGAGCCAAAAGAGCTTGGAAATAGAGGGGGAGAGGTTTGAGCTAGGGGAGTTGCCTACACAAGGAGGAGACCCAAAATTTATCAGAACATGGAAAGAGACAAGTTGGAAGAAAGGGCAGGAGTTTTCCAAACTAAGAAAAAAAATAAAAATAGAACTAAGGGTACCAAAGAAGTTAGTATTTATGTAGGGGAAATTGTGCGTATGAAAATTGTGCAAGACTTGGGATGCATGAAGCTACACCAGTGATGGTGCCCTCAACACAGTAACACCTATTTCCATGGAAAAGGTTGCAGGATGTGCATAGGGTGGTGAAGAAGCTTGAAATTCGAAGATGAGAAATTCAACACCCACTGGAAAAAATTCCAACTTGAATTCTTGAGATTTATGAAAATCCATTGACAACCTGGAGGGGAAATATTCCAAACTTCTTACTGCATAGGAGGAAACTGAGCCAAGAAAAGACAAGAAAATTCCCCATGTTTTCTCTTTGAATGAGATGAGCAAGACAACGTTCACAACACAAAGCAAGAGACACATAATATTGAAAGAATTCTTAGCATCGATGGAGTTTACAAAGGTGTGGAGATCCCACCAACTAGCAGAAGGGTTGTCTTGACTCTCAAGGGCACACCCTTGAACTGATACTTTCTGCCTTATCATATTAACACCAACCATGAATTCCACCTTTAGACTAGTGAACTCCCATGCCCGAGGGATCGAATCAACCACGAAATTCATTAACTCTCCCCACCCTGTATCCATCAATGAACTTGGTACAAAGGAAAAGGAGGGAATTAAGGGTTGTCCAACTTCATAAGACTCCACATGTGAGGGGTAAATGGGCGCGTGGCCAACACCCCCACAAACCACCACCTCAACTAGCTTAATGACGAGATCCTAACGTCAAATTTTATGCGTGATGCGAATATGTGCATATATAGGAGGAGACAGGGGGGCATAGAAAGTAGGGCTTTGGAAATCTTCAAAAAATAATTCTCATGGTGCATATATCCAACTAGCAAAACAAGAGAGAGGGACAATTATATTGAGTGGAATTATTCATGGAAGATATTTCCAACCTGACATGTCATTGATCTCATACTAACCTGCTTCCTTCAAGAAGGAAGGCTTGATTCGTTTGTGTATCCGCCTCTTTGTTTTGGCTTCTTAAAATATGATAATAAGCCTTTTGAGAGAATGATTTTAGGGTGCTATTTATTTTTCTAAGGAGGAGGGATAAATTTTTGTTCTTGAGGAGAAAACTTTTTTGAAGGTGTTGAATAGTGATAAGGGAATCCCCCAAGATCACTAACTTAAAGACATGCTCTCAATCATTAGCCAATTGGAGACCTATAAGAAGCCCATACATTTATGTGAGATTGTTCATTCTTTGGACTAGCCCCCATAAGTACTTTATTTTTAATATTCCATCGGGATTTAGGAGAATCTCTCCCCCTCCCCCTCCCGCCACCCCAACTATTTAACTTTTATATTTTATTGAACTATTATGCTTCTATTATAACTCTTTATAAATGTATAAATTTATATAATTTAAATGTAAGTGGTATAAAAAAAAACTTAACATGTTAGAATCGTGAAGATAAAGATAAAAAAAATATAGAAACTAAATATATTATTAAAAAAAAGTGGTGTTCTATGTAAATTAACAACATAACTTCCAACATGATCCTCAAAAAACTAACTTAACCCATATTGGTCTACTATCAAGTTTGATATTTCAATAATTTTTTAGATGATTTTCATGAAATTATTAGAGTTTTTGTTTAGCTGGTTTAAATTTGACTTGAGATTTGTGAACCTCATGAAATTAATTTACCAAAAAAGAAATTAGACAAAATTCAAATGTAATTAATTTTATTCACCAATCTAATAACTTATTTCAAAACTATATAAGAAAATATATTTAAAATATAATTTTTAATATATTTGAAATGCATTGTGAATTCTATAATAATTTTAGATATTTATTTTTCAAAATTTTTATTCTATTTTATATTTATATATATAAGTAAGTTAAAACTCTATTTAAAAAATATATTTGAATGTGAAATTATTAATATGATGTTTATTTTGAAACTATATTATAACATTATATGTAAAAATAAATTTATATTTATATATTAATGAGAAAAAACATATTTAAATGTGAAATTATATTAATATAATTTGCATTTTAAATTAAAATTTGAGCTAATTATATGTATGTGTTTGAATTATAGTTTAAACAATATGGAGTATTTTTAGATACATAATTTGTTATATATATTTTTACATAGAAATAATTTAAAACTATATACAAAAATGTTTGAATGAAATATTAATGCATTAATCACATTTGCTCAAAACCGTCGCAATACCGACGCATATTTTAGAAACGTCGGAAATGCGACATTTCTAAAATATCCGTCGGTATTGTGACAGTTTAGAGCAAAACGTCGCAAGACCGATGCATATTTGGGAAATGTCGCAATTCTGACATTTTCTCCAAACTATCGCAATACCAACGCATATTTGAGAAACATCGCATTTCTGACGTTGTGTCCCAATAACGTTGTAATACCAACACATAGTTTAGAACGTCACATTTCCGATGACATTCATAAACGTCACAAAAGCGACAATGACCCTAAACGTCGGTATAGCGACGGTTGTTGGTGGGATTTGAAAAATTGATAAAAATTGGGGAAATTTCCGACAATACGACAAAAGTGTCGGAATTAAAGTGTCAGAATTTTGACCAAATGTACTAGTGAGGAAAGCTACTACCTTTTCCTTTACAGCCAATCTGTGTTGTAGCTCCTTTTCAACAGTGGGGTTTAGATTTCATTAGAGAAATCCACCCTTCCTCCTCTGCCCAACATAAATGGATCCTTGCTGCTACTGATTATTTCACCAAATGGATAGAGGCAATTCCTTCCAGAACTACTACTGATTCAAAAATTATCAAATTCCTTGAAACCAACATTCTGTCTAGATTCGGTTGTCCTAGGAATATCATTATTGATAACGTTGTTTCCTTTAAATCCAAGAAAATGGTGTATTTTTTCCACAAATATCACATCACTTTGGGGCATTCTACAACTTATTACCCTTAAGGTAATGGATTGGTTGAATCCTCAAATAAGAGCTTGGTTAACATCATTAAGAAGTTACTGGAAGAAAACAAGAATTTATGGCATAATAAATTGGTACATGCACTATGGGCCAACAGACTGATAACTAAGAAATCAATTGACATGTCACCCTACCAGTTAGTATATGGAATGGATGCAGTCTTCCCAACTACCTTAGGGGTGCCTGTCATGAAGGTCATTCAAGAGGTGCAGTCTGAAGAAAATGATGTAAAAAGAAGAGTAAGCCAGGCCATCCAGTTGCAGTAGTCTAGAGAAGGAGTGTATAATAGAACTCAGGTGGTGCAGGAGAATATCAAGAAAATATTTGACAAAAGGACCAAATCTAATGATTTCAACATTGGAGACAAAGTGCTAAAATGGGATTCTAGGAGAGAGGACAGAGGAAAGCATGGAACTTTTGATAACCTATGGAAAGGTCGCTACCTCATTCAGTATTCAAGGGGTAATAATGCATTTTTCTTGCAAGAAATAGATGGAACAGAGTTGTTTGGAGGTCCTATCAATGATAGGATGCTAAAAAATTATTTCAGTTAAGATCTCAGTGTAAATTTTCTCCGCTGTAGATATCATAGACTTACTAATGTCAAAAAAAAAATCTCGGAAAGTGTTGCAAGTCAAAATGCCACCACTTTTGAGAAAGCCTTATTCAATCATACAGTATAAACATGATTGTACAATTTTGAATTTATGTTGATAAGTTATAAAATGGATATTTTCCAAACCATTTAATCTTGGCTTATCAGTAGGTAGGTATAAAATTAAATTGGTTCAATAGCATAATCTGAACCAATAGGAGAAATAAGGGATAGGTGATAAGTTAAAAGATCAAAAGAAAACTGACGACAAGGTATGCAAGTTTAAATACACCCCAAAAGGAGGAAAAGTGGTTAGAATCATAGGTTGGAAAGGTAGGTGTGCAAGTAAGGTCTTAGTACTTGAGCATGTGGTCAGTATTCAGTTTTAGGGCTTTTTTTAAGTTAAAGGTCAAGACCATTTCAAACCCTAGTTTGTAGAGGGAATTGAGTTTAGTTTAAATTTTGCAACAGGTCAGGTTGCAGGGTTGGGGTCAGTCCAATCGATAAGGCTACTAGTCTACAAAGTTCTTGACACCTCCTAAAGGATCTACCATCCCCAGTTGGAGCCACTATTAGACTCTTGTATTTTTACAGTATCACAAGGTGACTGCCTATTCCTTATATTTTTCATGTTGAAAATAATATTCCATGACTATCATTTATTTTCAGAAAATAAAGGGAGATCCTGGCTGTTAGGAAGGTTAAATGAGTCTGTCTGCCAATTTAATTCAGTTGAAAGAGGAAAACAATTCTTGACTAAGTATGATGAAGAGAAAAATCCATACTACCTTCATTTATTCCATCGACCATCCTCTTACCTTTCATTTTACCAAGTTTTGACATTTCCTTGCTCTGAAATCCCTTTCAAAAAACCTTAAAGCCCACATACCTAACCTCTTTTGGACTTACTCCTTCTTAAAAAAAAATTATTATATGCCCAAGGGGTCGATTCTCACCCGTTTCTGTTAAAAATCCAAAATCCTAGCTCTGCTCTCAATTTGTAGTGTGCAAATTTTAAGCCATACCTCTTAAAAGGGCTTTGCCACAACTTATTTTTTCGCTGATGCGATGTGGTAGGACCCACCCATCTTTAAACATGGCCAAAATCTGCAAATAAACCTTCATAAGGCCTTTTTTCCTTACCTTCCGCCCTTTTGCACTTTCCAACTTTTAGTGCATCATACGCCGCATTTCACACAATTTATAAGTTATGCATAAAATGCCCGCAATGCGAAGAATTTTGCGATGCGATGCAATCACAATCACAAGTTGCAAGAATTAAAAAATTACCACGGGGGTAAGTGCTAAATTCACCGACGGGCGAAGTGCAATGCGAGGTGGACCAGGATTGCAAAGCGCACATCGCAACTTTGAAACTTCAAGTTGCGAAAGTTTAATGATAAGACTGCTGAAGTGCGACATGTGACGTAGTGGGGCCCGAGTGTAGATCGCAAATCGCAGATCTTAGAAAACAAGTGCAAAGAAAAAACTATTAAATTCTTCGGTTTGCGTCACAAGGATGACGTGGCATGGTGACGTGGTCCCCACTCCCATCTCACGCACCGCAGATTGCCCAAATTAAAGTTTATGGTTAAAAAGTTATAAGTTGCAAGGCGCGATGGACACCCGAGTGCGATACAGTTTCAAAGGCATAATTCAAATATTTTTCAAATCTAAATTCAGGGCTAATTCTGTGTTAAAATGTGGCGAAGGAGAAAAAGAGGTTTCAACGTAAAAGAGCAGTGGAACGCTGAAGTGCGATGTGCGTTGGGTGGGACCGGATCGCAATATGAACATCGCAAGTTTCAAAAAATTCAGCGCACATTAAAGTTAAAAAAAAATGGGATGTGAAGTGCGATACTGGCGTGGATGTTATGCCTCTTCACGTAGTTAGACTCCTACACCCCACGAAAGGAGGAATGTAGAAGAAAAGAAGGATAAAGGGAAAGAAACAGAGAAGGATATAGGAAGTAAGAGGCCAAGAGAGGATCAGTCACCTTTAGTGACTAGCACCTCTGACAAATATTTCAAGATATTACATAGGAAGAGGGCTTGATCTCACATGGAGATCGACCAAGGAGGGGAACCAGAATAGCAGACGATGATTCAAATAATGGACACCCCTAAGTCATCATCAACGGGTGGAGAAACAACGGTCTCACCTACATCATCAATAATAGTGATGATTCAACATCAAATCAAAAGTTATTTATTCAAAAGGCAACTTTTGACAAATTCACTAAGGTAGATGAAATATTCAGAAAAATTGTAAATATAGAGATCCCTAGTGAAGATTAGTGGGATAATTTTTTTGAAATCATTGAGTGAAAGGTAAATTTTGCAGCATGCTAGCAGTGCATCCTCTCTTATGACCTCTGCAATGGAGGTCCAAAGAAAAGCCAGATGTCAGGAGTACTCAACGTTGCCTCCTTGCAACCATGACGGCCACCTGCAAACTACCTTTTGATTTACTAAAAATTGCCACAATTAATTTCACAGTCAGAGATATTTCAAATATCAGCTTAGAAGTTATTGTAGAAGTTAATATTGTAGTCGATCTGGCAGGATATATTTTAGTTCGGGCCCTGCGTGGCAATAATTGTCAAAATTCCATTTACTTTGTAGTTAATGTGGATTTCTGACCTAGGTTAGGGAAATCACCTCTGTCGTAGTTAATTACTTCTTGAATGTTCATTATCAAGGGTTGGACTTTATTTAGACTCTGTGTTGCAAGATTATTATATTGGAGCACTGTAATAGCTTTGAGCTGGGCATCAATAATAAAAGCACATTCACAGGATCCTTGAGGTATGTTAATGGTGATGTTATTTCTTTCGTATTAGTGTTTCTTTTTTTTTCCATATTGTACTTCGATTTCTCTGATTACAGAGCAGAAGTTTTAGATTAGGATATGCTGAGAAAGCACCTTAAGTCTGTCTATTTTTTTTATCTTAATGTTTTCCTCTGAAGTATAACTAAATAATTCTTAACTGCTTTAGCTCTACTGAAATTTTTATCTTAAAGGTTTTCCTCTGAAGTATACTTAAAGAATTCCTCACTGCTCTTTAGCCTTACCAAAACTGATATCTTTAAAGTTTTCCCTTGTGAAGTTTAGTTAAAGAATTCTTAATTGCTCTTTAGCTCTACTGAAATTGTTGTCTTAAAGGTTTTTCCTTTGAAGTATATTTAAAGAATTCTTCACTGCTCTTTAGCCTTACCTAAGCTAATATCTTTAAATTTTCCCTTGTGAAGTTTAGTTAAAGAATTCTTAACTGCTCTCTAGCTTTACGGAACTAATATCTTAAATGTTTTTTCTTTGAAAGTATCATTGAAGAATTCTTAAATTCTCTTTAGCTTTCACTACCTCCTGTCATATCATATTCACACTGCTAGTAAGATCCATCTTATATAGTTAGCTTGCCCTGAAAATGACCTTGGAAAGTTGATTCACAACTCAACCCTTTTATTGAAGCCCAATGGATTAAGCTTCCCATATTCTATCTGTTCAACCATCCAAATCAATAAAACAAACAATCTCTATAACTAGCCTAAAATAAGCACTATAAATCACCAATGTTAAATCCTAAATCATAAATATACAAAGAGAGCCCTCACTGAGCTTAGGAAGGCTAGTTCCTAGACTCCAAAGCGGTTTGATGTTGTCCTTTGCTACTTGTTCTTGCCAATCTTACAAATTACAGAGGGCCAACATTTTAAATGGATATTAGGCTAGTTATGATTGTACTTGGTTGTTTGTTTGGTTTTGATTGATTTGGTTGATTAAATTTCTATATTCCCATTGGGAAATGGAGTCAAAATATAAAACTAGATGTTGCATCAATATTTAAAAGTTATAACAGAGAAAACTAGGTTGCATTAACTGGATTCTTTTGGATTTTTAAATAAATTATGGAGATGGTAGAAAAGTGAATTTCAGTTGAGACTTAAAATCAATTAAGTAATTTTCAATCTGACTTCAGTGGAAAGCACATAAATTGTAAAAGCAACCATAATAAGGTGTTTTAATTAACATGTCCTATTCATCACACTTTATGTTTTACAATTAAATATTTTTGATATGCAGAGAAAAGGAAAAAACAATGGAAAACACAGTAATAGTAGAGGCATTTCACCAATGAATACACCACATGAATCCTGAAAGAAGTCTTTGTATTATTGATGCTCTAGCAAAACATGGAATTTACAATTGCGTAGTAGGAAAAATATATTCAAAAATCAACCTAGAATACTTCGAATAGTGAAGTATTTATACTAAAATATTACAAAACTAATTACAATCAATGGTGTCTCAACAGACAGTGCATTATTATCATAATTTGAACAAGAAACTCTAACTGTTACAAAAATATAGGCTCGGTGGAGGTGAACTGGAATGTTGGCACTATTTTTGAGGAAATAGTTGCTGAGTAGATCTATTTGTGGGTTGCGTTGTTTGTAGTGCTGGCTGCAGCTGTTCATTCTTATTTACTCTTTACTACTGAAGCTCACTTAAATTATCCCATTGATCTTCATCTAGGATAGTTAAATTAATAACCTTTCTGTAAATTTCATCCACTTCAGTATATTTGGCAAAAGTAGGTTTTACCACAAAGATGTGATTTACCTCATGCTGGATGAAAATATCATGACTTAATTCTTCCAAGAATTCTTTCCCTGTCATGGTGCCTTTGATATTGGAGAATTTGGATGTGTCTCTGGCAATCTCATTTTGTTTCTTCACATAGTCATGTATGTTCATCAGCTTGTCATTTATTTCAAATAGAGAAGGCATACCCCTCTGTGTTAAAGCTTCAATCCTACTGAGTAATGTATTTACAACTATCTCTAAGCTGTGGCATTTCTCTTCCAACTAAACAATTAGGTTCTTCTTATTAAGGACCTTCTTTACTTACAAAATTGTCTCTATTCTTTCATCAACTCCCAAGTCATCCAGCTCATATTTATTATTGGAGTTTAAGAACTTGATGATGTTTTTGGATGTAGTAGGCATATCTCCAAGCTCTTCCTTGATGGTTTTTATGGCATCATTATCTTTCTCTATAAATTCCTTTTATTCAAATATAATCTGGATGCAGGGCTAGATTTCATTTATGGAGTCAATGATATCTTTCCAAATTATCTCTTTGACTTGGCCCAATGTCTGTCTAATGGATGACTCTCTCTCTCTGAATTTTGAAACCTTTCTATCAGTTTCTGTGCTCTTTGTGCTTCAGCAACATGGGAAATTTCACTTCTGGATTTCTGATCCTGTAACAGTTTAACTTGAACTTGAAGTTTCTTGATTTTTTCTATCTAGATAGATAGATTCTGCACCATCTATTGTACTTTTTGTAGAAGTTGTAGCTGTGGGGATGGATGTAAGAGGTACAACCTCCAAAGGGACTATAGAAAGCTTAGCACCCTTCTCTTTATCCTTAATCAATTTCTCCATTTTTTATTCCATTTGTCTCAATTGGGAATTTTTCTCCATGATGAGCTTCATCATGTATGACTTCTGAGACTCTGTTTCTTCAATATGCTTAGTTAAAAGGTCTTCTATGGTTGAAAGTTTCAGTTGCTTCCTTAATGTTCTTATGTCAACATTTTTCTTTTTTATTATCTCCTCTCCAGCTTTGATGTTGGAAGGATCATATCCAAATCTGACCACTAAGTCTTCCAAATAATTAATTTTTTAATCCTTTTCCAGAGGGGAGAGTTTCTCCATCTTCAATTGTGACTGAATGTTTGCTAAGGAAACCTGCAATTTAGAAAAACTCATAGTTGTATTAGTAAATGTACATGAAATCATTTCACCTGTTTATTTTTGCATATCCATTTTATCAATGGGATGGATATCTTTGATGTCAAACTCAAATGAAGTCTTTTTGTAATCTATTTTTGTCTTGGGTTGTAAAAATATGTGCCTCTAGAAAGGCCATTTGCATTTTTCCTTTCTCAGAGTTAAATGCTGACAGCAGTCTACTCTAAGAACTGGAAGTCTGCTTCCAGAATTGATTATAGGTGCTAGTCTTCAATATTTCATTCTTCAACTTGATTTCCCTAAATGTATCAAATATTTTTTTCTCTTTCTCTGCTGTGAAAACTTTACTTGTCTAAATGACATGTTGATGATCCTATGAAGCTGTTGAGATGATAGGAGAGAGAGTATTTTGGCCACCAACTTGTGAAGAAGTAGGTGTCTCCTTAGTGATTATGATGACCTCATGTTCTGAATCTTTACTTGGGTTAGGTTTAGGATTGAGCTTGTTACTCTTTCTGTAAATAATCTTGAGTTCCTTGCTTGAAGTTTCAATCACTGAAGGTGACTCTTCTTCCCTCATTATTTTTCCAGATTTCTCCTATGGGACAAGAGTCTGTGATGTCGAAATAGAGACTAACTACTCCTCAGCATCCTGCAGAGTGTTTTTAATCCACTCTATTTGGTTCATATACTTCTCAATTTCTGGCCTGTTTGTATGAATGTAAGGATTAGACTTGTTTTCTACCTTAGTTTGGAGATGGTTCCTAATGGATCCTAGGACCAGGTGAAACTGAGGCTAAACTTCATTTCCTTTAATATTATGTCTGCTTCTTCCCCTATTGTCCTGATGTTGAAAATAAATGGTCTTATTTGTGTTTTAATTCTGAAATGTGACTTCTTATTTGCTAACAAAAAATGGACTTCATCAACATTCAACATTTCCCTAATGTATTCTAAAGAAAAAATCCTCATTCAGATGAATTTGGGAGTTTGTAGGGAGAAATTTCACATCCATAAATCCTCAATTCTGTATAGTTCTAGTATAAATACCAGTCACCTATCTTTGTTTGATCTAATATCTGTAAAATATTTTTGATATCCTCACTTATTCTAGGCTCAGGTGTACTGCTAAGAAGACTCATTGTTGGATGTACAAACAGTTCAATGAATTGTTTGTATGAATAATATTTGTGTTATTTCATCACCATGGTAGTCTAGAAGATGACTGACTGTTGATTTCCATCATCATCAATTTTTGCATTGAAAACTTGAATCTATCTCCCTGAAAATATAAAAATATATACATTAAGATAGGCATTATTAAACACCTCTTCTGCTCGGAATCTAAAAAATTGGTCATGGATAGCATCTTCTAGGAATTGGATAAAATTGAACAAGATAGAAGGCTTAGAATCTACAGAGAAAATAGAAAGGAAACCTATAATTGGCTCATCTACCCATCAGTTAGAGTAATATCCAAGGAGGTAAGAAATGACAGTGATAATTTTCTTGGCTCTATCAAGGGAAATGAAGGGAGAGTAAGGAGGATTCTTCTTAGGTAATTGGGTATCTTCAGCTAGAAAAAGCTCAAGGGTTTTATCCCTTTTTACAAAATCCAACTTCTGATACAGTTAATTGAGGGATTCCTGTGAAAAATGGGTTCCATTTTCTACAAGAGGGGCCTACATCATTTGGTCAATAGATTGGGTAGTGATAGTGAACATAATTTCTCCTGTGGAAGAAATTATGGCTCTTTGGTTGGGTATGTAACTAGTTTGACACTTGTGAATGAATTCAAGGGCATTGTGGGTATGGGGAAAGATGTAATGTGCTAAATTTGATTCCCACAGTCCAATATCATTGGACTTATCTATGTACTTGTCTTCTAACTAGCAATACATCTCAAAAAGCTCAAATTCACAGAGGGTTTTGTGAATTTTATAATCTCTATCAGCTAAAGGTATGCGATCAAGGTCAACAAGAGGATGGAGCAATGGATTTACAGGCTCCTCCTGGCCTTTCTTCTTAGGAGGCATGATGCAGCTAGTTTTAAGGTAAATGAAAGGTTTCTGAAAGGATAAGGTTACCAAGACTATATCAGGCTTTGGAACTCATGATGAAGACATAATAGTGTTGGCAATATGATTCTTATGTCTTAATATGTTGTCCTTGATGGAAAATATTTGAGAAATAATGGAGAATATGTCTTTTGGAGAAGCACAATATTTGAAGAAGGTCTAACAGAAGAAATGTGTAAAGTCTAGCAGAAGTTGGTTAATATTCATAATTGAAGGTTCTATACATGGGTTAGTAGAGGCCAAGTTGTGTATACACACATATAAGAATGATCCAAGTCGCGTATGCCTTTTGCAGTCTAAAATTATAATACCAGGGGACATTACCATGGTTTTATCCCACAATATTGAGCGTTGTGTCATCTATTTGATTCTTTCCAAGAATACCATTGGCACTTGTGTGTTTTGGCTCATGGTATTATGAAAGGCTAAATCTATATAAGGAGAAGAAGATCATAGTGCAAATGTGTGGATGTGTAAGGGTTGTTACTGAATACTTCTCTCTGAAGTATATTTGCATGGGATGGAATCTGTTTATTGATAGATCTGAAACTATGATGCACCCTTGGATGAAATGATGGATCAAGATCTCTATACCTAAAATGACTATGTCTTTGATCTACTAATGAGATGATTGGATCCGTGACCTGGCGCACATGTTTTGAAGTGAAGTGAAGAAATTTGGGTAAGTATATAGATCTAAATCATTCTACAAAATTAATATTTACAGATCTATACACTAGTTTTTCTCGGTGAAAGCTTGTATATACGCGGCTTTGTCTCAGCTAAAGCGCATATGGAAGTCAGGGTTTTCTAAAGCTTGGTGGAGAGGTTATCTGTTTATTACTGCTATATTTATGTTTTCTGTCAATGAATTTTTCATGAAGATCTGGGTTGTTTGAATACAGTATATGCTACCAAGTTGAATATGTACAATTCTGATCAATGAATGAGTAAATATTTCTAATGATGTTGACTGAATAAGGGTTCTGCAATTCTGAAAAGATATTTGTCTCAAAGCCTCAAATCTGGTTCTAAGACTGATCATATTCTGTAAATTTAGTATTCTCAAATGTATACGCAAGTTTATGTAAAGGAAAGTGTGTATACACGCAGATTCAGTAAAGTGAAGTTGCGTATGCATTTTAAGATAATGAATGATCAGGGTTGAGATTAATTCTGCATGAAATCTAGGTTTAGTATTATTTTCTAGTTACAGTGATATCACTGTTCTGATTGAATTTTTGGTTAAGTTTATTGGTGTTGATATTTTTGCTGAGTTATGTTGAAGCTATGGGATCCAATGTGAAAATTTATGAAACTTGGTCTGCAATGGGTCTTAGGGTTGAGGCCTTCAATATGGAAGTAGAAGCTTCCTTCCAGTATAAACCGGTGTTTTGATCAATGGGTTGTATCTTCCTTCCAATAGAGGGTAGTAAATGAGATCAGGGAGTTGGATCTCTCTTCTAGTAGTAGCTGGAGAACAAGAGAAAGTTGGAGCCTTATGCAGGTAGATGCATATATACTGATATGAGTCTGCATCAGTACAATATTGTAAGCAGTTTTCCATATAATAAATATTGAATACAAAGATGACAACAACGATAGTTTTCTCTCGAATTGGGTTTCCACCTTAAATCTTGGTGTTCATTTGTGATTCTCTTGTGTGATGATTTATTCTGTTATTACTGCACTTATTTAATGGATAACTATCTGATGCATAACTGATGGTCTAGATTAAATATTTCTTCTGAATATTTATGTAAACATTAAATATATATGTGTATATGCTAGTTTATGTTTGGAAAGTTGTGTACATACATTGGTTTTTCTAATCAAAGTCGCGTATAGAAATCAGTAAATGGAAAAAGAAAACTATTGTGATTATTGAAAATACTGATTCACCCCCCTTCTCAGTATTTTTCCCAACAATTGGTATTAGATCAGGTCCTTCTGAAGAAGCTTAATTGCTAGAAGGAAGATCATCTAAGATGAGCAATCAAGATGGGACAACATCTATCAGGCCTCCTCTCTTCAACGAAAATAATTTAATCTTCTGGAAGACAAGGACAAGATCTTATCTTCAATATCTTGGAGCAGATGTATGGGCTATAGTTGAAGGAGGTTATCAATATCCATCTTCAGTTCCAATAGATCTAGCAACAAGAAAGAAATATGAAACCAATGCAAAGGCAGTCAATGCATTATTGGGAACTTCAACTAAATCAGAATTTTTCAAAGTCATGTAGTTGAATACAACAAAGGAGATATGGGACAAAATAATTCTGAGCTATGAAGGTGATGCGAAGGTAAAAAGTGCTAAAATCCAAACTCTCAGAATTCAATTTGAAAAACTCAAAATGCATAATGAGGAAAGCATTGCTAGTTTCTTTTTACGTCTAGATGATATTGTAAATCATATGAGAAATATGGGTGAAACCATAACTGACACTACTCTAGTAGAAAAGTTTTTAAGATCTCTAACTCCAAAATTCAAGTCAAAAGTGGTTGTTATTGAAGAGAAGCAAGATCTACAAACTCTTACTATTGTTCAACTTCATGGGATTATGACTGAGTGTGAAATGAGAAAAGGAGGTCCATCTGAAGTCAAAGAAGTTGTCTTTAGAGTTTCTGCAAAAGTAGAAGAACAAGAAGGATCATGGTATGTTTCAAAAGAAGATGAGATAAATTTTGTAAAGAAGCTACAACTTGGCACTGGAAGGTTCAAAGGTAAGCTTCCTTTTAAATGTTTTTCTTGTGGAAGAGTTTGTCATTATGCTGCTAAATGTCCCCATAAAGATAATCATGAAAAGGGAAAGGAAGTGGAAAAATGAAATAAGAAATGGTTTATCAATAGAAAAAGCTATTATACTCATGAATATAGTGATGGTATATCAAATAGTGAAGAAGGAGAATTTGATCAAGATATTAGACTGCTCATGGCTTTTGAAAAATACTTTAGTGAGGCTAAATATACTTTTATGGATGCATTAGAAGAAAATGATTTTCTTGAATAAATAAATCAACTTAAAATATGTTTGGAAGAAAACAAAATTTCCATAGATACTCTAAAGAATCAGCTTATATAAAAGGAGAAGCACAATGATAAATTAGAATGTGAAATAGTAAGTCTAAGAAAGGAAATTGAGAGAGTGAAAACTTTACATCTTAGATTTACTAAAGGATCTGAAACCTTAGATGAAATTATCAAGTTACAACTCTCTCCTCTTGTAAAGACAAGTCTTGGATATATCGGAGAATCCTCTCAGTCTTCAGCACCAAGCTATCTAAATGCAGCTAAAGCCAACCAGCCACATTTTTTCACTCAACAAAAGCACAAAGAGACTACCCAGGTAAAGCATGACTACTTCAATTCAAGGATGATCAATAATAAAAATATCAATCAACAGGTAAACATAAATAGAAGGTTTCATGATCACATAAATTTCTTCTTTAATGGACAATGTTTCTCATGTCATAATTTTGGTCATAAAGTTGATCAATGTGTTGCATACAAAACCATCATGTCCAGAGAAGCTAGAAAGAAAAGAAATGAGACTGGACTAAAGAAGAAAACTTACAACAAATTTTTTCCTCTTCAAGGATAAACTGAATGTTCTTATTGCAATAACTTTGGACATGAAGAATCTGAATGCAGGAGAAAATTTCAGCCAAAAGAACATATACCCACAAACTCCAAGGTATGGAGAAAGAAGGACTCACAGGTTGAAAGTTGTGGCATAGCTTTATTTGCAGAAGCAGAAGAAAATCAATAGTACATTGATAGAGGATGCTCAAAACACATCACAGGTGATAAAAATAAACTTCTTTCATATAATTCATTAGATAAAGAAAATAATGTTACTTTTGGAAATGACTCTCCTACTGTCATTAAGTGTAAAGGTTCTGTTTTTCTAAAAGAAAAGGTGAAATCTAATAATGTTATGTATGTGGATGGATTAAAGCATAACTTGTTGAGTGTGAGTCAAATGTGTGATCAAGGAAATGAAGTTGTCTTTATTTCAAAAGAATGTGTAGTACATAAATTTGACATGGGAAAAACGGTAATAAAAGGAACTAGAACACCAAGCAATATATATATATATATATATATATATATATTGAAAGGTGGCCAAGAGAAATGCTACTCAGGTAAATCTACATAAAACTAGTTATGGCACAGAATATTGGGACATTTGAGCTTCTCTCAAATAAGAAAATCTAGCAGACTCAAAGTTGTTCGTGATCTACCCAACATCACTCTGCCTGAAAGTACCATATGCAAATCATGTCAATTTGGTAAGAAAACTAGGGTGCAATTCAATTCCAAAGAAGGATCAACAAGTAAGCCTCTTAAACTTATACATACTGATCTATGTGGTCCTGCAAGGAAAAAGTCACCTCGTGGAGAAAAATAATATATTCTATTTATTGATGACTTCTCCAGAATGTGTTGGATTGGTTTACTGAAACATAAAGATGAAGCATTTGAAAAATTTAATATCTTTAAAGATTTGGTTGAAAATGAATTAGATCTAAAAATCAAATGTCTTAGATCTAACCAAGGAGGAGAATATATATCAGATGAATTCTTTGATTTCTATGAACATTATGGCATAAAAACATAGTTTTATGTAGCTGGAACTCCACAACAAAATGGAGTGGTAGAAAGAATGAATAGAACAGTTCAACATATGGCTCATTCTATGCTTGAGGAATTTGAAATTCTCGATACCTTTTGGGGAGAAGCAGCACATACTGCGGTAAATATTCTCAACAAGGATCATGTTCGTGTGAACAGTGATAAAACTCCTTATGAGCTTTGGTATGGTAATATTCCCACTGTGAAACATTTTAGAGTTTTTGGAAGAAAATGTTTTATCAAGAAAAATGATGAAAAACTTGGTAAGTTGAGCCTAGAGCAGATGAAGGAATATTTCTTGGTTACTCTTCTAGAAGTAAAGCATATAAATGTTACAATAAAATACTTCAAAAGATTGTGGAATGTATTGATGTTGTAATTGATGAGTCGCTCTCAGCTCCTAGAAGGGAAATAACAACAATGAATGAAGATGATGATGTTGTATACTTTCCCTCATCAAATAACAACAATATAGAAGGAGAACCCAACGAAGCACCGGAAGAAGATATATCAGAAAAGGCTAAATCTAGGTATGTTCAAAAGAATCATCCAGAATCTCAAATATTGGGAGAAAATGGATCAGGTGTCCAAACAAGAATAACTCTTGTAGGATCCCCTAGCTATCTGGCATTATTATCCACTATTGAACCATAGAATGTAAATCAAGCTAGTAAATATGAATTTTGGATTCAAGCCATGAATGAAGAACTTGATTAGATTGAAAAGAATCATACTTGGGAATTAGTTTCAAGGCCTCATGATAAAAATGTTATTGGAACAAAATGGATATTCAAAAACAAGTTAAATGAAAATGGAGATGTCATTAGAAACAAAGCTAGACTTGTTTGTAAAGGGTATGCTCAACAAGAAGGCATAGACTTTGAAGAAACATTTGCACATGTAGCCAGACTTGAAGCCATAAGAACGTTTCTTGCTTTTTAAAGTTTTCAACAGTTCAAAGTTTATCAAATGGATGTAAAATCTTCTTTCCTCAATGGTGATCTAGAAGAAGAAGTTTATATAGAACAACCAGAAGGATTCATTATGGGAAATGATTATAAACTTAAAAAGGCCTTATATGGTCTCAAATAGGCTCCTCAGTCATGGTACTATCGTCTTGACAAATATCTTCAACAACAAGGTTTCACAAAAGGATCTGCTGACGATAACTTATACACAAAAATTGAGAATGATAAATTTTTTATTATTGTTGTGTATGTTGATGACATCATTTTTGGAAGTAATGAAGAGTCCATGAGTCAGAAATTTTCTTCTGTAATGCAACAAGAATTTGAAATGTCATTACTTGGGGAACTAACATATTTTGTTGGCTTACAAGTGCAACAAGAAACAGATGGCATATTTTTATCTCAAGAAAAATATCTCAAGCAAATTCTGAAGAAGTACAGGATGGAAGACTACAAACCTGTAAGTACTCCAATGATAACTGGATGTAACCTTAGTTATCATGATGATTCTCCCATGGTGAATCAACCAAAATAGATATTTGTGATTGGAAGTCTACTCTATCTAACCGGGACAAGACCAGACATTATGCATGAATTTGGGATTGTTGGACGATTCCAAGCTAATCCAAAAGAGTCACACCTTCAGGATGCAAATATAATATTCAAATATCTACAAGGGACTCAAGACTTTGGTCTATGGTATCCAAATAATGTTGATCTCACTCTTCATGCTTACATAGATACAGACTTGGTTGGAAATGTTGATGATCAAAAAAGAACTAGTGGTGGTTCATTCTACATGGGGCCCTGATTAATATCTTGGTTCAGACAGAAACAAAATTCTATTGCCTTATCTACAGTAGAAGCAGAATATGTGGTTGTCTCATCATGTTGCACACAACTTCTTTGGATGATGCAGACATTACAAGATATTCAAATCAAATGTTCACCTCCTATCTCCATCTTATGTGATAATACAAGAGCCATCAGTATCTCAAAAAATCCTGTTACGCATTCCAAGACCAAGCAAATTCCTATCAAGTATCACTTCTTACACGAATAAGTGCTTGAGAAAAAGGTTAAATTGGAGTATGTTCCCTCCAAAGAACAAGTTGTTGATATATTTACTAAACCTCTTCCCAAGGAAGCATTCGAATATCTCAGACAAAAGCTCGGATTTTTCTCTGCCTCTCTTATCAATTTTGCTTAATATCAAAAGATTAAATTTGGTACATTGGTTGCATAAAGGAGAATCACGTATATACACAAGTTTCTGTGCATAAAACCACGTATGGTTTTTTCCGACATAAATTCTATGGATCAGCTTTCAGAACAATCTGTGGTGCAGTTGGGTAAACTCTATTGTTCTGGTATTTTTTCTTCTTACAATACCTCTCCTTGATATTTATCTCCTTGATGAAGATTCCTTGATGAATTGGTTGTTGAAGGTGTTCAAGATACACAGGTTTAGGGGGAGTACTTGCCTTACTAAAAGGAGTGCATTGTTGGCACTATGTTGGTTGTTGTTATGATCTCCTGTTTGAGATTCTTTGGTCTTGGATATAAAAAGTCATATTTGTTATTTGATAAAAAGGTCTTGTTGAGACCTATGGTGTAAAATTGTTATATTCAGTCATGTAAGGACTTTTTTAAATTTTTAAACCCACTTGGTGGGGAGTTGAGTCAAATATGTAATTCCACTTGGTTGGATCATTGATGTAAGTATGAGTCCTTGGTGATAGGATTGGTCATACTAGTTTGAGTTAAAGAGTCATGTATTTCATTAAAATTCTAATCGCATATGCTCAGGGGGAGAAAATGTCTACCATTTTCTCTTGATATCAAAGGGTGAGAGTGTTTGGTGTTTGAATAATGTTTATATATCTACAGGATGTGGTGATCAAACTCCATCTTGGTTTCCATCAAGTCCAAAGGGGGAGATTGTTGGCAATATGATTCTTATGTCTTAATATGTTTTCCTTGATGGAAAATATCTGGTAAATAATGGAGTATATGTATTTTGGAGAAGAACGGTAGTTTGCAGAAGGTCTAACAGAAGAAATGTGTAAATTCCAGCAGAAGTTGGTTAATATTCATAATTGAAGGTTTTATACGTGGGTGAGTACAGGCCAAGTCACGTATACACGTGGATAAGAATGATCCTAGTCACGTATGCCTTTTGCGCTCTAAAATTATAATACCATGGGGAATTACCATGGTTTTAGCCCACAATATTGAGCGTTGTTTCGTCTATTTTATTTCGTCCAAGAATACCATTGACACTTGTGTGATTTTGACTCATGGTATTAGGAAAGGCTAAATTTATATAAGGAGAACAAGATCATAGTACAAATGTGTGGATGTGTAAGGGTTGTTACTGGATACTTCTCTCTGAAGTATATCTTCATGGGATGGACTCTGTTTATTGGTAGATCTGAAACTATAATGCACCCTTGGATACAATGATGGATTAGGATGTCTAGACCTAAAATGACTATGTATTTGATCTACTAGTGAGATGATTGGATCTGTGACCTGGTGCATGTTTTCTGAAGTGAAGTGAAGAAATTTTGGTAATTCTATAGATCTAAATCATTCTGCAAAATCAATATTTACAGATCTATACACTAGTTAGTCTCAGTGAAAGCGCGTATATACGCGGATTTGTCTCAACTAAAGTGTTTATGGAAGTCGGGGTTTTCTGAAGCTTGTTGGAGAGGTTATTTGTTTATTGCTACTATATTTCTAATGTTTGTCAATGAAGTTTTCATGAAGATCTGGGTTGTTTGAATACTGTATATGCTACCAAGTTGAATATGTACAAGTCTTATCAATGAATGAGTAAATATGTCTAATGATGCTGACTAAATAAGGGTTCTGCAATTCTAAAAAGATATATGTATGAAAGCCTCAGATTTATTTCTGAGACTGATCATATCTGTAAATTCAGTATTCTAAGATCTATACACGAGTTGATGTAAAGGAAAGCGCGTATACACTCGGATTTAGTAAAGTGAAGTTGCGTATACATTTTAAGATAATGAATGATCAGGCTTGAGACTAATTCTGAATGAAATCTAGGTTTAGTACTATGTTCTGGTTATAGTGATATCACTGTTATGATTGAAGTTTGGGTTAATTTTGTTGGTGCTGATCTTTTTGCTGAGTTGTGTTGAAGTTGTGGGATCCAATGTGAAAATTTATGAAACGTGGTCTAAAGTGGGTCTGAGGGTTGAGGCCTTTAGTATGGAAGTAGAAGTTTCCTACTAGTAGAAGTTGGTGTTCTGATTAGGGGTTTGTATCTCCCTTCCAGTAGAGGATGGTAAATGAGACCAGGGGGTTGGAGCTCCCTTCCAGTAGTAGCTGGAGAAAAAGAGAAGGTTATAGCCTTCTGCAGGTATATTTCTGCATACTGATATGAGTCTTCATCAGTACAATATTGTAAGCAGTTTTCCATATAATAAATATTGAAGACAGAGACAACAACAGTGGTGGTTTTCTCTTGAATTGGGTTTCCACCTTAAATCTTGGTGTTCATGTCTGATTCTCTTGTGTGATGATTTATTTTGTTATTACTGCACTTATTTACTGAATAACTATCTGATGCATAACTAATGGTCTGGGTTAAAGATTGCTTCTAAATGTTTACCTAAACAGTAAAGATATTTGTGTATATGTTAGTTTCTTTTTGGAATGTTGTGTACATACGTTGTTTGTGCTAATCAAAGTCACGTATAGAAATCAATAAAGGGAAAAATAAAATTATTGTGATTATTGAAAATACTGATTCACCCCCCTCTCAGTATTTTTCCCAACAAGTAGTTGCAGAGCTAAGTTTGGTAATGATCAAATGAATTTCTATGGTGTTCTGTAAACCTACAATAAGTATACACAGAGTAGAGAAAAAGATGAGGTAAGGGATTACATGTTCATTATGCATGGTTTTATACAAAAATTGGCAATTTCCGTTGATTTTGGCGTGGATCTGTTGCATTAACAATCAATTATGAATTAAATGTGTTAACGAGTTGTTTTCCGTGAGAAGGGAGTTAATTGGAAACAAATATAATCAAGCTGGCTTGATAAGATAGGCGCTCAACGGGAAGAATAGTTATTCTGGTATCGGAGGAGAAAACAAATTTTCGGGGGGGGGGGGGGGGTATGAAGTGGTAAGTTGTTTGAGTGGAAGGGGGTGCAAAATGGGGAGGGGGCGCCACGTTAGTGTGGGCCTGAAAAGAAAAAATACTTTTTTCGGACCCCCACCACCCCCCTCCCCCCTTAGCGATAAATATCGGATGCAGAGGGGGGTTGAAAAGGAATGAGGGTCGTCATATCAGGGGTGGAAGGATCTGATGGATGATTAAATGTGCGAGGTTTATAGTGATAAGATGTGATGGATTTTTCAGATGGCGGGGGGGTTAATTTATGAATGAAACTTTGGATGTGTAATGATATTCCAAACTTTTTCATTTATGTGCCTGATTATTTTAGACTTAGGATAAACATATTTTACCTTTTTTCTTCATATGCATGAAATATCTTTGAAAAAACAAACTTAGGATAAGCATTTTAATGTTTTTCAAAGCTTCAACACAACCTCTACCAACCCTTTTAATTTCATCTCTTTTTTTAAGCTAACATTTTTTCTTCTTTCCTTAGGGTGCATTTAAGCTAGCAAACCCACATCGCCTTATTTTTTTATAAAAATATAACCTATCTATCACTTATTTCTCCTATTGATTCAGATTAAACAGTTGAATCAATTTCTTTTTCTACCTAACTACTGATTTTCCAAGATTAAGCTGTTTGGAAAATATTTATTCACTACCCTAATTAACATGACATTCATAGTTGTTCAATCATGAGTAAGTTGTATGATTTGAACAAAAAACTAGTCATTGTGATATTTTAAGACAAGTTGCACACAATCTTATTGAATATTGACATAAATAAAACTAATTTAACAATGGCATTTTAAGGCAAGCTACACACAATCTTATTGGATTTTGACATAAAGAAAAATAATTTAATAGTAGTGGCATTTGAATTTGCAACACTTTCAATATTATTTCTATTTTTCTTTTGTAGGGTTCGTATTCTGTTTTATTCTTTTCAACTTTATTTCTTTTTTTATTTTCTTCATATTCATTTTTTGACATACCCTCTTTTCATTTTATTTTATATATATATATTTTTTGGAAATAATTTTCATATTGAAAATTATTTTACAGTGTAAAATTACAAATATAAAATACTCAATCACCTTGAGATCCTATAAAATATAGGACCCTAACATGTTCCAAAACCAAAAACACTGTTATGAACATTTATCTACATGGTTGGTAATAAGCCTATGCCTAGTGCATACCTAAGCTACAACCTTATTTTAAAAACCATTCAAGAAGTCAAATGTTAACCTAAGGGTCGTGGTGGAAAGGGAGCGGAATACATTACAAGGTGGGCACATGGTTATAAACCTGGAACATTAAAATAAACCTATAGTGGCAATATGGTGCAAACGCAATGGTGGCATATTTTTAACCTATGGACTAAACCTTTGGAGTGGAATGTATAAACCATATGATATGTAAAAACATATGGTGTTCGAAATTATATGGAAGAATTATATTATTAACCTACGATCTAATCCATAGCAAGATGTTAATATCTATGAAGCGTATAGTATGGAGTGAAACATTGTATAAAAAAAAACCTTATCAAATGAAACCACGTGGCTTCGGAAATGGTGTCCAATGGTGCAATGATGAAAGTTCGAACGAAGGAGACATGTCCAACATGAATGGGAAACACGTCAACACCATCGATTAGCATTAAAACTATGGTTTATATTAAGTGATGATACACTGTTTTGGAAAACCATATCCGCCGAAATATTACAATATAAGATAAGGTTTGTAATATCATTGGCTAAGGTTTTAAATAATTGCGCCATGTGTAATTTTGATATGGTGTAGATTTAATGTTTTTAAAAGATGTGCGCCATGATACTTGGGATAAAACCTAAGTATAAGCATATCATTGCACCGAGGCCAAACAAAATCAACAAATTGATAAACTTAATTTGGGTGATTCTATCTTACAATCTTCCCACAAGCCTATAAAAGGTTTACCATTACACGAGTGCAGGTAGACTTGAGTTTTGAGTCAGAGAACAATCTTTTGCATGTTTGGCAGCATATACTCGTTCGGGCATAACTGGAGCGTCCTTGGGATTTTTAGTGAATTGAGATAGGCATTGGAAAGCTGAGACAAAGAGATTTATTTTTACAGTAACCACCAGTGCCTGCGTGCAGAGATTAGTTGGAAAATTATTTTTTAAAGATACTCTTTGGATCATTTCCTAATAAAACAGACGCCCACTTGGAATCGGATCTGGAGATGTAGTCCAGGAGGGACGAACTTCGTAATCAATGTTTGTTGTGTTGTTCATCTTTCTTTGCTGCTATTTATTTCTTCATTTCAGTCTCTAAGTTTATGTTTAAGGCATAAAATAACTCAGTTTAGTTCAATCATTCACATAAGCTTCCTTAGTCAATAGCGAAAATAATCAATCTTGACGATTTCAGATCATATCATTTGGTATATGAGCAGGTTGATCATGTTAAATAGGATATTTTCCGATGAATTTTGACTAGATCTAGGTCATGACATGGAGAAGAGAAACTTGAGGAGACGGATCCAGAGATCGGAAGGAGGAAAGGTTCTCGAAAGATGGTAGGTGAAACTGAAGAAGAAAATCTCGAGCCCAAGACTGATGAGAAATTTCAGAAGATTTTCCTCAATATGCAAAGGATGATTTCAGAACTCTATGAAGACAAGAATACTTGAGATGCAGCTTCATCTTCTAAATTCAAGAAGAAGAAAAATGGCAAGGAGAAAATTGATGGTGACAAATATCCTTCTTCTCCATATTCGTCCTCTAAAGATGCGAAAGAGTAAAAGGATAGGAAGAAAACTGATGGTAATGAACCTCCTTCTCCTCCATCTTCATCTTCTTATTCTAAATCTTCTGATAATTCAAGTTCCAATTCCGACTCAAAGAAGAAACATAACAAAACTCATTTTCTGAAGCTTGATGTAAAGTTTGAACTGCCCATTTATGATGGTGAATTAAATACTGAAATTTTAGATAACTTGATTAAACAACTTGAAGTATATTGTAGAATATAGAATATTGATGATGATTTTACAAAATATTAGTTAGTTACACTTAGAATGGGGGGAAATTTTTTGATTTGGTGGGAAAGTAAAACTAAATTAGACTGAAAGCGTAAAGGTAAAATTATCTCTTCATGATCTACATTTATTATAGATTTAGAGAGCAATTCTATCCCTTAGGATATAATAAACATACTGTAATGGATTCACAGCGTATAAGAAAAGGTAAAGGAAAGAGTGTGCAAGAGTTTATGCAGGAATTCAGGAAGAAGGCATTAGCACTTGACATACCATTAAACACATGGGAAACTTTATTCAAGTATATTGGAAGTTTTCATTCTTATTTGCAACATACATTGCTTCTGTTTAATCCAAATAACTTTGATGAAGTGTGTGTGCAATCCATTCATGTTGAATCAGGTGGAATACCTTTTCAGTTTACGAAGAAACCATTCAAGCGATCAGATTCCAAAGAAAACAAGGGAAAGAAATCAGAAACAACTAAGCATGAAGGAGAGAGGCCAACTTGTACTCATTGTCAGAGGGTTGGACATGATGAATCCAAGTGTTGGAAGCTTCATCCAGAACTCAAGAAAAAGAAGTTCCTTAAGAAAAAGGATGAACTGAAGGCTAGTGTAGTAGTCCAATACGATTTAGGATATGACTCCGGTGACGAAAAGAAGATAAACACTATGGATTTGACAGGTAATCCTTCTGAAGCTAGTTTTTCTAGTTCTACTTCTTCTACATCTTCTTGGAAATCTAATAATGTGGTTTAAGAAAAGAAGAGGATTGAATTATTTCACATAAGGATAATATCCAAGCACACTAAAATTGACACATTGTTTGACACTGGATCACAAGAAAACTTAATATCTAAGAAATTAGTAAGGAAATTGGAATTGGAAACCGAAGCTCATCCAAAACCTTACCCTTTAATATGGTTAAAGGAAAACACTCAGATGCATGTCACAAAACAATGTCGATTAAAGTTTGCAATCACAACTAATTTTGTTGATGAAGTTGATTTAGATGTGATTCCTTTCGACATATGTGGTGTTGTGTTGGGTAGTCCTTATCTCTATGATCGAGATGCCATATTATATAAAAAGGATCATAAGTATCATCTCTTTAAAGAATGAATTGAATACATTGTCAGGGCACACAGAAGTAAGACAAACTTGGATTTAATCAATTTTGGTCAAATGAAAAGACTCATAAGTTCAAGTAAAAATTATTTTCTCATGTTTGTTAAGAAAAAAACCTAACGATAAGCATGATGCTTTTCAAGGATGTGATTCTCATTTTAAGGAATTTTTTTTTGAAATAGTTTATTCTCATAAAGAATTTTTTAAATAACCAACAAGTCAGCTTCCAAAATGAGAAATACAACATGAGATTCAATTACTAGTTGTTGCACCTCTTTTGAATATTGGCATAAATCATATATCAATCATTAAAATGGATTTAAGAAATGTTTATCATCATATGTATATTGCAGAGAATGATGTTTGGAAAATTGCATGTGAGACTAGACAGGGGCCTGATGAATGGTTGGTTATATCGTTTGAATTATGCGATGCTCCAAAAAAGTTAATGAGAATGATGAATGATTTATTTTGTTATTTTCTTGATAATTTTGTCATAGTCTATCAGGATTGTATTCTTACTTTCAGTTCAAGGTGGAAAGTTAGAAGTTTCATGGGTGCTAATCAGTATTGGGGGAAGTTTTTTTTTCATTTCTCTTTTCTTGCATCACCATTGCATGATTTAACAAGTTTTAAAGCCTCCTTTCAGTGGAGAGGAAAAAAAAAAACATGTAACACTTTGAAGCAGAAAATTGTAAAAACTCCACCAGATATTCCACATACATTTGAAATCAAAACTGATTCTAGTAGGTATGCAAAAGGAAAAGCAATTCATACAAATCATCAGTCATTTCAATACCTTCAAACTCCAACTAAGTTGCAGCAATATCAACATTATATATGGATGGGTATTTTGCAGCAGGTCCACTTAGTAATTCAATATAAGGAAGGTACAACAAAAAAAGGTAGCTGATATGTTGTCAAGCTCTTCTTTGAATATTTCAGTTAATTTGAAAAATATTTCTTTAGCGCATAAAAGTTTCAATGAAAAATATGTCGTAGATATCGTTTTCAAATAATTTTATGAATCACTAACTTACAATGCCCAGGTGGAAGAAGAGAATTATCATGTTTATGACAGGTTATTGTACCATCTTGGCAAGTGGTCCATACTGCAAGGATAAAGCACACATGTTGGTGTTGGAAAGACAATGGCACAACTACAGAAGTGTTGCTATTTACCGCAGATATATGAAACAGTTCACAGGTTCAAAATGCACCTCAAAAAGCATCAGAAGGGCCATCAATTTTAGGTTGGTGATCAAGTACAGATTTACCTCAGCAGGGTAAGGATGAAACGTGAAGGTAAGGTGAAGATCCACACTTTTGAGTGGATGGAGATCTAAAAGGTGACGGAGCTGTACCCTCACCTCATGTCTGATTAAAACCAACTTTTAGTGGTCCAAAAGCTTCCAGTCGAGAGGAATGATCCAGGAAGATTCTCTAATTGTTATAAATATTAAGGTCTTAGTTGTCTTTAGAAATTGCACCAATTTATAGTGCCCATTGCGCGAAATATGACACAATTCACAGCTTCTCATTTGGTCTCCGAATGAAAGAGAAATCGTCCGTTAAAGTTGTATGGCGAGCAGGTGCAGACAAGGCCAGGTGATGTTTCTGTAGTTTCACACGTGACATAAATTCAACTTACCTCTAGTGCATATCTTTAGTTGATGGTGAAACTTTGTGTTCCAAAACCAAAAACACTATAATGGACATTTATCTACATGGTGGTAATAAGCCTATGCCTAGTGCATTAGCCTAAGCTACAACCTTATGTTAAAAACCATGCAAGAAGTCAAACACTAACCTAAGGGTCATGGTGAAAATGGAGTAGAATACATTACAAGGTGGGTGCATGGTTATAAACTATGGAACATTAAAATAAACCTATAGTGGCAATATGGTGCAAACATAATGGTGGCGGAGTTTAACCTTTGGACTAAACCTTTGGAGTGGAATGTATAAAACATATGATATGGAAAAACATATGGTATTCAAAGCTATATGGCGGAATTATATTATTAACATATGATCTAAACCATAGCAGGATGTTAATATCTATGGAGAGGATAGTATGGAGTGAAACATTGCATACAAAAAAAACTTATCAAATGAAACCATGTGGCTTCGGAAATGGTGTCCAATGGTGTGGTGATGACAATTCAAATGAAGGAGACGTGTCCAGCATGGATGGGCAAGGTGGCAGCACTGTCAGTTAGCATTAAAACTATGGTTTATATTAAGTGATGATACAATTTTTTTCATAACCATATCCGTCGAAATATTAAAAGATAAGATAAGGTTTGTAATATCATTGGCTAAGTTTTAAAATAATTGCGCCATATGTAATTTTGATATGGTGTAGATTTAATGTTTGTAAAAGATCTATGCCATGATACCTGGGATAAAACCTAAATATAAGAATATCAACGCACCGAGACCAAACAAACTAAAAAAATTGCTAAACTTAGTCTAGGTGATTCGATCCTACAACTTACCCATGAGCCTATAAAATGTTTACCATTACACCAATGCAAGTAGATTTGAGTTTTGAGTCAGAGAACAATGTTTTGCAGGTTTGGAAGCATATTTGGGCATAACTTGAGCGTCCTCAGGCCTTTCAGCGAATGGAGACAGGCATTGGAAAGCTAAGACAGAGAGATTTCTTTTACAGTAACCAGCATTATCTGCTTGCACATATCAGTTGGAAAATTCTCTTGTAAAGATACTCTTTGGATCATTTCCTAATAAAATAGACACCCACTTGGAAGCGGACCCGGAGATGTATTACAGGAGGGACGAAATCCATAATCAATGTTTTCTGTGTTATGTGTCTTTATTTGTTGCTATTTATTTCTTCATTTTAGTCTCTAGGTTTATGTTTAAGGCATAAAAATAACTCTATTTACTTCAATCATTCACATAACACTTCCTTAGTCAATAGCGCAAATAATCAATCCCAATGATTTCATATCAGTAAATATTTGTAGGAGCAAGTTGTTGCACTGCGCAGGAAGGAGGAGCTACTTGTATCCAGGATAAAGATACAAGAAGCTGAGGCCAATCAGTTCTCCTAAACTGCAGTGTAGAAACTAAAAACTTTGTGCAAGGTAGAGAGAGGACTAGAGCAAAAGGAAACCAAGAAGGTCATGAAGACACTGCTAAGAGAAATCAATGAATTTGAGAAACAGTGCATCGAAGCGGTTCCACTGTTGAAGGATGTCTTGAGCAACATCAAAACAAAGATCGATGGTGCACCTCCATTATGACTCGGGATGAGTCACAGTTTTATGTTGGGGGCTTGTTGAAGCTAGGATCCCCGCGAAGTAAGAAGCAAATAAAGACTTCATGGATCAAGGAGCGAGGCACACAACGTAGAGTCTATTTTGAGTCTAGGGGCTTTGGGGTGGGTCAAAGCCCCTTATTATGTAACGAGATTGGACTTTTTGTGAACATTGGACTTCGCCCATGGTTTTGGACCATGGTATTGTAAAGACAATATATATAAGGAGTTTAGATAGAAGTAATAGGTAGGCGTGAAAGGCTTGAATGATGCATTTAGATCTAATATTATTTTGAGTCAGAGTCTGTGTTTGGGTTAGAGGAAAGGCTCCTGCAGTCATGTGCGTGAAGGCCTTGGGAAGTCTGCAGTTGTGTGCGTAGACCCTTGCAGTTGTGTGCGTGGGGTGGAAAGTGAATGTATGAGAAGGATCTGGATAGTAATGAAAGACTTGCTGAGAAAGATCAGAGTTGTGTTGATGGGTTTTTCTTTTACTTACTTTTTCTAAATATCTATGTTGAATAAGGGTTTCAACCTGTCACTGAATAGTGTAGTATTGTTTATTACTATTTACTTTGTTAAATGCATAAGTAAGTAAGATCACACAATTTGTGGGTAAGTTAAACATATGTGTTGAACAATGCTAGTATTAGTAATACATTTCTTCTGTGGAGTTCTGGTAAGAATGAAAATACCTAAATCCACGATCCTCTCTCCCTCTAGATACAGAAACCTAGTTCTAGCATCCCCCTATATTGCCTCGAGTGGGACTTCACTCTACGCAAGCAGATCGTTTCCGAAAGAGTCGGTAATAGTGGGTTTTGTTGGACTGTGCAGTAACATTGAACCTAGGTCTAGACCAGATAAAGCCAACATGTGGAATAGGCGGGTGGTCACAAATATCCACCTAGATTAGTCCTCCCCTCTTAGGAATCAATGGTCCCCATTTCATGTAGAGCCTCCATGAGGTAAGGAAATTTCTATTGAACTTCGTCCCCGGTGAACCACTTTCCTTGGTGAAGGATTTGGCTTGCTTTCACAACTCGATATCGTTGGATCCTCTGTTGGCAGGTATCCTTGATCTATGTGTCCACGATGTGATCATTTATGGCATATTCCATGCAATCTAAGTTTAACTCTCTGGGTGTGAGTTGTTCTGCAATGTCAGATGTGTCTATTAATGGTGGAAAGTATGGTCAAAGGCGGTCCACATTGAACACTAGGTGCATACCAAGGAATGGTGGAATGCTGATCTCGAAGAAATTGTCTCCTATAACCTTGGTGATGGTATAAGGCCTATATCTGAGCCGGTGAATCTTTCGATGGGGTATAGCAAGGCAATCCTTCTGCAAATGTAGCCAGAATTTGTTGCCCACTTGGAACTTGTGTTGCACCCAATGATGATCATGTTGTTGCTTGTACTTAGCATTAGCCTTGTCCAATATGTCATGGAACTATTGGAGGACGTGTTGAATGTGCTCAATGAAGTTGTTCACCCTGTCAGCTTCGAATTGGACATGAGCTGAATTTTCCTAAGTAGCTGCAAATGGCATGGCCACAAAAATGGGACATAGTGGTTGGAATCCCAACCCCACCTAAAAGGGGTTGTGGCCAGTTGAGCTATGGAGAGCTCAGTTGTAGTTTTTCTAGACAAAGGGGAGGCTTTCATCCCATGTGCAATGATGCTTTGTGTTTTACGTGCGCAGAATGTGTACGATCATCCTATTGATGACCTCCATTTGGCCATCAGTTTGGGGATGTAAATTCATGTACTTAGTGAGCTTGGTATCCAACATCGACCAGATACTTAACCAAAATGTACTTACGAACCCATTGTCCCGGTCTAAGATAATGGACTGTGGGTGTTAGTATGAATCTTAATCGCAAGTGTACAAAAAAATACCACTTTAGTTGTGCATAACAAACAACCCTAACAACAAAGATGGCTGCCAATATATTTAGATCTGTAATTATGTGACCAAGATAAATTCTGCAAAAATATAGATCTATGCATTAAAAGACATTAAGCAGTAAATAAAAGGAAGAGTTTATCCATGCATCCAATAGACAAGACAAGAATATGTTGAATGAACTTTGTATTAATGGTACCTGGGAGGAAAACATAGAAGGATGTTACCAGTTCTCCTCAATGGGATGGGTTCTTGTAAGTCCTCAACACTTTAGATCTAAAATTCTTCTCTCTTGATGGTGTAGAAAACCCAGACAAAAATGGAACTCAAAGAGAGCTCACAAGAAAAAAGATAGAAAAATATGACAATGATGGTGGATCAAAGTCAGACCAAAAGTATAGATCCAGAGTGATCTTTAGGCAACAAAAGGTAGTGAATGAATGGGAAAAACCCTTCTATTTATAACAAAATATTGAGTTAGTCTAGATATTGGTGCATAATTAAAATGTTAACCAAAGTAAGATCCAACTTTGGGGAGAAATATTTTATTATATTTTTTGGAGGGAAAAACTGACTTGGGTTAAATCCCTTTATTTGTAAATAAATAAATAAATGATTTATTTATCATTTTGAGATGTGGTTGAGTAATAATCAAATAAATAATGATTTATTTAATTATTTATAAATGATTTAGTCAAATTTAACAAGGAATATTATTTAAATAAGGTTTAAATAATTATTCCTAGAAAATAATAAGATAAATAATGATTTATCTAATTAATTTTCTTGTTTTGGGTTAAATATGACCAGGAATATTAATTAAATTGTTGTTTAACTAATTATTCATTAAGGAAAGTAAAACAAATGTAGATTTATTTAATATTTCCTCATGGAGTTTTCTGTTTAGACCATAAACAACTTAATAAAGGTGGTTTACTAAGTTATTTTTCATAGTGAAAGCAATTTTACTTAGGGTAAAATTGGTCTTACATGGTGTACTTAGGTCTAGACTACAGGACTAGACCCTGACGAGCGGAGACTTACAGCTGTGACAAGTCTCTTTTATGAGTGAGTACCTGTGCTATAGGTGGCGGGGGAGGCATACCTATGACCGCCAAGACAAAGTACAAAGAATAATGCGTCTAGTAAATAAGGGACTGAACAATATAGTACATGCTGGCATAAACATGAGCCAGGTAAAAACATGATAATGAATCCCACATACATACTGTGCCTGGGATAACAACCAAGACTTATATAATAATATCTTAGTATATGAGATACAAACACAACCCAAATGCCCCTATAAACAGGAAATGGCTCTGAAAATATGACTGATACATGCAAAAAAAAGGCATTGCAAGCAGCTAAGGTCGACATCATCAAATATATGGAGTTACATCAAAGGTTGTAATGAAGAGGTCATCCGGGCATGTGGGGGGCTACCTGTAGGGCCACCCCCTCATGAGGGCTGAAAACATCTCACACACACCTGGGAATTGCCGGTATCAACTGCTGCATCACTAAACCATCAAGTATATGGATGTTGATCATGCTAAAAGGAGCTGGAGCTGAGAAACAATCAAGTCAAAGGGAAATAAGGAGTCCCTTTTCCTGACCCAAGGCACCGAACAAGAGTGGAAGTTGGAACGAAGGTACACCGCCCTCTAGACCTATCTTCTGTAATGAATGATATGATGTCGACAGAAGGAAGTCTGCCATAGGTGAGGCAATAAGGGATCCTTAACTAAGGCACGAGAGAAAATAATAGAGCGACTGATAGACTGACACCAGGGATGATGATGAAATGGGGGGTACTAAGTAGCAGACAGACGACTTCCCTTGTTAGAGCATAAAGGGCATGGATTATCTGGCAACGACTGACACAATATCATGAGGGATATGGGATAGTAGGACTGAAGGCCATAATGTGCGACACGAGAGAGGAACTAAGGCAATGAAGGATCGAGGAATATAGCGGGATACAAAGGGACTCGGGATAGACTCTATGAATGCAATGATGACTCAACTCGGATGCTCTAAACAAGGGTGACTCGATGATGCTGCCACACAGAAAAGGTCCAATGGGGACCATAAAAACATGAGTACATGATGATTAATCATGACGAAAATCGATACGAGCATGGAAAAGTATGAAGGCAAAGTGGTGCCCCAAGTACAAGTGTCGCAAGTGAAGAAATTCGATTTTGAGGAGTGGTGAAGTGACCCTTGTTGGACGAAATAAGTGACCCTTGTTGGACGAAATGTGTCCTGGTGAAGTATCAAATCACAAAAAACTAACAGATACCCATTTAAGGGCTCGGAGAGAGCTTTCCAATGGTACATATGGCTTGTCATACTGAGCTATGGTTTGGCCACAGCAGGCGAAAGAAAAATCAGGGGTTTCTCTTTTAATAAGGAATTTTCCCTCCAAATTCACTCATTTTCATGTGGAGCTGTGGTGAATGTAGAGAGGAGGGAAGGCCCCAAATCTTGCGGCGATCGTAGCAGACAAACTAATTGTTGGAATCGAGATCTGTCAGTTGCAGCTAAGAGGCCTAATCCTACTCTTTCATTTTAGTGGATTGAAAGTTTAGTTTAGGTCCCAGAGCTCAGTAATATACCCTTTCTCCTCTTCATGTCCGAGTTGCACTTTTTGGGGGAAAAACTATGACCTGGGTAGCAGGTTTTGGGCAGAAAACTGTGACCTGTCCCAGGATTGGGCCTGAAAAGTGCGACCTAACAGAGAGGATTTTTTTGTGTTGTTTTTTGGCTGAGAATTGGGTTTTTATGTTTGGATATAGTCTTTCCTATCTGTATACTGAAAAATATGATGTTTTTGTGCAGATATGGCAGAATTACGGATCAACTAGAAAGAAAGAGACCTGGGCACATTACGATCAGAGATCCGGGAGGATCAGGGTGTCCGTAGTGCATTGGCCAGGTTTGGGGTTCTGAAGTTTGTAGAGAACCCACTGATGAGATCTGGAGAGCCCTTGTTGGCCGGGATTGTCAGCTATTGGGATCCGGACCATGAGGTATTTACAGTGCAAGGGCACCGGATCGAGTTGACAGTCCAGGATATATATTTCCTAACTGGTCTCCCACCACTTGGGATGGTAGGGAATACTCAGCTAGTGTTACCGCAAGGGTGGAACATCATGGAGTTTGTAGAGCGCCATTGTTGACCAGGTCTCCATGTCAAAGGGACATAGATACCCATCGAGGATCTAGATAAGTTAGAGACCCGTGTTGTGGCCGCAGCAGTGCTACGGATCCTGGGCAACCAGGCACCCCACCATATCATTGTGTTAGCCACCTATAAAAATTTGTCATATCAAATGGTGGCTAAAATTTTTTGTAGCCTTCAAAAAACAATTTTATGACCAAATTGTGAGTCTTGAAGTCTTATGATAATCTTTGTCCTTTGAAGTAATATTCATTGTTGTTTCCCTCATCTACCTTGAAAAATATGTTGTTTGTAAGGAGAAAAGACTGCTGCAAAACCCCATTTTCCCCTCATTTTACCCCTCCTTTCACTCAAAATTAACCTCCATTTTTATCCCCTTTTCCTCATAAAAATACTCCTTTTTTCTCTTTTCCTCCACTTCCCTTCACGAAATTCCTTTAATAAGGTTTAAAACCCCTTTCTAAGCCTTACCGAAACCCCAAAAACCCTTCTTCTAAACCCTCAAAAACCTTTGTTTTCCTTCGTATTTTGTAAAAATCTTACCTTTTTATTAAACCCAACACTTCGTTGTCTTGGCCCATTCTTAACCGTAGATCTAAAGACCGATCAATGGCCGTCGGAATCTCGCATCGCAAAAAGTTCATTGGATGTGTTTAAGTGTTTCCTTTCCTTTCCTCTGATTCCGATAAGCCCCTCCCGGCTAAAATCCCCTAACCACTTCCCCTCCATGTAACTGGGTGTTAAGACCAAGTGCTAAACCACAAGGAACTTATCACAATCGGAAGTTTGAATGAGCGCTTTCCTTTGTTAAAATAAAAAACCCCGATGCGATGGTGTTTTATTATGAAGGCCCGCGCGACAATATCAGCCGTCGATCCCTATAGATCTAATGGCCAGCGCTGTTTTCACCCCGCGCCCTTTGCATCGTTCTAAAGTCCCCCGTCACAATCTCCACCGTTTATTTACCATTCTAATCAATGGACCTTGTGTAATCGCATCGCGAAAACCATTGCACTTTTCCTCTCTCCTCCTCTGATTGTGATCGTTGCGATTCAATCTGGATCGTCGAATCCACAAGAACCGACAGTCCAAATTAATCACCCTCTACCATGTCCCTCCGACATTAAAACCACCGAATGAATCTCCACTGTTGATCTCTTTAAGATCTGATGGCTCGTGCTTAATCGCATCGATGCGTTCCCTTTGTGTTTCCCCTTGATTTGTGACCTTGCGATTAGATCTGGGTCGTCCATTTCTTAGATCCAATGGTCCAGATATAACTTCACTTCCCTTTGTTATTTCTTAAATCCCGATATTGAAATATCTCCAACGAAGATCCACCGTTGATCTCTGTAGCTCAACGGCCCACATTGCTCCCGATCCCCGCTCGACCCCCTGCCTTGTATTTTTTCGTTTCCCGAAATTAAATCTGGACTGTCCATTCTTCTAATCCAACGGTCAAACCCGATAGGCCCAATTCCTTTGGGAACTGTCTCTCCATCTGCAAACCCTAACCATTCATTCCTATGATCTGACGATCGAGATTAAAACCAACTTGACCCTACCCCACCTTCTTCCGCCCGCACAACTTGTTTTATCCCGCTCTCACCTCCACCGTTGGATCTACCCACCTTTGATCTAACGGCTAAGACTCCATATCACGTGATTTTAATCCTGAAGGTTAATTTTTCAAACTTACGCGATATGGGTGGTTTTATAAAGCCACGTGTCGGTCAGAAACGCTTATCGCATTCAAAAAGGTAATACTTCCTATCCACCTTTTTGTAGTGTGACACCAGTGGTTTCTATGGCCAAAACCACCTTACCCCATTTATATTACATTCCATCGTTTTTAATCTCCACCGTTGATCTTTGAGATCTAACGGTCTCGGTTTAACCTAACCATTGAACCATCGCCCTCCACCATTTCTCCCAGGGACTTCATCAATTAACCTCCGCCGTTGATCTCTGTTGGCAGTTCTAATAAAAAAGCCCAGAATCTTCCCGCATCCAAAATATCATTTAACCCCATTACACCTCCGCCAAAGATTTTTTTCCCTTTTTCACTATATTTCCCTCCATTTTCATTATATATTTTCCCCTCCGCCTGATAAGATCTTGGATTAATCTCGACCCTTGATCCACATGCGTCGACGACTCAGACTTAATCTTTCATTGACTCCCCTGACCACCTCTCCAGTTTCCTCAGCATTGAATCCTCATCGTTGGATGCTTTCATCCAATGGCTATGATCTAACATCAACCTCTGAAGCAGTCTATACCCATCCACGAAGGATTTTATAACTTTTTGCTTGTTTTTGCAAGTTTAAGAGCTTTTTCACAGTTTCTTAAAGAGAATCAAGGGCCGGGGATGACAATCCCCAGGCCTTTTTTCATCAAGAATATCATTCTACAAGGTTCAACACCATGTTTCATCCGTGCCTCATAAGCACTGATGCCATTTTAAAACCTTCCACGTGCCCGCAAAAGCAATGAAAACACAGTAAAATCCACAGACAAAGAGTATCAGTTTCACAAGCATGAAATCAAAGTGGAAATCCATGTTTGAAGGCTTTAGCACAGTTTTGAAGGATTAAGGCACCCATTCAGAAAATCAAAAGCCTAATCCAGAGTTAAAGACATCATAAAGACCGAAAGACACAAATTAATCCTAATTAGACCTAAAACACAGATTTCAAGTAAATTAAAGGTGTTTTAGAGAAAAAACAAAGCAATTCATCAGTCCGAAGAGCCTCCATTACCACATCAGAGGCTAATTGAATCCTCTCAGCTACCAAAATCTATCTGCAACCTCAAATCATTCAAAAGAGGCCTAGTTATTGCCATAACAGAATATTTTTGCCTCAATACAGCTGAACAGTTAATTCAACCAAAGGAACTTATTGTAAACTGTCAGCAGAGTTATTAAAAGGATAAAAAAGAGCCTTAAAGTCAACAAAATATTCAAATCAAGCTTAATACTTAATGTAAACCAATTAATACAGAGAAAATATCAGAAATTTTCTCCATTGAGCCCCTCAAAGGCCGAGAAGCATTAAACTGTACTAATTGAACCTAGAAGATCTTTTATCCCATCCCACCTCCTCATTTATTCTATAAATACTTCTATAGAAGATGAGATAATGTTGGTCACTGCATATATGTTGCCTGTAAATAGTTTTCTAAAGTTGCTGCAAGCTCTGTTTGTAATTGAAGATACCTAAGTTGAGATGAAAAGTTTGAAGTTGTAGAGAACCACTGGGCTTGAAGATTGTAACTGGTTTGAAGTATCAAATACAAGCTGATTTATGGGATCCTGGTTTATGTGAACGGTGATGTTTTTCTTATTGTAAATTGTTATTTTATTTCTGTTTCCCTTCTGTCCATCTTCTCTGATAAAGAACAACAATTATAGAGTTAGGATTTACTGTCAAAGGTACCCTGTTCTTACTGATAAGCTTTATCTACATGTTTTCTTCCAATTGTGTTGTTTAAGAATGATTTAATACAGTCCAAGAAGTCAAGATGTTGGCGTTCCCTTCTCTTACTATCTAGACTTTAAGAATTATTATTGAATGCTATTTTCGGTGTCTGTTAAGTAAAGTTGAACTAGGGAAGTCTATGGTGAGCCCTGTCCTCTAGTTTTATCTCCAAAGGTTTTCTGAAAGTTTCCCTAAGAGTAGGTTGAAAGCAGGCTAGGTTCAAAGTCCTTACCTGATCTTAGACTATTCTTTTTTATCTTAATTGTTTTTCTTGAAATTTTTCTAAGTAAAGTAGAGCTAGGGAAGTCTATGGTGAGCCCTGTCCTCTATTTTCTTCTCCAACAGTTGCTTTGAAAAGTTTCCCTTAGAATATGTTGAAAGCAGGATAGGTTCAAAGTCCTTACTTGATCTTAAGATATTATTTTTCATGTTTTAAATGTTTTCTATTGAAAGTGCATCAAAACCAGGCTAGTTTCAAAGTACTTACCTGATCTTAGATTACTTTTATGTATTTCTTAAGTGTATGCCAAAAGCAGGATAGTTTCAAAGTACTTACTTGATCTTAGGCTGCTATTTGTTCTTCATTTGTTTAATTCCCCTTCTTATTGTTTCATTTCATTCCATAAAATCAACTTTACAGTGAGCCTTAGACATAGATGACTTGCCCCATGGACCACTCTTGAACCTTGTTGTTTCAATTAAATCTTACTATGACTCCATAGCCCAATGAATTGAGGCTGCTTCTTGCCTATCTTTCTAACTGAATCATTTTTCGCTTTCATTCACCTTCACCCTTCATTTAGACTTCCTTCACCTTCACATATCTTTGCCCAACCAAAACCAAACAAAACCTCGTTCTTCATAACTAGCCTAATATCACATTCAAAAGCCTTAAAGATAAATCAATCTTTGCACTTATAGAGAGATCCCTCTCTGGATTCAGGAGGGCTAGATCCTAGAATCCCAAAGTGGTTCCAATGTCCTCTCTGCAGTTTTAGTCTCACCAATCTGCTGAAATTATGGGGAGCTGACATTTTTGGCGACTCTACTGGGGAGTTCTGAGCGAAATTACACCTATACATTCTTAAGGACCTCAGGAAAACACTTGATTCAAGAACATTTGGTATATTAGCCAGCTGAGCCACCAGGCATAAATTTCTGGCGATTCCGCTAGGGAGATACTGAGTTCATAGTTTCCTAACAAGCTATTATAGACTCATTAGTCTTCCAAAAAACCGTAGAAACTCAAGAAAAACCCAAAAATATTTCATATTGGTCAATGGTGGTGGAAAATAAAAAATTTTACCTCCAAAAGAGCTAAACATTTCCACCTGGCGACTCCACACTCTAAAAACTCTTAAAAGACCAAATGACTCCACTGGTAGAAGACTCTGAACTAGTTAATGAGATACAGTGACCTCTTTCCTAATTTACAAACATGGATTTAGATATAGACCCAGAAGACAAACATATGCTCATGATGGAAGAAATGATGTACGTGCTTGGAAAGAGGATGGATAGGTATGTAGCTAATTTAAATATTGGTCATCCTGAACAACCTATGCCTTTTCCTGAGAAAACCATGATGGAAAAAATGATGGACATGCTTGGAAAGAGAATGGATAGGTATGAAGCTAATTTGAATATTGATGATCTAGAGTGACCTATGTCGTTCCCTTGCCAAACATAAGCTCAACCACCACAAGGCATGTATGATGAGCCAGACATGTATGATGAGCAACATTATAGAGAAAACCATGAAGAAAAACTGCTAGTCTCGATGGAAAGAATGATGTACATTCTTGGAAAGAGAATGGACAGGTTTGGGGCTAATTTAAAAATTAGTAATCTAACGCAACCTATGCTTTTCCCTGATCAAACACAAGCCAAATCACATCAGAACCTAGATAGTGGCTGAGATATGTATGATGATCAATATTTTATGGAAGATGATGAAAAATGCTACTTAGAAATAAATAAGGAAGGTTGTCAAGAAACTCCTGATTGCCTCCCTATATCTTGTACTATACTGTTAGGAGATCTTCACAATCAAAATGCAAATACTAATAGTGAGCAGTACTTTGAGGAAACAAGTAGCCATTTGGAAAACACAAAACCTAAAATAGAGGAGACACCAACACATATAGAAACCCTTCCTTTGTGTTATAATTCTTTTCAAGTTATACAACAAGAGTGCAATCCTAATAATGCAGAAGAAACAAATCATGAACCTTATACTCAAATTAAACATCATAACAATCATGAGGAGTTGTTTAGAACAGAAGCAGATCAGGGCACAATAGAAAAGCCTCAAACTCTTCTTGCAAACATAAGTCTCGATTCACTAAAAGAGGCTCAAGAAGACACCCAGCCTCAAAACCAGTTAACACAAGAGAAGGAAGTTTGTTGTACTTCTATTTTAAAGGAAGTCTCTCCTTTGACAAAAGAATAAATTGATCAAATTCTAAACGAACAGCTGCCTTCTAAATCTTCATTTAAACAATACAATCATCAACATAGCGCCCACTCCATAGAACAACCCAAGGGCACTCAAGACAACGAGGATAGTAAGGAAATTAATGATAAAACTTAAACTAGTCCTCTTTGGATCATGAACTTTGATGGATCATGTACTAAAACTAGTGCAGGTGTAGGAATGTGGCTTTATGATACAGAAAAAAAATATTCAGAAGCCTATTCATATAAATTGAACTTTCAATGCACAAGCAACATAGTAGAGTATGAGGCATTTCTTTTAGGGCTCCACTTATTGAAGAAATCAAGATCCCAAAGGATAACAGTTCATGGAAGTGCAGAATTGGTAATTAGGCAAGTAAAAGAAGAATGCATGGTTAAAAATCCCCAACTTAAAGCTTATAATAATGATGACATGGATTTTTTAAAATCTTTCAAAGAATTCCAACTTATCCTTGTTCCTAAAGACCAAAACAATTTTGCTAGTGGATTAGCCCTTGTTGCTAGTACATCTCTGAGACCTTCGAAGAGAAAACAATATACAATTCAAGAAAAATTTAGACTAGCTGTCCCAAACAATAAAAAATACTGGGAGGCCTTTGAAGGAGAAATAAAAAATAGAAGACTATCCTACTGAGGATATACCATTTTTTCAAGAAGAAATTCTCCCATCACTGATATCAATATACCATTCAAAGAACCTGAATTTATATCAGAAGCAAGTATGGATTTATAGAAAGAAGAAATTTCGCTGCTTGCTATTTTGCAGGTTAAGGATAATGATGCTATTTATCAAATCTTTCGGTAAAAATCACATTGGAGAAATTTGTGTCGACGTGTTTCGAACCAGCCAGTGTGGTTCATCATCAGGACAAGATGCGAAATCTGATCTAAGACTCTGCTTAAATAGATAAAGAAGCTCCAAGTAGTCGTTGTACAATAACGGCTAGTTTGACTAAAAATAAAAATAAAAATAAAATAAATAAATATAAATTAAAAATTAAAAATTAAAAATTAAAAACAATAAATAAATAAACACATACTAAAAATGCAGTTCTCAAAGTTGATGTCGTAGAAGTAGACAATCTACCAACCATGGAAGGCCAAAAAGAAGAGAATCTTCATATTTTCTTTATTGATCCTTTGGAAGAGTGTGTAGAAGCCCCAATTGGCTCAAATTATCAAGCGTTGATCCTTTGCAAGAGCCAAATGCATGAGAAGTTGTTACCTTCTATGATAGCCTTAGTTTTGAAGATTAATCTTCAAAATGTACTGTGGTTACTTCTAACTGGTAGCCAGTTTCTCTACTCTTCTTTGTCACTACTCAATTGGCTACATTGGCACTATTGTACTATATAGAGATGTAAATATTACAAGTTAGAATAGGTTAGATAAGAATGTCAATAAAGCTCAACCTTTGAGTGCTCAGTTAGTTGTTGATTTTAGTCTTGAATAAAAGGAAAAAATACAAAAAACAATAAAAGATAGAAAAGAGGGCAGATTGTAAAAACAAGAAGGGTACAACCCCATAGCAAAAAAGAGAAACAAAATATGAAAGTGTGCAAGCCCAAATGCCACTCCTAAGAAACACACTCCTAGTTAGTCATACAGCCTAATCATGACTAATTAGTTTTCAATTTACTGCTGATAGGTTAATAAATTGGATTTACCAAACAACTTAATCTTGGCTTATCAGTTAGGTAGATTAGGATAGAAGAAAAAGGGTTCAAACAAGATCAAAATCTGAACCTGTAAATTCCAAAGCAAAGAATGACTCCAATATGTTTAAAGCTTGAGTCAAAGATAGAAGCAAATTGGTTTTGATATGCTCAAAACTTGAACCAGACAACAAGGAAAAACAGCTCAAACAAACCTAAAACAGAGCTGAAGAATAGAGAAGGATATTCTTAAGACTTTCAGATCTTATTCCTTCACCATTTTGATTTAATTCTCTTCAAATAATAAATCTATGTGCAACTTGTTTTTATGCCATATATCAGCAACAAGTTAGACTGTTCAATCCCAACTTGTCTGCTTCTAAATTTCTTGTTTTAGAATTTAGAGAATAAATAGTCTAATCCCAATAGATAATAGTTAGGTAGAGAAGCTTATGAACTCAACTGCTTTATCTGAGTTCATGGAGAAATAAGAAGTAGAAATAGACTAGTTTTATGCTTTCAAAAAAATAAAATGTTTGTAAAAATAGTTTTCCAATCCAAATGCACTCTGAAAAAAGAAAAAATGTTAGATCATTAGGATTGGGTAGGTAGAAATCCAGTTTGATAGAGTTCCATTGTTTCTTATGGCTACTAACATTTTCAGAAGAAAAGAAGATCAGCAAAGGAAGAAAAATTTCAGCCCAAAGGATAAGGCATCGGTCAGCTTCCAGAGAAGACATGTCTGAGGTTCTTGGCACCTCCAAGGAGTTGCCATCCCAAGTTGGAGCTGCTGTTAGCCACCTATAAAAATTTGTCATATCAAATGGTGGCTAAATATTTTTGTAGCCTTCAAAAAAAAATTCTATGACCAAATTGTGAGTTCTTGAAGTCTTATGATAATCTTTGTCCTTTGAAGTAATCTTCACTGCTGTTTCCCTCATCCACCCTAAAAAATCTGTTGTTTGTAAGGAGAAAAGATTGCTGCAAAACCCCATTTTCCCCTCATTTTACCCCTCCTTTCACTCAAAATCAAGCTCCATTTTTATCCCCTTTTCCTCATAAAAATACTCCTCTTTTCTCTTTTCCTCCATTTCCCTTCACAAAATCCCTTTAATAAGGTTTAAAACCCCTTTTTAAGCCTTACCGAAACCCCAAAAACCCTTCTTCTAAACCCTCAAAAACCTTTGTTTTCCTTCGTATTTTGTAAAAATCCGACCTTTTTATTAAACCCGATGGTTTTTTGTCTTGGCCCATTCTTAACCGTTGATCTAAAGACCAATCAATGGCCGACGGAATCTCGCATCGCAAAAAATTCATTGGATGCGTTTAAGTGTTTCCTTTCCTCTCCTCCGATTTCGATAAGCCCCTCCCGACTAAAAAGCCCCTAACCACTTCCCCTCCATGTAACTGGGTGCTAAGACCAAGCGCTAAACCACAAGGCACTTATCGCAATCGAAAGTTTGAATGAGCTCTTTCCTTTGTTAAAATAAAAAACCCCGATGCGATGGTCTTTTGTTATGAAGACCCGCGCGGCAATATCAGCCGTCGATCCCTATAGATCTAACGGCCAGCATTGTTTTCACCCCGCACCCTTTGCATCGTTCTATATTCCCCCATCACAATCTCCATCGTTGATTTACCATTCTAATAAATGGCCCTTGTGTAATTGCATCGCGAAAACCATTGCACTTTTCCTCTCTCCTCCTCCGATTGTGATCGTTGCGATTCAATCTAGACCATCGAATCCACAAGAACTGACAGTCCAGATTAATTTCCCTCCACCATGTCCCTCCGACATTAAAACCGTCGAATGAGTCTCCACTGTTGATCTCTTTAAGATCTAACGGCTCATGCTTAATCGCATTGGTATGTTCGCTTTGTGTTTCCCCTTGATTTGTGACATTCCGATTAGATCTGGGCTGTCCATTTCTTAGATCCAACGGTCCAGATCTAACTTCACTTCCCTTTTTTATTTCTTAAATCCCGACAGTGAAATCTCTTTGGAAAAGATCCACCATTGATCTCTGTAGCTCAACAGCCCACGTTGGTCCCGATCCCTGCTCGACCCCCTGCCTTGTATTCTTTTCGTTTCCCGAAATTAAATCTGGACCGTCCATTCTTCTAATCCAACGGTATAGATTAAACCTGATAGGCCCAACTCCTTTGGCACCTATCTCTTCATCAACAAACCCTGACCGTTCATTCCTATGATTCGACGGTCGAGATTAAAACCACCTTGACCCTACCCCACCTTCTTCCGCCCGCGCAACTTGTTTTATCCCGCTCTCACCTCCACCATTGGGTCTACCCACCTTTGATCTAACAGCTAAGACTCCATATCGCATGATTTTAAGCCCGAAGGTTAATTTTTCAAAGTTACGCGATATGGGTGGTTTTATAAAGCCACGTGTCAGCCAAAAATGCATATCGCGTTCAAAAAGGTAATACCGCCTATCCACCTTTTTGTAGTGCGACACCAGTGGTTTCTATGGCCAAAACCACCTTACCCCATTTATATTACATTCCATCGTTTTTAATCTCCACCGTTGATCCCTGAGATCTAACGGTCCTGGTTGAACCTAACCATTGAACCATCGCCCTCCACCATTTCTCCCAGGGACTTCATCGATTAACCTCCGTCGTTGATCTCTGTTGGCAGTTCTAATCTAACAGCCCAAAATCTTCCCGCATCCAAAATATCATTTAACCCCATTACACCTCCGCCAAATATTTTTTTCCCTTTTTCACTATATTTCCCTCCATTTTCATTATATCTTTTCCCCTCCGCCTGATAAGATCTTGGATTAGTCTCGACCGTTGATCCACATGCATCGATGGCTCGGACTTAATCTTTCATTGACTCCCCCGACCGCCTCTCCAGTTTCCTCAGCATTGAATCCTCACCGTTGGATGCTTTCATCCAACAGCTGTGATCTAACCTCAACCTCTGAAGAAGTCTATACCCATCCACGTAGGATTTTTATAACTTTTTGCTTGTTTTTGCAGGTTTAAGAGATTTTTCACAGTTTCTTAAAGAAAATCAGGGGCCAGGGATGACGATCTCCTAGGCCTTTATTCATCAAGAATATCATTCTACAGGGTTCAACACCATGTTTCATCCGTGCCTCATGAGCACTGATGCCATTTTAAAACCCTCCGCGCGCCCACAAAATCAATGAAAACATAGTAAAATCCACAGACAAAGAGTATCAGTTTCACAAGCCTGAAATCAAAGTGGAAATCCATGTTTGAAGGCTTTAGCACAGTTTTGAAGGATTAAGGCACCCATTCAACAAATCAAAAGCCTAATCCAGAGTTAAAGACATCATAAAGACTAGAAGACACATATTAAGCCTAATTAGACCTAAAACACAGATCTCAAGTAAATTAAAGGTGTTTTAGAGAAAAAACAAAGCAATTCATTAGTCCGAAGAGCCTCCACTGCCACATCTAAGGCTAATTGAATCCTTTCATCTACCAAAAGCCACCTACAGCCTCAAAGCATTCAAAAGAGGCCTAGTTATTGCCATAACAGAAGATATTTGCCTCAATACAGCTGAACAGTTAATTCAACCAAAGGAACTTATCGTAAACTGTCAGCAGAGTTATTACAAGGATAACAAAGAGCCTTAAAGTCAACAAAATATTCCCAAAAAGATTAATACTTAATGTAAACCAATTAATACAGAGAAAATATCAGAAATTTTCTCCATTGAGCCCCTCAAATGCCGAGAAGCATTAAACTGTATTAATTGAACCTAGAAGATCTTTTATCCCATCCCACCTCCTCATTTCTTCTATAAATACTTCTGTAGAAGATGAGATAATGTTGGTCACTGCATATCTGTTGCTTGTAAATAGTTTTCTGAAGTTGTTGCAAGCTCTGTTTGTAATTGAAGATACCTAAGTTGAGATGAAAAGTTTGAAGTTGTAGAGAACCACAGGGGTTGAAGATTGTAACTGGTTTGAAGTATCAAATACAATTTTATTTATGGGATCCTGGTCTATGTGAACGGTGATGTTTTTCTTATTGTAAATTTTTATTTTACTTATATTTCCCTTCTTTCCATCTTCTCTGATAAAGAACAGCAATTATAGAGTTAGATTTACTGTCAAAGGTACCCTGCTCTTACTAATAAGCTTTATCTACATGTTTTCTTCCAATTGTGTTGTTTAAGAATGATTTAATACAGTCCAAGAAGTCAAGATGTTGTCGTTCCCTTCTCTTACTGTCTAGACTTTAAGCATTATTCTTGAATATTATTTTCAGTGTTTGCTAAGTAAATTTGAACTAGGGAAGTCTATGGTGAGCCCTATCCTCTAGTTTTATCTCCAAAGATTGTCTAAAAGTTTCCCTAAGAGTAGGTTTAAAGCAGGCTAGGTTCAAAGTCCTTACCTGATCTTAGACTATTCTTTGTTATCTTAAGTGTTGTCTTGAAATTTTTAATAAGTAAAGCAGAGCTAGGGAAGTCTATGGTGAGCCCTGTCCTCTAGTTTCTTCTCCAATAGTTGCTTTGAATATGCTGAAAGTAGGATAGGTTCAAAGTCCTTACTTGATCTTAAGCTATTATTTTTGTGTTTTAAATGTTTTCTATTGAAAGTGCATCAAAAGTAGGCTAGTTTCAAAGCACTTACCTGATCTTAGATTACTTTTATGTCTTTCTTAAGTGTATGCCAAAATCAGGATAGTTTCAAAGTACTTACTTGATCTTAGGCTGCTCTTTGTTCTTCATTTGTTTGATTTCCCCTTATTATTGTTTCATTCCATTCCATAAAATCAACTTAAAGAGATCCTATGACATAGACAACTTGCCCCATAGACCACTCTTGAACCTTGTTGTTTCAATTAAATCCTAATATGACTCCATAGCCCAATGGATTGAAGCTGTTTCTTGCCTATTTTCTTAGTTGAATCAATTTTTCACTTTCCTTCACCTTCACCCTTCATTTAGACTTCCTTCACCTTCACATATCTTTTCCCAACCAAAACAAACAAAAACCTTGTTCTTCACAACTAGCCTAATATCACATTCAAAAGCCTTAAAGATAAATCAATCTTTTCACTTATAGAGAGATCCCTCTCTGGATTCAAGAGGGCTAGATCCTAGAATCCCAAAGTGGTTCCACTGTCCTCCCTGCAGCTTTAGTCTCACCAGTCTGCTGAAATTACGGGGAGCTAACATACTAGAGGGCAGATGATGCTTGTGGAGAGTGTGTTGAGTGGGACCTACTATGGGTGGGCCCAGATGATGTTGTCATCATTAAAATGAAAATTGTCACTATGCAAGCAACAAGTGAACCATGACTGTGCATATGGTACAGTTTTTTCTCGCCCTTCTTTGAGAAGATCCCGACACTTTGACCGCACATACAGCCCCAAGATGGGGACCTGAGAGAGCGCAGGATGCGCCGGTGGGGGCGACTACAGTGCATAGGAGGAGGTGGGGCAGTTGGATAGGTGTTCCGACCCTAGTTTTTTGCTCATTGGGATTAGATGCCATTGTACATAGATGACTATCAATATAGTGGGATGAGTTATCGTGGGGACCTGGATTTGCCACTATCGCTTGGTCGAGTATGGGGGCCCGATGGTAAGTGACAAATTGCTAATCTTTTATGTGCATTGTAAAGTTTTAGAATATTGTATATGGTATTGATTCGTCCACTTTTGGTATGCAAATATAGCATTGGTAAAACCGGCCGGGTATATGGGACAACCTGCAGTATCAGTAACTGCCGGACCTAGTGGATCGAGAGTGCTGCAAAATGAGGATGCAGCAACCCTCTTGGAGGACATCCGTCGTAGATGTGAGAGGCTTCTGACCAGTGTTTCAGAGCGTGGTTGGCAAGACTTAGATGACGAGTACATAGAGCCATGTATTGGTCTACCCTCGGAGTGGCGAGGGGTCATGCAGCGCATGGCGATGGCCGGACAGGGGATGCGCATTCTGCGAGCTGCAGGGGCAAAGCCATTGGCTCAGGATCCTCCAGATAGTGATTAGTGTGTAGGGGCAAGTGGTGCCCCCAGTTTTTAGTTTTTGTAAAATGCTATGGGCATGTCATATGTATTATAGTTGGACTCTAAAACATTTTATACGACACATATTATGGATATGCATCGTTTTGATGGTTTTATGTTATTTTCTTGTGTTAAATGTGTGTGCTAAATGCCAATCTAGAATATTGTTTTCAATGCTATCTACATAGTGATTTTGTGCTCTAGGTACATGACTGAATGTAATGATTTCAAATTCACGCATCAAAAGCCTTACTCGTAAATATCTTCTAAAAAGGATAGGATTATGCACACGATAAACACCATTCAATTGCATGACAGGAAGCAAGGAATCTAAATGAACATGAAGGTGGAGGATGCAATGGGAGAGGGAATCGGCTAATAAATCTCGCACTCCATCATATTCGGCCTGATTATTGGTGGCAGTACCAATGCATACACCGTTCGAGAGAACAAGCGAATGCAACGGGGTAAAGATGGCCCAACCTGTCGAGGCTAGATTCTGGGAGTAACGACTTGCACCATTGGCATAACCGATATAAGGTGTGGATGGGAGGTCCATCTGAAAGGTGTCACAAGACAATAAATGGGAGGATGATGAACAATGCTGGCAACCTGAGCGAAAAGTAGAAATCAAAAGCACACCGCGAGAGGGAGTGATCTGGGTAGGATGTCTACTACTCACACGCCGATGGTTAGGTGGAGTGTGGGAGCTACCGGAGGTGTAGATTTTTCTCAGGTCGCGAAAGTCACTATAGACACAGATGGTGCCATCCCGCTTATGGGCAGGAAAGATGAAGTCAGGGGTGGACAAGCATTCCATGATGTCATCATCACAATAGAATATGGAGTGACTGGAGGAAGGGAAACCACATGATGCGGCGAAGCTACCTGACTCATCATCATGAGAAGAAAGGTTCACATGCACATAGTCATGGGGGATGACGAAAGAACAAGCAGATAAGGGATCTACCGATGTTGAGCCGAGGGTGAACTAAAGGGAGATCAATCGAAACAACAGGGGTAGATGCATAGGGAGCTTCCACCAAGGGTCTCATGGATGATGATAGGTAGAGGATGATGGCTATAGGCTCCATCATCTCGATATTAGGAGGGGGAATGTCAATGGGAGCAGGTAAATCCTCAAGCTGGGTTGCAACATAATACGCAAGTACGGGAGAGGCAGATTGGTTTTGTTCAACCTCGTACTCCCCAACTACCTCCAAAGAGGCATGGTAATGCGTAAGGCGGGGAAAATGGTGGGAATAATGGCCATGGAGATCACACAAAGCATAGGGTTGATTAGTGTGAACAGTCTTAGGGTTCTTGGCTGCAGTCGAGGAAGAAACAAAGGCTTCAGGGAGCGTAGACTCAAGGAACGAAACATTAACCATGGGATTCATACAGGGAAGTTCAGGACAGTTATGGGTGGCATGGCCGACGACATCACACAAAGCAGAAGGCTTTGGAGGTGGAGGAGGAGTAGGGTCAGTCAAGGCAGCCTTGTCTTTTGATGCCCGCTTGCAAGCTTTTCCCTTCTTACCCGAAGTGGTAAGAAACAAGAGATGGTTCCTGTTGAGGTGGCTGAGGCACTATAGCAACGGGAGAAGTCATGGGGACTAGTTGAACCGGGGTCAAAGCAAGGTAAGGTTTGGGTTGACCAGGCGGGGTAGCGGCTGGGGGATTAAGGTACCAGATGGGAATCCCCAGGGTCAAGTTAGGAAGAGAGAGTGTAGCCATGACAGGTACCGAATACACTCCAGGAGGGGGAGCTAGGAACAATATCTGACCAGAGGGTTAATGGCCAGGCGAGACGGCTCCAAGATGGTTAAGACTTAGAGGAACCGTTCCAGGAGGGTAGAAAAGCTCATGGACACCAACTATGGGTGAAGGACTAGGAGGAGGGAGTCCAAAAGGCTGAATCGAAGGGCTAGGAGTAGGTTACGGAGGGCGAGGCTGCTGAATAGCTGAACCGAGCCGCTTAAGGGAGGCTTGAGACGATTGCATCATGCAAACATTTGATGAGCTGGGATCAGAGACAGGAGGAGGAAGACTAGGGAATGTACCAATAAAAGAGGAGTCTTTGTAGACTCTCGGTGAGACACTAGTCAAGGGATCAACGATTTTCTTATTGGCCACCGAAGATATTATGGACTCAGGGGAGGTCCGAGACTTCGGTTCGTAATATGTCAACTGGTCGATGGTGACTATCTTTCCATTATGGGGAAAGGACATCTTGCGGTAGACCGTAGATGGTACATCAGACATCACATATGTGTAGCTATGGCCTAATAGAATGTTTTAATTTAAGGGGGCATCTATGACTTCTACGTCAACACAAACAGCCTTGCCCGGAAGAGTAATAGGACAATTACAGAATGAGCCAATGAGCTGGGAGGCATGGCCATCCCACGCTCGGAGAGTGATCATGGAACGATCCAAATCAGGTGATCCAAGTTCCTTCCAAACTGAAGTGGACATCACACAGGTGGATGCCCCATCATCAATGATACACCGGGAAACGTTGGCATTCTAGATCTTGACTGGGATTTGGAAAGTGACGGAAGCATGGAGAGGAGTATGTTCTAACCGGTCAACCTTGAAGATGATCAATCGATCATATAAAGGATCTACAGTGCCCATGGCAGATAGTAGAGCTTTTCATTGTGAAGGGTACGACTAGAGGATTTCCAGCGTTGAGATGGCAACAGTAGATTGTGCCAAATCATCTACTATGCTATACAAATGGGCAGCTTTTCCAGAAGCAACATTTCGGCATAGTGGTCCCTTAGGGATCTTGGTATGAACCTCTGCCTTAGGCTGAGGGATATACAAAGGACCATTAGGTGTAGAAAGAGGCTCTGTAGAACTTGAAGAAAGGGGCTCAGGGACAGATGTAGTGGGAGGCTTGTTGTACTGATGGGAGCGTGTCTGAAGGTTGAGGTCTATAATTATAGGTTGGTCAAAATTCATCCTGATAATCTAGTAATCAGAGGTACCAGATGGAAGAGGTTGAGTGGCCACCTGACCTTCAGGTGTTTGAGTAGCCACAAATCCTTGTTGAGGGAGAGGATTAGTAAAAATAGCTGGCTGACAAGGCGCAACACTGGGAGGGACAGAAGGGGAGGCTTTTTTTCCTCGAAATGTTGCTTGAGATTCCCACAGCTACTTCATCTATGGTAAAAGAGGAAAATCATGCATATAATGACTATAAACACCACAATAAGGACAATGTTTGTTTGTGCGAATAGGTCTGTCCTGCTTGGGCTAAGTGCCCTGTTGTTGGTTAGCAGTGTTAGGTGCATTATTTTGAGGATTAAGTCCAGGATTACCAGGAGTAGATTGATTTTGAGTGCCTTTCCTCTTCTTTTTGGAGGGAGGAGGATTAGTTGCGCCCTACTGTGCATAAACCTGCCCTTGAGGGGGTGGTGGCTAGTGTTGCGGGGGTTGTGTTGAGTCCCAAATTTGCATCTTTTCCATACATTTTTCCATACCTTTTTCACTCACCTAAACCTCCCAAATTGTCAATATCATGTGCAAAAGAGCATCTAACATGGTTTTTAATTATATTTTTGTGTTTGCTATTTGATCTAGATTTTGTTCATTCACCTGCGGAATCTTGCCACTTTCCGCAGCTGCTGCAACTTTCCGCAGCTATTTTGTGAAACTCTATGCTACAGGTGTCTACAAGGGAAACGAGCCACATGGGCAGGTCAGGAATGACATGGACATGGTTCGTGTCCTATTGGTTCAAGCAAACTCGTCCAAAGAAGCCGCGGTCAAAGGCGTCCACATGGAAGTCAACCATGGAGTTTCATGTCGGCCGGACTCTGTTTCGTGGCACATAAAGATCCATACGGCCGTTTCTAAGCCTGCGGAGGTTAAATCGACATCTGTGCAGAGCTCTGGAGTCGAATTCAAGCATCCACCTCCCGTAGATTCACTTTCCAACACGGCCATGCTCCTATATCCGTGGACGTAGTGGTCTACGTGCTCTCCACCAGCATGAACTTTAGGAGACAGTTATAGTTTGTTGCTTTATATAATGCGTTTGCATACGCATATGAAGTTAGTCGATATTAGTGAATGTAGTCTCTGTTATCTTTTGATTTAGTCTGCTCTGTAGTGATTACGCTGCGCTTGTGCCGTAACATTACCATTCTGTAATGACTACTTTTTAATATGAGAAGACTCTGTTTTCCAACTTAATTCGTATTTGAGGACCGTTGCCAAGGCTGGTGTAGAGGGCCCCTGCTCAGCTAAGGTTTTGTGCATTAGTGTATAATTTTAATTTCATTTCATTGTGTCATAATCCATTCATATGTTCATATATTGTATTTGTTTCATTTCTGTTTATAAACTTCCATAATTTCCATTTCATTTCTATCTTTTATGTTTTATACAGATAATGACGTATCAAGATTTTAAGCCTTCAGTTATAGATAGGCAAATGCATTTTCATAGCTTTGACTAGTGACATGGAACCAACATTGTTTTCCAAACCGTTTAATTTGATTTTCAAAGCTTTTGTTTACCTTATTATCTGCCAGAGTAGTAATTCTGGTATATACTAATCTTCCTTATAGCATCTTCGCTGTTCGAAAGCCACTGACCGTGTGAGGGATTGTATTATGAAATGTGTAGTTTAGTATTAGTTTTTTTTCTGCAAATTTAGATATATTAAGCTGCTCATAGCATCTTCAGTTGCCTCCGAAAGCCACAGCTGGACTGATGGTGAGGGATTGTATTATGAAATGTGTAGTTTAGTATTAGTTTCTTTTCTGTAAATTTAGATATATTAAATCATGCATGACATCTTCAGTTGCCTCCGAAAGCCACAGCTGGACTGATGGTGAGGGATTGAATCATGAGTGTATGGTTTAGTATTTAGTTTACTTTCTGCAAATTAAATATCAGTTACTCAAATTGTTTATGATTACTTCCGAAAATCATAGCTGGACTAATGATGAAGGATCAGAAGATAAATTGATGTAATCTTATTTAGATTTATTTTGTTGCAATTTTGAATTTCTTTAAACATAGTTTCTTTTATGTTTAGTTGGCAGCAAGAATAGTTTAGTTTTCATGCTCAATAGTTCATTATTTTGATTTACTAGACTAGCAGCACTTTTTCATTTCAGCAGCACATTTTCATTTCCTTTCAAGTCTTGTCATTGTAAATTTCAAATTGCTTTTTAAAATTTCAAGTTGGTAAATCATTATAGGGGATATCACTTCCTTGAACAAACATAACCAAACTTGTTTTCATCTTAGAATTTCCATTTCACCTTAGAAAAACCAAAAAAAACGACAAAAAGTTAAGAAATAGGTTATCTTGCACATATAGTGCGCCGCACTTCATCAGCTTACGATTCCCGGATTGACAAATTAAATGCAACAATTTAGGACACACTAAATTGACCAAACATTTTGGTGCCGTTGCCGGGGAAGTGTAACTAGGTAGCCAATTTCTTAAAAAAAAAAACATAAAATCATAAAAGAAGGGAAAACTTGATAACTTCTTAAAGTATGCTCTCCTCTTGCACCTAGTGTGATCTGGAGGATCAGAAAAGAGAGTTATTGGTTTAGTAATTTCTTAAGTATGCTCTCTTCTTGCACCTAGTGTGATCTGGAAGATCATAAAGAGAATTATTAGCCCAACTTTTTAAAAAAAATAAATAAAAAAAATGACATGCATAGAGCAAGAGATTCTAGGGGAAGGTTTATAGCTAAAGCCAAGAGTTCGATTTTCACAACTCCATCTTCTTCAAGGCATAGACCAGATTCACCACCATCTACCCCTAGCCTTAAGATTTTTGGAAGTCAAGGAACAGCTGAATTAGAGGATTCTCCTATACCACCTACTAAAACCCACTTAGAAAACAAAGAGATTTTCTCTCATCCTTCCTTGGTAGAAGAACTAGAGGACTATAAGGACTCTAAAGAAACTATCATGGCAGAGGAAGTAATAAATAGAGGTGGAGGTAGAAGAGGAGGAGACAATGGAGACAACAATGGTGAAGGAAATAATGGTAGAAATAGGGAAGGAGACAATTTGTTTGGGTTCCCTATAGTTGATGAGGAAACTCATGCAACAATGAAAAATATCTCACCATCTGTTCTCCCTAAATTTTATGGATTGCGAAGTGAGGATCCTGAAACATTTCTGTTTGAGTTTGAAGTTGTGTGCCGAACTTATGACTATATGGAAGATTCTCAAAAACTCAAAATGTTTCCTTCAACATTGAAGGGATCTGCTTTGAAATGGTTCATGGGATTAGCCACTCAATATATTAGGACTTGGAATGAAATGAAACAAACATTTTTGGATAGATACTTGGACTATTGTATGCCCACCAATCACAAGGATGAGGTATTCAAAATGATGCAAAAAGAAGATGAAAATTTGGAAGATTTACTTGAAAGATTTCAATACAACTTGAAAAGAGCAAAGATGAGCAATTTAGATGATGAAACCTTGAAAGCCCTCATATTAAAAGCCATTAGAGATGAATGGATAGATATTTTAAACATGATGGGGAAATGAGACATTTCTCAACTTCCACTTCGTGACATAACAGAACTATGTGTCCATCTCTCAAGAGGAAAATCTAAAACAGGAAAAGGGCCTAGGGATCCTTCTTTTATTAGGGCTAAAAAATCTGCAACTGGATCAGTAAGTAGGGCAGAGATTGGTAATATGCTTGATGAGTTCAAAACTGATATCTTAGGGAGCCTTAGTGAACAACTAGACACCCTTAAAATCCAAAACAAGCAGAAAGCAGAAACAGATGCTTTAGCCATCTTTTGTCCAAAATGTAGGAAGAAACATGCATTAAGGGAATGTCCCTTGGATGCAAAAGTTGTAGAAATATGTATGATTTGCTCAGAGAATCATGAGATCAAGGATTGTCCTTCAATTCCTGGACTCAAAGCTATCTTTCAAGAAGACCCAAATTCAGTAGAATCTCTCTGTTTTGTTGCAAGGAGACCTTGGCAGGGACAACAAACTCAAGGGTTTAACAACCCTATGAATTTTCAAACCCAACCAAATTGGAATCCTTGGCAACAACCTTGGCCTCAACATCAAAATTCATATCAGCCATGGGTACAAGGGATGCAAAATCCTTATGGGAGATTTGCTCAATTTTATCAATATCCTCCATCTTTTCAAAATCAACAAGCTCCACAACTTCCAAGCCCAAATCCACAACTTTCATTGCCATTTCCACAACAAAAACCTTCTCAACAAAATACAAATCCTCAATTCATGCTCCCATACCAACAGAAGACAAATCAACTTCCAGCTCAGCCACTGCCAAATCCTAACAATAAGAATCCTCAAACTACTTATATGGTAGAAGGACAACAATTTCCTACCTATATGATTGTTCCTCTCAACGATGTACAACTCAGATCTGGTAGAGTTTTAGGAAAACCTTCTATAGATATTCAAGAGCAAGATACCTCTGAGGAGGACTCTCTTCAAGTCAATAAGGGTTCTGAGGAAGAATCTCTTCAAAATTCAAGCATGCAAAAAGAAAAAGAAAAGTTAACACCCACAACTCCTATAGTTGAGCAACCTGCATCTTCATCTACACCTCCTTTTCCGGAAAGACTACAAATTGATAAGGGGGTGGAAAACAAATCTTGTTGCCTAACTATGACTTTCTAGATGAATTGAAGAATGTTTGTATCAAGATTCCATTGCTACAAGCCATTCGAGAAATTCCTATTCTAGAAAAAACTATAAAGGAGTTGAGTTTCAAAAGACCAGGAAGGAAACTAAAAGACACAAGAAGAATCCACCTGGTAGGAAAGATTGCAGACATTATGATGGGAAAAATTACCATGCAGAAGTATGTAGATCCAGGAAGTCCAATTGTCAAGACACATATAAATGGGATAGAAATTCCAAACACATTGATTGACTTAGGGGCCGCTATCAACATTATGAGTAGACAGACTATGGAACAGCTAAAACTTCCTAACCTTCTCTTTACACCTACTTTACTGCAACTTGCAGATCGATCGGTTATTAAACCAGATGGTGTATTAGAAGATATTTCAGTCTCCTTAGATTCTTGGGAATATCCAGTAGACTTTATGATTTTGACTCCCAAAAGTAATCTAGGAGGACATCCAATTATCTTAGGAAGACCTTGGCTGGCCACAGCTGATGCTTTTATTAGTTGTAGATCTCGAGACATGTACATTTCTAATGGTAATTCGACAAAGAAATTCAATTTGTATCCTCCCGCAAGAGCAATTACAGAAATAGGAGACAATGAATGGGTCGATGATGAGAACACTATACAACCTGCCTTTACCATTTCTGAGATTAGTGAGGATAGTCAAATTCTGAACACATTAGAAAATTTTGAGATAACTTCAGAATATGACCCCACACAATTTCAGTTGGAATCTGACATAGAATATTTATCATCAAGACAAATGTCTCTTTACTCTATGGAAGAGTTTGGTAATTCTTCTATTGAGATTTTTCCAGAAAAGACATTGAATATCAACAAACATCTGGAGAAGTCACAACAAGAAGAACTAACCAGAATCTTGCAAAAACATTCTACTGCATTTGCATGGGAGCATACTGACATGAAGGGTATTGATCCTAAGACTTGCATCCATCATATCTATATTGAGGAAAACAGTAGACCAATCAGACAACCTCAAAGAAGGATGAATCCAAATCTTAGGGAGATAGTGAAAGAAGAGCTCCAAAAACTTCTCAATGTAAACTTCATTTGTCCAATTTCAGATAGCCGATGGGTTTCTCCTTTGGTTATAGTACCTAAAAAGAATGGTAAATGGAGGGTATGCATTGATTACAGGGAATTGAACAAAGCAACTTTGAAGGATCACTTTCCTTTGCCTTTTATCGATCATGTATTAGATACATTAGCAGGTAAAAAGTACTTTTCATTTTTGGATGGTTTTAGTGGCTATAATCAAATTCAGGTAGCACCTGAAGATCAAGAAAAGACCACATTTACTTGTCCATGGGGAACTTTTGCCTACCGAGTGCTTCCTTTTGGGTTATGTAATGCACCAGCAACATTCCAAAGAGCAGTACTAGGAATTTTTTCTGATCTAATCCATGATTGTGTAGAGGTTTATATAGATGATTTTACAGTTTATGGTAATTCATTTGAAGAAGCATTAGAAAATTTGGAAAAAGTTCTCATAAGATGTAAAGAAACAAACCTTTCATTAAGCCATGAAAAATGCTTTATGATGTTTACTTAAGGGATTGTTTTAGGACATCATATTTCAGGAGATGGGATTAAGGTTGATAGATCAAAAGTTGAAGTCATCTCCAAGTTGCCTATTCCAAATTGTCAAAGAGATGTTAGAAGTTTTCTAGGATTTACTGGTTACTACAGAAGATTTATAGAAAACTTCACTAAAATAGCATCTCCACTCTTCAAATTGCTTACAAAAGACTGTGAATTTAAATGGGATCCTGATTGTCAATCAGCTTTTGAAACTTTGAAAACAAGAATATCCGAAGCACCTATCTTGAGAGGACCAAATTGGAAACTCCCTTTCCATATTTCTACGGATGCTTCAGATACAGCTCTAGGAGCTGTGTTGGGTCAAAAAGATTTATTTCCTTATGCCATTTATTATACCAGTAAAAATTTGACTCCCACAGAGTTAAACTATACTATGACTGAAAAAGAGTTTTTAGCTGTTGTTCATGCAATTAATAAGTTTAGACATTACATAACATGCTATGAAACTTTTATTCATACTGACCATTCTGCAATTAGATATTTAATGAACAAACCTGTTACTAATGGCAGAGTGACAAGATGGATTTTACTTTTGCAAGAATTCAATATTACTGTGTTGGATAGACCAGGAAAACATAATACAGTAGCTGATTTCTTGTCTAGGATTCAGAATACTAAAGAAGATTCTCCGGTAGAAGATAAGTTTCCTGATGAATATTTGTTTGCAGTAACTATTAAGACCCCTTGGTATGCAGATATTGCTAACTATTTGGTTACAGGGAAACTACCTTCACATTTATTTCCAAGAGAAAAACCAAAGATTATTCAGGAGAGTTCAAAATATTCATGGATTTCTAACGAATTGTTTAAAACAGGGCCAGATCTTGTGATCAGAAGATGTGTCAGGGAAGATGAAATGCCTGATATTCTTAAGGCATGTCATGATGAACCATGCGGCGGACACTTTGCAGAAAAAAGGACGGCCTATAAAATCCTCTCTTTAGGATATTATTGGCCTTCCCTCTTCAAAGATGCAAAACAATATGTCAAAAGGTGTGACAGCTGCCAACGAGTAGGGAAACCTACCCTTTCAAATGAAATGCCATTGCAAACACAGGTACTCATTGAACCCTTTGAAAAATGGGCTTTAGATTTCATTGGACCTATTAATACACCATCTAAGCAAAAGAAGTATATATTGGTTTGCACTGATTATGTTACTAAATGGGTAGAAGCTAAAGCATTAGTATCTGCTACTGAAAATTCAGTTGTTCATTTTCTTTATGAGGATATTTTTACTCGCTTTGGTGTTCCAAGAGAAATTGTGACAGATCAGTGGAGCCAATTCACATCAAATTTGGTGGAGAAGTTGATGGAAGAATACAAAATCAAGCACAGAAGATCTACTCCTTACCATCCACAAGCAAATGGTCAAGTGGAGTCCACAAACAAAGTTCTTGAAAGTATCATCACCAAAAATGTTCATCTACATAGAAGAGATTGGGCAGAAAGGCTTCCAGAAGCCTTGTGGGCCTACAGAAATACATGGAGGAATACAACAGGACATTCTCCCTATGAACTTGTTTATGGGAAAGAAGTCTTGCTCCCCATTGAGTTCCAAGTCAAGACCTTCAAGATAGCAGTTCAGTTGGGGATGGACTTATCAGAAGCACAAAAGCATAGAATGGAGCAGTTGAATGAACTAGATGAGATCAGACAAGAAGCAATTTTAAGAACTGATCTAGTTCAATATCAAAGAGCTAAATGGCATGACAAGTACATCAAAGAGAAAAAGTTTCAAGAAGGAGATTGGGCATTGTTATTTGATTCCAAGTTTAAATATTTCCAAGGAAAATTTTAGACTCATTGGCTTAGGCCATATGAGATTGACAAGATCTTTAGCAATGGAGCGGTAAGAATCAAGACCATCGATGAGTTTCAAACTCCTCTTATTGTGAATGGCCATAGATTGAAAGTTTATCATAAGCCACTCTCAAAAGAGGATTTTGTCAAAATGTTTCAAGAAAGTTCTGCAATCAGGCTGGTACAGAAGAATTCTTCTTCTCCACCAACCTAGTTCTTTTGTTCTTTTCAGTTTTAAAAAAAAATTAAAAAAATAATAATAATAATAATAATAATAATGGTATAAGCCTGAAAACCAATCATTGATTGGCAGTCTTATGCAGAAAATATAGGGTGAAAATCAGGAACACCTGCCACTCTATATTTTCCAAGAAAAATCTCTCTTTCATTTCACAAGATTTGTCACCACCTACTCCATTTCATTCCACTTCATTCCATTTCATTTCACTTCATTCCACTTCATTTCATTCCATTCCATCAATAAAAATCTTTTTCATGACCATTTCCATCTGGTCATTTGTCATTTGATCATTTCCATTCATCCAAGTAATAGCTGTGTCAGTTTCCGCAGCTGACATCTGTTTCCGCAGCTGACTCCAGTTTCCGCAGCCAGAAGCAGATTCCGCAGCCACTACTCTGTTTTCAAAGAGAATGTACAGTCAGATGTTATTTCCATATTTATGAAATAAAATGCAGGTGAGAGGATCAATGGAGCATTCAAGACACCAATGGAGATCAATCAATTGAAGACCAAAGGCAAAGGCAAAGATTCCAAAGGTATGAATAAAATTTATTTCAAATAGCATTGAAAAACACATTTTTATATAGTTCTGAACCATGAGCTCTATCCATTACGCGCAATGATTATATTGACAGTTCCGTAACTTTTCACGATCTCCATATTATCCTCTTGCATTCATTCACAAACGGTTTTATCATTGAAATTCCGATTTTCACTCATGTTCCAATATCCCACCGGAGATAATGAGACGTATTTGATTTGACCAAGGACTCTTACAGCCGCATAAATTCGTAACCGTTGATTGAAACGTGTTCATATTTATTACACAGCCACCAAAATTCAAAACGTTTCCGAATGTATTATACTTTGTTAATCTCTTTGTCGTGTCTCTGCCATGTTTACGAAAACCCCACTCTGCTCATTCTCACTCCCGAATATCTACCCACTGTCTCACTCCATTTCGTTCCTCTTGCTCATTCTCACTCCCAGATATCTACCCACAGTCTCACTCCATTCCGTTTATGGTGCTCATTCCCATTTTATGATACATCCCCACAGCCATTGTGCTCGTTCCTGTGCATTCAACCATTCTATTTCCATTTGAAACCCTCACGAAGGCAAATTTGTGAAGAACAGAAAAGTAAAATGGGTAAATTGCTAAGAGCAGAGCCGGAAGGACCGAAGTTTATAGAGGGATATCCGCAAGCAAAAGAGATATTGAAGAAAGAAAAATGGCTGCGTTTTATTCAGAAATTCAGAGGTTACCACAAAGAAGTTACGAAAGCATTTGCAAGGTCGTTTGATGGCTCGGAAGCAGAGATTGGAGACCTCAAGTTTGCGGTCAATGAAGCATCTATATCAACAGCCACGGAACTTCTTCAGGAGGGAGAGCGTTGGTTCAAAAATAAAAGCATCAGTGATGAGGCATGGAGAACAATCTTACGAAACCAAGGTATGGACATAACTGTTTTTAAAAGAGGAATTCTTGTGCATGCATTGAAAGAAGAATGGGCCACTTTACTGCTAATTGTTCAGAAATTCATTACATGTGAAGGCCGTTTTGGGTCCATGTATATGTACCATACTAGGCTATTGATGAATTTTCTAGAAAATCAAACTCTCAATCTCCCATATTTTCTATTCAATAGCTTGAAGAAAATGGCTGTGACTGTTCAGAAACACTTAGGAGATGTAGAGCCCCATCTATATCACCACGGCCTTGTAAAGATTCTGATTGAAAAGGAGTTAAAGGAAAGAAAAGACACATGGGAACAATTTCTAGTTAGAAATTTCTTTGAGGAACCTCAGGAAATTCCTGAAGGTAGTTCAACAAGAACGAGTAGAAGAAAAAGAATAAATGTTGAAACCCAAATTACTCCTACTCAGGAAATTCCTGCAGTTAGCACAACAAGAAGAAGTAGGAGGAAAAGAATAATTGATGAAATCCAAAATACTCCTACTACTACTATGGAAAGAACTGATAGGGAAAAGAGACTGGTAAAAAGGAAGAAGAAGGAAATCAAGGGTAAGAAGCCAATAACACCAAAAGAGAAAGAAACTATTGAGGTTGTAAATAAAACTCCTTCTGAAGAAGAAGAAGATCATCAAGTGCTATCTGAAAGATTAGTCTATCTTCAAAAACAGTCATCTATATCCAAGAAGGCAGAGAAAGGAAAACAAAAACAAAAGGGTAGTGTACCACAGCGTGTGAGGAGAAGCAGCAGACTTAAGGGGAAATTGAGAAAAACGCAAATTAAGGGTCCTCATTTCATTGATTTGGGTGAGGAGACATCTGAACAGTCCCCAACTGACCATAGTCCATCTCAGTCAGTTAGTGAACCTGGTTCATTCCATTCCCAATCAGACAATGAGCATACTCCATCTTATTCTCAACAAAATATTGATGTAAGCCCTCCTCGGCCAGATTTTGAACATAACTCTCCTTCACAGCATTTTGGGGACAGCCCAATAAAAATGACACCTAAAATAGACCCCAAGCAGCAGGAGGTATATGACTATATAGAATCTTTGGAAAAGGCAGCCACAGGTCCAAGTACTTCTTCCATTCAGCCTCATACATTGCAGGATGATTTAGTTCAATCACTCAAACAGGAAATTTTTGAGCTGGAGCTTTTAAATAGGCACATCAAAAATGAAAATGAGACATTGAAAGAACAAGGCAAACTCGACAAGATCATCCATGATAATACTATGTTACATTTGGGAATATGGCAGAAGAAGAATAAGAAATTGAAAAGGAAATGCCAGAAATTGAGCAGAGCACTTGTAAATATCAAATTTAGGTGCTTAATGAAGAAACCCAGAATGTTGGCAGTACCAAGGAAAAAGAGGAGAGGATTGGATGTGCTGGCTGAAGTATCAAGGCACATGAACTGAAGAAAGAGTATCAAAATTTTGGTTGCATGAGGACATGCAACACCTTCACAATGGGGGTATGTTGAGTCCCAAATTTGCATCTTTTCCATACACTTTTCCATACCTTTTTCACTCACCTAAACCTCCCAAATTGTCAATATCATGTGCAAAAGAGCATCTAACATGGTTTTTAATTATATTTGTGTGTTTGCTATTTGATCTAGATTTTGTTCATTCAGCTGCGGAATCTTGCCACTTTCCGCAGCTGCTGCAACTTTCCGCAGCTATTTTGTGAAACTCTATGCTACAGGTGTCTACAAGGAAAACGAGCCACATGGGCAGGTCAGGAATGACGTGGACATGGTTCATGTCCTATTGGTTCAAGCAAAATCATCCAAAGAAGCCGCGGTCAAAGGCGTCCACATGGAAGTCAACCATGGAGTTTCATGTCGGCCGGACTCTGTTTCGTGTCACATGAAGATCCATACGGCCGTTTCTAAGCCTGCGGAGGATAAATCGACATCTGTACAGGGCTCTAGAGTCGAATTCAAGCATCCACCTCTCGTAGATTTACTTTCCAATACGGCCATACTCCTATATCCGTGGACGTAGTGATCTACGTGCTCTCCACCAGCATGAACTTTAGGAGACAGTTATAGTTTGTTGCTTTATATAATGCATTTGCATACGCATATGAAGTTAGTCGATATTAGTGAATGTAGTCTCTGTTATCTTTTGATTATTCTGCTCTGTAGTGATTACGCTGCACTTGTGCCGTAACATTACCATTCTGTAATGACTGCTTTTTAATATGAGAAGACTCTATTTTTCAACTTAATTCGTATTTGAGGACCGTTACCAAGGCTGGAGTAGAGGGCCCCTGCTCAGCTAAGGTTTTGTGCATTAGTGTATAATTTTAATTTCATTTCATTGTGTCATAATCCATTCATATGTTTATATATTGCATTTGTTTCATTTCTGTTTATACACTTCCATAATTTCCATTTCATTTCTGTCTTTTATGTTTTATGTTGATAATCACTGATCAGTATTCTTGTTTCAGGTTATAGATAGGCAGCCCGGGCATTTTCATAGCTTTTTGACTAGTGACATGGAACTAACATTGTTCTGCTGCTAATTTGATTTTCATAGCTTTTGTTTAATTTCAGTATTGCTTATTTGCTTCAGTAGTTAAATTTAGATATACTAATCTGCTCATAGCATCTTCAGTTGCCTCCGAAAGCCACAGCTGGACTGATGGTGAGGGATTGCATTAAGAAATGTGTAGTTTAGTATTAGTTTCTTTTCTGCAAATTTAGATATATTAAGCTGCTCATAGCATCTTCAGTTGCCTCCGAAAGCCACAGCTGGACTGATGGTGAGGGATTGTATTATGAAATGTGTAGTTTAGTATTAGTTTCTTTTCTGTAAATTTAGATATATTAAATCATGCATGACATCTTCAGTTGCCTCCGAAAGCCACAGCTGGACTGATGGCGAGGGATTGAATCATGTGTGCATGGTTTAGTATTAGTTTACTTTCTGCGAATTAAATATCAGTTACACAAGTTGTTTATGATTACTTCCGCAAGTCATAGCTGGTCTAATGATGAAGGGTCAGAAAATGAATTGATGCAAACTGATTTAGATTTATTTTATTGCAATTTTGAATTTCCATAAGCATAGTTTCTTTCGTGTTCAGTTGGCAGCAAGAATAGTTTGTGTTTTCATGCTCAGTTAGTTCATTGTTTTGATTTATTAGATTAGCAAAGACCTTTCATTTCAAAGAAACATTTTCATTTTCTTTCAAGTCTTGTCATTGTAAATTTCTAAATTACTTTTTGTACCTAAGTTGCAATCAATATAGGGGATATCACTTCCTTGAACAAACATAACCAAACTTGTTTCCATCTTAGAATTTCCATTTAACCTTAGAAAACCAAAAACGACAAAAAGTTAAGAAATAGGTTATCTTGCACATATAGTGCGCCGCACTTCATCAGCTTACGATTCCCGGATTGACAAATTAAATGCAGAAATTTAGGACACACTAAATTGACCAAACACATGGTGAAGGTGACAGGGGGAGAACCGGGGGTGGAACTAGAAGGGGAACCCAATGAGCCAGAAGAGGATTCGGAGTGCGGACTCTGTGGAGGACTAACTCGAATCCTACGTAGAGGAGTAAGTTTTCCTATCGGAAACTAAGGATGAAGGCTAAGAAGTCTCTGGGATAAACGCCTTGGTGGTGCAATGGTGAAGGCACAAACACCACACAAAGGGAAGAGAGACCAACAAGGACGAAGAGGTGCAGGATCAACTGATTACAATGTCGAAAAAAGGGCAGAGAGGTGCAGGATCAATTTATTTCAATGTTTTAAAGTCTTTGCTTGGCGGTGTTAACCAAGCTCTTCTTCACTTAGGGTGTGTGTGTAAAGTGTGTAAATTTTAATTTTTAAACCTAGACATTTGTAGAGAAAAAGAAAAAGTGTATTGTATAACTGTAAATAAACCTGTAGATAACAATATATGAAACTGAAATAACAGAAAATAAACAGCTAATAATGCAATAATCTAAACCCAAGGAGGTGGGCCTCTCAACAAGTAGTCTGTAGGTGGGAAAAAATCTAGTCAAAACACGCCAAGATAGCCAATAGATCTAAGGTCGGGAGGGACAAGGATCTAAAGGTCAGATCTGCTAGAAATAGGTGCAGAAAAACAACAAAAAATCAGAGGAAAAATTGTTGTAAATGAGGTGGAAAAAGGCTATCTCCTAGAGGGAAGTGGAGGGGACCCTAGAGGAAAACCCAAAAAAAATAAAAGGAGGTGATTTGGATGGATAAATAGCCAATCTGAAGTGGATCTGAAAGTAAGGTATCAGATCTGAAAAATGACTAAACACTGAAAATTTCAGACCACCTGCAGTAGGTAAAACTCTTTCACAAAGTGTGGAGGGTATTGAAGCCCTAGAGGGCTAGGTTCCCACTTATATGAGTAAAACATAACAAGTATAGGTCCAAAAATGGCGGAGACAGAGGCCAAACAACCCTGAACAGAGGCCCAGACAAACCGAGAAAACTTTTAGAAAAACTCTCGCAAAAAGTCTAAGTTATAGTTTCTGACCTAATTTCTGCTGAGATCACAGGTTCTAGCCTGTTTTCTGCACCCTGGAGGCTCAGGTCACAGGTTTTGGCCCAAAAAGTGCGACCTGTACTTCCGGCACTCTCAGGAGTAGGTTTTAGCAGAATGTGTCGTCTCAGCTACGGCTGATGTCTGTCACCTGCGCAATAGGTACGAAAACACATGGAAGTTAGAATTTTTAATGTTTTAGGGTTTTATAGCTTAAAAACAACATTAAGAAGAGAAAAATAAGAATTTGAAGAGAAATCCTAGGGTTTGAAGCAGCTGGATATGCAGGGATCTGAAAAACTATAGAGGTCGTAATCATAAACCCGTGTGGAGTCACCAGTTGTTAGTATGAATCTTAATCGCAAGTGTACAAAAAAAGACAACTTTAGCTGTGCATAACAAACAACCCTAATAGCAAAGATGGCTACCAATATCTTTAGATATACAATTAGGTGACCAAGATAAATGGTGCAAAAATCTAGATCTATGCATTAAAAGACATTAAGAAGTAAATAAAAAGAAGATTTGTTCCATGCATCCAATAGACAAGACAAGAATATGTTGAATGAATTTTGTATTAATGGCACTTGGGAGGAAAAAATAGAAGGATGTTACCAGTTCTCCTCAATGGGATGGGTTCTTGTAAGTCCTCAACACTTCAGATCTAAAATTCCTCTCTCTTGATGGTGTAGAAAACCCAGACAAAAATGGAACTCAAAGGGAGCTCACAAGCAAAAAGATAGAAAAATATGACAATGATGGTGGATCAAATTCAGACCAAAAGTATAGATCCAGAGCGATCTTTAGGAAACAAAAGGTAGTGAATGAATAGAAAAACCCTTCTATTTATAACAAAATATTGAGTTAGTCTAAATATTGGTGCATAATTAAAATATTATTAACCAAATCAGGATCCAACTTTTATGGAATATTTTATTATATTTATTGGAGGGAAAAAGAATTTGACTTGGGTCAAATCCCTTTATTTTTAAATAATAAATAAATAAATGATTTATTTATCATTTTAAGGATGTGGTTGAGTAATAATAAAATAAATAATGATTTGTTTAATTATTTATAAATTATTTAGTCAAATTTAACAAGGAATATTATTTAAATAAGGTTTAAATAATTATTCCTAGAAAATAATAAGATAAATAATGATTCATCTAATTAATTTTCTTGTTTTGGGTTAAATATGACCAGGAATATTAATTAAATTGTTGTTTAACTAATTATTCCTTGAGGAAAGTCAAACAAATGTAGAT